>CALSCE010010690.1:381720-548500 GCA_943593645.1 Bovichtus variegatus | reverse complement strand
AAAAAAAAAAAAAAAATCATCCAGGATAACATTTTTGAATGTCTACAATCTTGCTTTGGTTCGTTTAACTTTTGTTGTTGGTTGATACTTGATCTTTACTTTGAAGACGATGGTGCAATGAAGTCGAACTCTTTCTTCTGTCTTAGGAAAACAGGGTGTTGGTCACTTGAAAACATCCTATTGTGTTTGGGTTTGTACACGTGTCATTTGGAGGAAGTGTGAAACTAAAATTATACTCGACTTAAAAGCATATTGGGTAAATTCATTTAGTTAAGAAATACTTTTACATAATGGTTCTTTATTTTTTTCAAAAAAATAAAGGAGGAAGGTGATGCCCCCCCCCCCCCCCCCCGCAAAAAAAAAAGTTTGTTCATCCTTGCACTCGTGGGCTGAATTGTCACTCTTTGAGAACTTGGAGCCGCAGTATTCGTTATGATTGTGTTTATCCTCCGTCTTTCCGTCCAGATTTTGTATTTGTGTAACTTAAAAGGGCTACAAATTTGAAAGCCTTATCTCAAGGATGTCATTCAGTTTCATAATAATCCCTCTTTTTGGATACTGGGTGTGTCTGTTTGTTTTTGATCATGCTAAAACGGTTCAGAGTTGCATTTTTCTCGCCTCTTGTTAATTTATCTCATGATGTACATACTGTTGTGTATTAATCTGCTTTTTGTCATCACGGTTTATCATTTCATTCATGCCCAGAAGTGTCATTTTTAATATCCCGACCCACGCCAACTCTTGTGTCATACTCCTTTTTAGCACGTTTTGTTACAGTCATCCATTTAACATCCTTACTGTGTGTTCAGTTCTGAAATGCTGTGAATTGGAGCTTTTAGATCAAAGCCCGCGGTACTGCAGCAGACCCCTGTCCACTGATGGTCACACTGACAAGGCCTTTTTGTAACGAATAAACGGGTCGTTGACGTAGAAACGGCAGTTGGTTACATTAATCGATTTTCTCCTAATACAGGTTGTAGTTACATAATTGATTATTAAAATGTCAGCAAGTCAATTGGTGTTTGTCACTTAATTAAAAAAAAACAGAGCGTTGTGTTCACCAGTTTTGGTTTACTCGTCTAATAGTGATGGGTATTGTTAAAATGTAAACAGTACAACTACTGCTTTATCTTATCACTTCTTTACATTCTTTTTTTTTTTATTTAAGAACCGAGTTAACATTGCTATATTTGATCATATGCACTGTATATGAATGAACATGCTTGAGTAGTAACTGCAAGCGTTGTTTTGAACAAGTCACTATTATAGATTCTATAATGTGATGATGGACATGTAAAATAAAAATAAAAACGCATGCAAATGACACGTTGCACTTGTGGCTCGTGAAGTGTAACCAGAGTAGTACGCAACTTATCAATACAGTCTTTGATCATTTAGCTCCGGAGATGCGTTTAATACCGTGTTTCGGTGCCCGTCCCTACTGATAACTATAAAAATGTATAGCAAAAAAACACTGTTAAAACTTGGGGAGTTTGAAGACCAGATCACCAGGCAGGCAGGGTCTGACTAAATATGCACTGAAGTTGCATTATGGGAAAAAAAACTTTATGAAAGCACAATAAAAAAAAAATCACTGGAATAAAAGACACCAAATAAAAATAAAAAGGGATATCGCCTGACAAACTTACCCTTTTTAAATCAGAAATGTTTATTTTAGACACTGTACATCCCTGCCAATCTCAACACACACAACCTTATCACTGTTATTACAATTGCCAACACACCTGTATATTTGGCATTTTGCAGTAAATGATCCAGTTACAACAAAGTGAGCAAACGTGGATTAATTTATCCTTTAAAAAGCACAATTGAAAACAAAAGTACTCCAACTTGAACTTGCTCTTTGCTTGTGTTAACACGAGGTGAACGTCTTCCAGAAGAAGTTGCGGCAGCCTGCCTTGCGCTCTCTTTGGGAGAGGGGGAGATGTCGCCGCCTCACCTCCTCCCTGACTCCCTCCTCCTCCTCCAGCTCGGGCAGCATCTCGTCTCCTCTCGCCGCCGCCAGTTCAGACACAAACTTCAGCAAGAGCAAGTGAGCGAGGTCCTAAAGGAGGAGAGAGAAAAAAAAGACTAAATAAGCACTTCAGACTCTCGCGATTGTAAAGTTGTTTCCCGTGAAAGAAACCAGACGTTAAATAACAATATTGTTACTCACCTTGTCGTTTGCCAGGTCTGCTCTGAGTGTCAGCATGTCTCTGCGTGGAGCACAGCTGACCTCCACCAGCAGCACAGAGCAAAACAAGGCCACAAGAAGCACCTGCACCTGAGAGCGAAGCATCTCCGCCTCAAACAGCAAAACAGGAGAGCGCTTATGTTCCCCACCGATGATGTGCAACGCTAAAGTCCAAAATATAAGCAAGTGGGAGAAAAAAAGTGGGACGGCGGAAGAGCTGAATGTTATCACTGTTTGAGTAGGATGTGTTGAGCCAATAAATAGGCTCCTTCGTCTTCAAATCCTCCTCATCCTCGAGCCAACAAAAGGATGTGATTGGCGGAGCGGAGTGGGGAATGAGGAGGCCGCATCACCTCCTCCCTGACTCCCTCCTCCTCCGTCTCGTCTCCTGGTGGAGGTTGTGTGTCACCGGGCGGGATAAGGTCACCATGAGGCACGACGACTGCTCCCGCAACGCATCCGACAAAACCTCCAAAACTTTTTTGGGTTGATTAGTAACTTAATAACTTTACATGTGAAATATTAAATATCAAACTTAATGGTGAAATATGAGTTTACTTCTGTCAGTCATGATTATTAGTAAGTGTCCGGATCCCACCGTGGGGCCTGCATGCTGTGCAGTGTTGTTAATGACACAATGTGACTCAAATGTTAATGAGGCGGCTAACCAGCCCGACACTCCGCCGCCCTTTGTGCCGTCACTTTGATTAACATCTAAATGTCAGACTGCAAAACAAAACACTTGATGCAAGTGTTTGGTCAAAGAGGCGAAAAATACAACTCCAGCTATTTGAAATATTACACATTTAAAAGAGGGCAACACATAATTGATATCTTGTTTCTTTTAATACCAAGGCGAAAACTATGGCTTAAACAAAGGCAAATCTGTGAAAACATGTTTTTTTTATATATATATATATATATATAAATGCTTTAATTTTTTTATTCCTTTCTGCTGTTCCTAATTGTTGTTAAAAAAAAACAGTTTGTAGTGGTAGTTGTTTGTATGCCTGTTGTATTATAGTTGTTGGTAATGAAAATCTTAATGCAACATACAGTATACTTAAGACATAACAAAAAGAAAAAGAAATCAATACAATACTGCAATAACAGTGCAAGAGACATCATGGTGCAAGTAAAAGTCCAATATATACATATAAAATAGAAGATAAAACAATGCAACATTTTACATAATGTATGGTGGAATAAAATACTGTATACTGTAATAATATATAATATATAAATATGTGGATAACAATGCCTACATGTATCGTCCCCGTCGAATAAATGAATAAAATAAACATAAATAAAGAGCATGTCAGTGGCCAAGTCAAACAATAGCACCAACACCAAATAATAAGTGATGAGTATCATTTTCACGCCTCATTCTTTAAATAGATTAGCGACCTTTCCTTCGCCACAGGACTCTTTCTGATAAGTCTGATTACTCAGTCTTGAATCGTGACATAACTTGACTTAAAGTAGCATTTTCAGAGTTGTGAGGATGTCGTGACTGCTGGCGTCCAGCTGCGCTGCCCCGGACGAAGTAGACGTGTCCATGATGATCACATGAATCACACGTCCAACGCCTCTACACCTGCTGCTACATGATGAAAAATAGTGTCTATGTGCCAGCAGTTTGTCAGGGTTAATCGTCTTCACCTATGGCTAACACGCAGTAATTCCTCCTGGTGATTTGCACGTAACTCTTCAGGATTCTTCATTCATTTCAGTATTTCATCCTATATTTCAAGGTGGTGAAAGATTGACAATGTTTTCTGTCAAATCAGATGACTAGGTGAAATTATCCAGACTTTTTTCTGATGTTCAGCAACAACTGAGTCAATGTCATCTGTATATGTTTGTGAAAAAGTATTGACGTAGAGAACATATATTTATCTGGTGTGCTGGATCAATGAGGATTATTAGTATTTAAGGGAGTTAAGAGGAATAAATAAGTCACACGCAGTAAGACTGTATGACCGTTTTGGAAGTATTTTTTTTCATGTGCACTGTTGACCTCAAAAGAGATAAAAGGCAACGGTGAAAAAAGTATTCGATCCTTTACTTGAGTAAAAGTAGCAATTCAATGTAAGAAATACTGCTATAACAGTAAACGTCCTGCATTCAAGAGTATGTAAGTGTTGTCAGCTAAATATAGACTACTTAAAGTATCAAAAGTGAAAGTACTTATTATGCAGAAAAATGGTGTCTGTCAGTGTTTAAGTATTATATATGATCTTTTTGGATTAATATTACTGCTTCATTAATCTTGCATTGTACTGCTGTAGATGTTCAGGGCTGTGCTCATTTGAACACCTTTTATATGCTGTTGGGTAGTTTTTAATCTACAGCAATGCATCATATTCCGATGCATTTTCCAGCTAATCCAAAAGGGTTGTAATAGTTTATTTAGTTTACGAAGTATAACCTAAAAATTAAATAAAAAGTACAGTTTATCAGAAAAACCTCACATTCCATATCATCATATTTGGAGACACGTGTTTTCCACTCGTCAGGAAGGGTGTGAAAGATTGAAAAGTAACTAAAATTGTAAGACAAATGTAGTTGAGTAGAAAATGGAAATACTCAAGTACAGTACAAGCACCTTGACTGACTGAAAAAGCATCAGTTTGCAAATTCCTGTATTTCCTATATTTGAACCCAATCCAAACCAACAATAACACACTCACCTGACCATTTAAAGTAAAAAAAAACAAAAACATTATCGTTCTTGGGAAAATATGATCTTTAATAACCTTTACTGTATATGAAGAGTAGCCTAGCATCATTTAAAATGAGCATTATTTAGTCTGAACTGCTAAATGCTACATGCAGTGACGCACTCTGTCCACTGGGTGTCGCTGTAAGACCGCAATTTAATTCAGAGCCTCGCGCTTCATTCTGCACTTCACTTATAAATGGAATAACCCTGTGAGGCGTTTGTTTTTGCTCATAATTAAAAGCTGTAATCATAAGGATGAAGACCGAGGAAGACGGAGGTGTGTGTGTGCTAGTTAGCTTCTCAACTAGCTTTAACTGGAGAGTCAGTCAAAATGGCGACATTTCCGAAAGGTAAACACGACTGACAGCTTTCTAAACCTCAGCACGTGAGCGTTGCCTCAGCTCAGTCCACGTTTGCTCTTGAACAATGACAATATTTGTCCATATTTTGCATGGGTGAGTTTCAAAGTGAGAGGTAACCGCGTGGTTTAAGTGTAAAGCCTCATGCAAAGACTTATGATGTGTATTTGTTTTAGTGCGGTGTTGCTGTGCACCTTACCTTTCTGTGTCACCAGCCCCGGGCCCACAGGTAAGACCAGTTTATAATCATGAGTGTCACCATTAATAAGATGAAATACCTGTGTCAGAATATGACCCAATAATTAGTGTCACCATTAATAAGATGAAATACCTGTGTCAGAATATTACTCAATAGTAGTGAGTAGTGGGGGGGGTCCAGACAAGGAGCGGATATTACTTCAGCCACTCTAATAAAATGTTTTTCTTTCAATTTAATATATCACCTTCCCATGTCAGGGGAAATGCTTTTATCACTGTGAAATGATATACAGGATATGGAGGTCTACAATACAGTGTGGAATATAGCACGTGCTGTTTGCTACAGTGCTGTTATTTTATTGCCTCCCCTAACATTACATTGTCTAATAAGAACAGAAGTTTTCTTTCTTCTTTCTTTTTTCTTTTTTTTTTTTTTTTACCAGATGCATGTACATTGCATGGCGATATGGCTGAAATTAGAATAATATTTACTGCAGTAAGAGTATTTTTATGGTATCAAATATGGCTTTGTAATATGGAAAATTGTGCAAAATGACACATAAAGTAATCAAATGTATGTTGGAAGCAACACATTGTGTCCGACTGCTATGCTTTACATCAAATCGGTGTGTTTGCAGATGTAAAAAGTTTTTTTTTTTTTTTTGTTGAAGAATTTGCACATCATTTTCATATAATCATGATACAATTCTACAGAAAGTCTATATACAAAAGTGTTAAAAAAAATGTCAGTGTAATGGAGAAGTCCCAGCGTTCGCTGAAAGATTTCAATTGCCTAATCTCACTTGAATGCATTTCCAAATTAAATGAACCTTTTACGAAATCATTTTATTTTGCAATTATATTCTTAATGTTTTCAGGAACTTTCCAGACGAAATGTCTTGAGCGTCACTTTTGGCTTTCTGTCAAAGCCAGCTTCCTTGGATTGAGGACCCGTTTTGACTTTGAAGGTATGTTGTTTTTTTTTTAATCCTCCTTGAGAAAATGTCCACAGTACATGGAAATGGTTCTGTTCAGGGAACCAAGAAGTACTTATTCATGTCCCTTTACTGTAAACCACCAGACCAGTATGGATTCCACTTCCTGTCCGACCTGGAGGCCACACGCTGTGGTTACACTGTCCTACTCAATGATGCTGGAGACCTGGTGTTTCGTGCCTCCTTCCTGGCCTGTCACGTCAACAGCAAGGTAGATTGTTATGCATTGAGATGTCACGCGATGGCATTCCTAACGTTACACCACTTCTGTATGTCTTCTCTGCAGAGAGGCACAGACTATCACCTGCGTCTATGGTTTGTGAACCTGCAGGCGGATGGGAAGGTAGCGGCGTATCCCTTTCAGCTCCACTGCTCATTCCAGGGGCAGTGGAGCACCAGAGAGATCGTCTGTGAGGAAAACTACATGGAGGTGAATTACTAACCTGCAGTGTTGTGTTATCACATCCACACTTGTGATGGAGATGGAAGACATGTGCGTATATACTGTGTTTTTAAAAAAAAAAAAATAAATAATAATAATTTGGCTTTCATTTTGAATGTTAACTTTTCCGAACTTGTGCTACGGCTGAGAGAAGATTTTGTGGAGGTATATCAAGCCTTGTCTCTTCCTTTCCAGGTGTCCATCCAGCAGCCTATCCTGCCTATTACATCCAAAAATGAGAAGGTTAGTAAGTATGGAGGACAGAAACTGCCAAAATAAAAAAATAAAAAATCTGTTCTACTTTACTGTGCTATACTATAATACTATTAATTCCCCTATTCATTTACATGCATGTATAGTCGATCTATGCACTCTGATGCCGAGCGACCACAATGCGAAAAGTTGACCCCGTTAAATGGCAGCCCACCTCATTTGCATAAAGAAATGTATAAAGAAAGTAATAAAGATCGTTTGGGGAAATAAATAGGAGGAAAAACGCAAAAGGAAACTAATACTTAAATAAATACATCAATAAATAAATACATGCATACATTTAAAAAATAAATAATAATAATAATTAATAAAATTAAAATAAATACTTAAAAATGAATAGAAATAGTTAATAAAAGAAATTAGAGGAAATAATTAATACAAAGGTAAATAAATAAAGATGCAAATTAAAACAGAAAAATCAATTTATGTCAGATTTGATCAATTAATTAATGCCTGCATTTCTTTAAATAATATTTTTGGTACAATTAATGCCATCATTTATTTTTTATTTGGGCAGCTTTCATTCTCCATAAGTAAATGGCATATGCCCGGAGATTTATTTGTTTTAATGGCTTTTCATCTCTTCATAATCATAACGCAGAATTTCTAAGATAAGAAGAGTGACAAAAATCTCCTTCATGTGTTCAGGGCGAATACACGTACATGTTTTGCTCTATGGCGTCACAAATAAGTCGATTTTCCACTTCTTTGACACTGAGCAGGGAGCTGACGAGGCAACAATGGCTGTGATGTTCCACAATGATGAGCAGCAGCCAGACAAAGCGAGGTTCCTGTCCCTGAGAGAGGCCGCTGCTCTGGGCTACCACATCTCACTGCGGGGCTCTCACCTCACCCTCCGCTGTCCCTACTCCTCCCCTCTCTCATACTCAGTCAAGGTACTCAGAGATGATATTGTTTACTGGAGATTAGGCATGCTTTGTTTTTTTTAGTTTTTTTTTCTGATTGCTGTGTGTGGGTGTTTTTCCCAGGAGAGCGGAGTGGATTTAGAGATTGTTAGAGCAACCATCCTGTACCGAATCCAGAGAAACTTCCTTGCTGTTAACACCACTGTTGCCTGTGCTCTGAGTTAGTACGCTTTATTAGTCTTACATAATTGTGCAACTGTAAAATTACCAGAGTGAAATGTTTCCTTTTTCCTGTTTCTCGCCCCCAGATGAGGCAACAGCAGATGGGTCCGACCTGCTATGGACTGTCCCCCGTATTCTGACTCCGTTAGTCCATGGTGAGTTCAGGGACAGAGGCATGAGGATCGGGGTGAACGGCCGGGCTCTAAATGAGTCTGAAAATACAGAGAGGGGATACAAGATCGGTTTGCAGGAAGGGAAAATGGAGGCCAGGATTCCTTTAGGAGCCCAAGGTGGACACATCAAGGTATGAAATCAAATTTCTTGTAAAGAGAATTGTGTATTTCCTAGGAAATTTCTCAAATTTGTATCAAATCAATTGTACATTTGCCAAAAAAATAGTTGTTTGCCAAATGTTCTGAGTAGACTCAGTATGTCTTGCTGTAATTCTTCCAGAGTGGTGTTGTGAGGGGACAGTACAGCCAGTCCATGTCTGTGGATCTGTTCCTCCTGAGTCAGTGGGAGGACGAGCGCTGGCCTCTCACACAGCATCGCTCCTTCCGGCTCCTCAAGACTCCTCTCATCCCACAAATCCCATTCTTCACCGACCGTAAGGCTTTCATAGGCCATGTTAACATGTTTCTTTATGAATATTTAATTGATAAAAATGAACAAAAGAGTTAAATGGATGGATTATGGATTGTGCAGCAGGGCTAATCTCAAAGAAATGTTCCGCTCTCTCTCCACAGACACTGTCCCATCTGAGGGATTGTTCTGCGTCACTTTAGGCCTCTTTCCACCTGACGTTTCCCTCCAGAAAGTGACAGTAGATGGTGGTGGTGACCTTTTAACCTGGACCCAGAGTGACACAGACGACCTCAGTGTGTCCAGCCTCTCCCACTCCAACGGGAGCCACTCCTACAAGTTCAGTATCCCGTTCTCCCACCCAAAAATAATCCCAGAGGTGCGATTAACCAACACTTCTTTTTATTATGTGTAGACGTTCAAAATGATCTGAAACACCCTGTTGTCTAATCCCAGTACATAGGCGGTGGCTATGAGACATACAGCCTCTCTTTCACCTTTAATCTTAACATCTTACCCAATGAAGAGCTGTTTTACCATAAAGCCACTATAGAGCATAGTGTTGAATACGCAGGTGAGTCATTGATTTATCACCATTGATCCAGTTAGCGCAGTTCCAATCAATATACTGATGATTCCCTTTCTATCCTGGTGCAGCTCCAGGTTCCCCCAAGCTGGAGGGGAAGTGCACAGAGAGCAGCCTGTTGGTGGTGCTACACTACGGGGCCCAGGCCGAGCTGCAGTGGGAGCTCTTCCTCGGAGCTCGCAAACTGGACTGGGACCTGGTGGAGATGGGTGGGTTCGTGGTGGAGGCGGAGGAGGACTACTTGACGGTGGAGATTCCCCGCTACAGCCCTGGGATGAACTACGTGGTGATCAATCATAGTTTATTTTTAACCCGATGTGACGTCACATTTACTTTCTGTAGTGGATATTTCAGTTTCAGAAAGACTGTTTGGAGATGCTTAAATTTTTATTTAATTTTAGTTTATTTTGCCAATTTTACTCAACTAATGCTTAATCTTTGTGTGCAAACTGGTAAATGGACTCTCAACATAAATGAAGGATTAGAAAAAAACTCCTGAGTCTTGGATTGTTAAAGGGATAGTTAGAATGTTTTGAAGTGAAGTTGTAAAAGATACTTATCCATAGTCAGTGTATCACCTATAGCAAATGGTGGTCGGCACGCACCGCAGTTTGGAGAAACAGCGGTAGACCAGCAACTCCTGTGTTCTGCCAGGTAAAATGACTGTTTTTCTCAGTGGTGTCTGGTTGCTTTGGCGAGAGCCTAGATAATAGTTTCAGATCCCCATAGGAAATTGCTGTGGGCCGGTGAGGTAAAGCGGTGAAATGATTCTAAATATTGCGTACACTTAAATTGATAAGGATCTTTTTAGATATACAATACACTGATTATGTTTTTTTTATTATGTATTATAATTCACTTTACAAGAGTCATACTGTTCGCTCCTTTTTTCTTTTCCCATGCAGGAGCTGACATTGCAGGGTCTTGTCTCTGGAGTGGAAGCGTCTGTTGTGGACGCCGAGTCTCTGAAAGTGGAGGACAGTCTTGTCCATAGATGTAAATTTCCTGTTCGAGAACTACTAGGTATACACAAGCTCCAAACTGAAGCATAAACATTTTTGTTTTAGGTTATAATAATCTCGACACTCGCAGTGTTTCTCTGATAGTATGTTTGCCAGAAGGGAGGATGGTGGCAGTTGTCGACACCACCCACACCATACCGCCCACTCGCCCCAACCAAACCACTCTATTGGACCCCAGCTGTGTTCCCATGGAGACGGACAGTGCCAGAGCACTGTTCAGCTTCAGCCTGGACTCCTGCGGGACAACTGTAACTGTGAGACCACTAATGAATTAAAATTCACAATCAAAATATTTCATCTGGCCTTTTTTTCTGATCTTTTCACATTTCCTCAGACTGAGGGAAATGTCCTTGTTTATGAAAACCAGATCAGTTACGCTCAAGATTTTCTGCCTTTGGATGATCCTCTTATACACAGAGATTCTCCATACAGGTGAGAAACGTACATACTGAATCAATCTATCTTAAAACCAGATGATTGTGTTGATATAGGTCTTGTCTGTTTTAGGCTGACAATTCAGTGTCGCTATCCAACAAACCATAGTAGTACTCTCGCTATCCAACACCCTTTGAATTACTCTGTGGACCTTTCACCCATGCCAGTCAAACGAACACGCAGGGGAGCTGCAAACAAAGGTGTGTGAGTGTGAGTGTGTGAGTGTGTGAGTGTGTGAGTGTGAGTGTGAGTGTGAGTGTGAGTGTGAGTGTGAGTGTGTGTGTGAGTGAGTGTGAGTAAAACTGTGACTTCAGTTAGGATTTAAAACATTTACCAGTCGATCTGCGACTCGGGTTTGATATTAATTATGCAAATGTATGATTTGTTTTTCACTCCTATCAGGCCAAATAAAATGGAGAGTGAATTTGGAGGGATGGCAAAACCTTCATCGAGGTAGTGAAACTTTATTTAAACTGTATTTGAATCATTGTTCACACTGTGCTAAATGTTCTACACAAATACCTCTATCGACTGTATTGAAACTGAAATGGGGAGATTGATGTAATGGAAAATGTGCTGTCATTTAAATTGGTGTGAGGAAGACAACGTTTAACCTCGTCTCTTCTTTTCCTGAGTTTCAGTGTGGATAACATGGACGCTTGTCTCGATGCTGCTGCTACTGATGCTCTGCACATGGGTTTCTGCATTCTTGACCTGTAAATTAAATAAATAAAAGCTATTATTTTTTCATTATTTCTTTGTTTATAGTTTACTATGTTGTTAGTACTTTACGTATTTAGGTGTATATCCTGACAATATATGGGAAATGAAATGAAAAGGTACCTTTTCTTTTCGTAAATATGTATATTCCATTCTGTGATTTTGTTAAATTATTCACTGGTGTTGTCTACATCAAGTACGTCCTACTGATATAGAGGCTTTTGGTGCTTTTTAAAAAAACGTTTACCTAAATAACAAGGCCAATAAACTTGTTCATGAAGGTGAACCGAAGAGAAACTTTAAACTGATCAGCTGTGATACACCTTTTAATGGCACGACACGGTCCTGTCGGAGCAGGTTGAATTAACAACGGTAATAATATCTGCAGTCAATTTTAACCTTCTCATTCAAGGGCCCTGATATTAAACCTGCAACTTCACTGACTAACTGAGACACATGGAAATGAGCCATCGTTAATGTCATTTGTTACACCTGTGCTCTGTGGAAAAAACCTACTGATTGAAAGATAGCTTGACTGCTAACGAGCTACACCTGTGGCTGTGACACCCGAGGGCCTCTGATTGGTCAATGAAAAGCTGGTCTCGCAGACAGCAGCACCCATTGCCAGTTTAGCCAGGATACACTGCAAGCAGGTGGTTCACATTAGCTGCTGTTGGTTAGCAGGTGTAGTTTGCTAGCAGCTAGGCTAGCTTTAGACACCGCGAACACATCAGTGGCTATGGCATTTGGGTTTTGCTTTGGGTAAGGTGCTTTAAGGGTCATTTACAAGCTGTGAGTTGACATTAATCTACCTCCTATGTTTGTAATTTACATATGCTCTTGTTTTACAGCGTAACCTTCCTCCTGTCTGTGTGGGCAACTGCAAAATGTGATGATATTCCCAATGGTAAGAATTCAAATGTTTGCTTATAGTCTCACAATAAGTGAACTATTTTGACACGTGTTTTTATATTTAGAAATAGAGACGCATGGAACTCAATTTCAGAAAACTTCTCTTCATATTAATTGTATTTATTTAATATGGTACGCATTGCAAAAGTACTCAGCTGAGGACCCATGTCACTGTCCACAGACCACATTTAAGTAGTGACTCTGTCTCACAGATCCACAGAACGGCCCCGATCTCTTGTTTACAACATATTTTAGTCATTGGTTGGCTGGTGCCAGGTCCTATTGGCCCCTTGTTGGCACTTAGGCCACGCCTCTCAGCGCTTCTCTGCTCCAATCAGATCTTCAGTCACCCTTTTAGGAGGTGTACTCTTCCGCTTCACAGTTTACAAATAGTGCTTCATAGGTTGGCTACTATGCGTAGTCACTTAATTCAATAACATTTTTCATATCACATTTAATACTTTTAAATAAGGCACATTGTGACAGCTTATATATTGATTATTCCCACACACTCCTTGTTTGTTCATACAGAAGCTCTTCATATGGAGTGTCATGATCGCTTCTTCATGATAGCTGTTGCTCTCTCCTTCACTGGGAATAAACCTCACTTTGAGGCCGTTGGTAAGTCCTGCACAGCTCAATCACAAACTGTAACCCCTGAACTCGAGCAGCTAATCCATAAAGTCACCCAGTGTGACATTTTTTTTTTAAATGATTATTTGATTAGTACAGCCACATGTTGGGTCTAATGTATGATTGTCTTTCAGATGGGACAGGTGTGTATGCCATCACTAAGCAGTATGCAGCACACTGTGGCTACAGTATCAGTGTTCTCCCTCTACCGGGTCATGTGGAGCTCAGAGCCTCTTACTTCAGCTGTCACACAGACAACAAGGTGTGTACAAATTACATTTTAAAAACGGTTTTTGGTCACAAAAATTAGATTAGCTGTGCAACCCTTCATTCCACTGGATATGTATTTCAGGATGATGAAATGTTCACGTTCAACTTTAACCTGATTGTGACCAATAAAGAAAAGGAGGGCACCTATGCTTTGAAAAAGACCTGTTCTCCCTCTCTCCCCTGGTCTCCCAGAGAGGTTACCTGTGAGATCAACTACATGGAAGTAAACATGGTTATATCTTTTATAATATTTTGGGAATTGTTTTTAAATGATTACTAATCCTGGTTTCTTTGTAGGTGTCTGTGAGGAGTGTGGTCTCCTGTCCATCTGAGACAAAGAGAGATGACTGGAATGCTTCTCTAAGACGTGTATGTTTCAACCTGAGCACTGTTTAGTATTGCTGAAGTTTATTCTTGTCCCCTAGTCTGTGTAGCTTGAATAACTATACCATACATATATCCGTCTCTAGGCTTATACCTATGCCACTACTGACTGGCAGATGACTTTGCACAGAGCTGAGAAGCAGGCGATGCCAATGAACCTTTCTGAAGCGCATGCACAGGGATATGAGTTTGACTTGACAGATGGAAGGCTGGTATTTCGAGCTCCGTATGGACAACCGGACTCATTCAGCACTGAGGTAAACCGTTGACTCATAATGCCGGTCTTGTAGAGTCACCAGAAGTTTGTCAGTTCAATACCAGGCTGCCACCATTAAGCACCTGAGCAAGACTCTTAACCAGGGGACTGTCCCTGTAGTTGGTTCACTGTAGGTCGCTCTGGCTAAAAGCGTCTGTTAAATGACCTGTAATGTAACCATGACTTTAAAAATCACTCCAGGTGAATGGTGTTCCAGTAGAGGTGGTCCATGCAACTCTGTTCTCCAGACAAAGCTGGGTTGTCCTCATGATCGACCTGATGGCTGCTTGCTCAATACGTCAGTATCTCAATATTTAAGGCTGTGCCTTTCCCCCCCATGACAGATTACAAGCAAAACTATGATTCTGATGTAATGTCCACAGATGAAGGATCATATGACAGTGGTTACATGATGTGGGAGACTCCTGAATTGTCTGGTCTTCGTGAGACGCAGGTCAATATTGGAGTCAATGGTGAACTTGTGGAGCAGCCAGTTGCAGAGAACCGGGGCTACATCGTGGAGAAGCACAACACCACAGTCCAGATCAGGATCCCCTTTAATGCTGAAGGAGGCTACAGAAAGGTCAGCTGATGTGACAAGTTGCAAATGCCCCCTCATGTGTAAATGGGGGACTTCTCTCACTTAAATGAATTTACTTTTTCTTGCTGAATTGTATTCTGCAGAGCTTGGTGTCTGGCAGCCTTCACGAGTTCTACATCTTTAATCTTTACTTGGAGCAATTGTCAGTGGATGAAGATCATATGAACACCAGACTTCGCTTTTACAGGGCACTGGCTACTCCTCTGCTGTCACACCCTGTTTCAAGTGAAAACAGTAAGTCTAAATGAGAAAAGCATGTCAAGTTCTTGAAACCATGATCTGAATGGCTTTATTTCAGGAACAGTCCCTGAAGAGCGCACGTTCACTGTCTACCTTGGCGACGTCCCTGAAGACGTTGCGTTGGCTGCGGTTCAGTTGAATGGACAAACATTTACAGTTCCGTTTACTAGTGCAAGCGGCCCCACCATCACAAAAGTTGTTCTTCCCAACAATAGTCATGGCTACACTCTGACGGTGCCTTTTGATGACCCTGTTGTCATGCAGCAGGTAAAAGTCTTTGACTTATTACTGGTAATATCTTCAGCTATCATGCTGGGTTGTACATGGAAACATCCTGCTTGGCTCTCCTATAAATTGTATTGTTTCCTAGTTCTCCAAAGAGGATGCAGCAATGCAGCAGAGTCTGGAAATCAACTACACACTGATGGTTCTGCCTGAAAACGAGCCTTTTTACCACCTGGCATCAGTCGTGGCATTAACTGATGCCTGTAAGTCGCAAACCTTTAGTTTTAGATTTGGTCAATCTTACTTGTGCATGATGCAGAATAATGGTCTTTTTTGTATTTGACAGCTCCTCCAGCCTTTGCTGCGGTCTGTTCAGAGTCGGGCATCAGCTTCAAACTGGACCACCGACCTTTTGACTACCTGTGGGATATCAGTATTGGCTCAGACCTGCTGACATCAAAGCTGGCAGCCCGGCACGGCTACATCCTGAGCAACAATAGCCAGAGTCTGCTGCTGGAGGTGCCACTCTTCTCTCATGGCTACGAGTACAAGGTGAGATGAGACTTATTGGAAGAATCAACTCTTATGTGCAAACTGTTTTTGAACTTTGAGATCAACAACTAAACTGCATATGCATGCATTGCAGAACATTACTTTGAAGGGCTTCTTTGGCATCTTCAAGATCGTCGTACGGGATCATGAAACCTCTGAGGAACAGAACTCAACTGTCCAGACTTGTCCATTCTGTACTACTGAACTGATACGTAAGAACATCTTGTGTCAACTAAAACACTTTTTAAATTTTATAAATGGTGCTAAATCACATCTCTCTACAGTGTGTTCGACTGATGGGAGGATGACTGTGGTGGCTGACTTGTCTCGGGTCACCACAAGTGGAGGAGTTCCTGCTAGAACTAACCTGATGGACAAGAACTGTGGACCCAAGGAGACTGATGGCACCAGAGTTCTGTTCTCTTTTCCACTATACCGCTGTGGATCCACAGTCAAGGTACTGCTTCTTCCTAATGTAACTGTTCAAACAGACTCCTTGCACAAGATGACATTTCCATCTATCAATGAGTGCCTGCAAATTGTATGCTTTGTTTCTCCAGCTTGACAAGGGGTCTGTGACTTATGAGAATGAGATTTTCTTCAGCAAGCAGTTGCATGCTCCAGCAGACTCCAGCAATATTGAAAGGTGTATATATTAAACCTACACTGCTTTGGCTATTTACCCCCCCTCTAGTAGTCATAAGGCAAACTTTCTTCCTCTCTTGCAGGGTGACGATGCAGTGTACATATCCTCTGGCTGGTCTGTTGAGCCTCTTCTCACGACACAGGTTTGAGTCTGACACAGCTGGTGTTGGCCGCATTGTGCATTCTGCACACTCCACTGAAGGTAGGAGGTTCTGCATAAATCACGTCACTCCAAATATTGCATGCTGACAATTAGTTTGGTCTTGTACTGTAGGTCTACAGAGTGACATCATCAAGCCCACTACAGTGTTTACTACCAGACGCACCCCAAGACCTGTGTCAACGCAACCTGGTTACCATCCTCCTGCTCAGTACATCAAAGTATCCAGCTTTCTAAACAAAGGTAGGTAGGTATGTTTTTGTTTTGGAATTTGGTCAAATATTAAATGTAACTTCTTTTGAATTCTCTTTTGCAGGAGCTAGAAGACCACACATTAAAGTGAAGCCATATTTTATATTGTAATTGCATGGCTTTTTTTTTTCTTTATTAAATAAAGCTTAAATGTGAAGTCTTAAAATGCTCTTGACTTGTCGTTAACTTAAATGAGTAGGGGAAATATGGACAAATTCAGATTGGTTGAGGTAACTCAAATTACAGGTTTATATCTAATACTGTACAAAAGCCTGTTTTGCCAACTTCAAGAGGTGTTGCACCATTCTAGAGATAGTTTAGACCATTTTTACACAAGTCTTAAAACTACTTTTGCACATGTAGTAGTGAAGTGTAAGGCTGAAGACTAGTGTATACAATTTTAAAAAAAATAAGTTGGACCATGAGCTTACCAGACTCCTGTAGCCTAAGCTCTGCTTGCAACTAGCAACCTCCTGTGATGTAAAAGGCACAGGAACTCTAATGATTGGTACTATTGGAACAACTTGTGTTTATGGTAGATTAAGAATTAAAGTAGGCCACTCAACTTTTTCAACAAGACCTCTGCTTTGTCATATTAAAGATTTATTAGGAAATGCATCAATTTTAAATGTTTAAAAAAAAAACAATGAATTAATAAACATTTATTCAACTATCTTTTGTATTTCATAAATTTTTTTTTTTTTTTTTTTTTTTTTTTTTTTTTTTTTTTTTTTTTTTTTATAAATACTCTGACTCATGTTATATACATAGTGTAATTGCACTGGTTGTATACTCGTACTATAGTTATGGGGAGAGAAACTGTTCAGACTGAGGTTGCATTACAAAGAAATTAGCCGCAGGTCTACAATGAGACCACATAGGAAAATGCCCCAAATCAGAATTGAAAAGTTCAGATTCTATGTTACCAGTGCTGTTCACACTTAAAAACTGTCATGCATGCAAAGTAAACCAGATTTGGGCCACTTTTGCCTGTAGTCTGAATGGAGCCTAATGTTCTCTGCTGAGTTTCAGTGTAGTCACTGAGCCCTGGATATCTTCATGAACGTGCAAGTTAAATCTAAAATTAAGCCCTACGAGGTAGTATAGTCAATGTAATCATCTCGTGGCTTAACATTTCAAAGTGGGAACACTCTTACTGAACATTTCTACAGCAGCTGTGGTGTATGCTTTGCTACTTGCACAAGTTTTCCTTGTACTGTTGCCTTTAAACATTTCTCATCACTCACATTTGGTCTTGTTTTGGACACTTTTGTTGAAACCCCCATAAGGATTTAGATCATGCCTCCGAATAAGTCTAGAGAACTCCTACTAGGCAGTGGTTGACAGTTATATGGAGAATTGAATGTGGTAAATTGAGTTCCGCTACAGAGATCTATGTATTGCAACGTGTAGCTCATGCACTAGGACAAGGCTTTCAGGTCAACTTACTTGGGAGCAGACATTTTTACTAAAACTAATTGTCAGCATGCAATATTTGGAGTGACGTAGTTTATGCAGAACCTCCTACCTTCAGTGGAGTGTGCAGAATGCACTTTGTGGCCAACACCAGCTGTCAGACTCAAACCTGTATAGTGAGAAGAGGCTCAACAGACCAGCAGAGGATGTGTACACTGCATCGTCACCCTGCACAAGAGGAAGAAATTGTTTGCCTTATGACTACAAGTAAATGTATAGTTTGGGTTGATGCTATACCTCTCAATATCATTGCTGGAGTCTGCTGGATCTTTCAGAGCACACCACTTCTTGCTGAAAATCTCATTTTCATAAATCACATACGCATCTCCTGAGCTGGAGCAGCAAAACATACAATTTGGGTGCAGGCACTCATTGCCAGATGTGAATGTCATTTTGTGGAATATCATTAATTACTGATTACATTAAGAAGCAGCAGTACCTCGACTGTGGATCCACAGCTGTTGAGTGGAAAAGAGAACAGAGCCCTGGTGCCATCCGTCTCTCTGGGTCCACAGTATCTGTCTACCGGGTTGGTTCTAGCAGGAACTCCTCCACTTGGGATGATCAGAGACAAGTCAGCCATCACAGTCATCCTCCCATCAGTCGAACACACTAGAGAGATGTGATTTAGCACTTGTGTGAACCATGTGGAGACTCCCTACGAAAGTAAAAAAAAAAAAAACCCAGGATGTTCCTACTAATGAGTTCAGTAGTACAGAACGCACAAGTCTTGACAGTTGAGCTCTGGTCCTCAGATGTTTCATGATCCCGTATGAGGATCTCGTAGGTGCTAAAGAAGCCCTTCAAAGTAGTAAGTAAGTAAAAGCAAAAAAAAGAAAAGTTAAACACATGAAGGGTTGTCATTGATCTCCCGTGTTCAAAACAGCTTGCACATGCAGAGTTTGAGTGTTTCGAGTGAAAATCCTTGCAAACTAAAGTAAATGCTCATTTGAAAGGAAGTATCATTTTTAAATGGAAAATTTGGAATTTAATAAATCTGTGTTTTCTTAATTTGGGTAATTATATAAACTTGTCTAACACCTACTACACAGACGTGATGTAGACACAAGAAGTTGTTGAACACTAACATGGAGACAACAGGGTTGAAAGAAGTGTTAGATTTGTACATATTAAGGTGGTAAGTGAGGCACCAATTTACCCAAATACTAAATTGTATTTTTATGCTACTTTACTACTCAAACTCCACTACATTTTGAAGGAAAGTTATGTACTTTTTACTCTTACATTATCGGGGATCTATACTTCCTACAGATAAGGTTTAACAAACATTCGGGTATAAAATAAACTGCAGTTGAAGAGTCGTTAAGTTGGCTGCACCTACCAGTTGAAACATGAATAGGAAGTAACTCCAAACATTATGGAAGGGGTCATTTAGATACATTTAGCCTATAGTTATTTATGAAAACTTTAAAATGGAAGAAATATCCTGTTGTGGCATATTAACATACACTTAGTTTACTTTAGTAAAGCATTTCAATACTACTTCTCCCTCTATACCCTGAACAGACATGACATTTAAGAACATATGTAAAGGGGACTTTTAAAAAAAAAAAAAAAAAAAAAAGTTTTACCAAGAAACATGAATTATGCCGTTTTGCAGAGTGGGGTAAAAAGCAGTTTGTACATATAAAATAATTCAAGCTAGTAATTGGCCACTATCTGTACTTAAAAAACCCAAATGTGCAGCCTTTTTTTTCCTCTCATGGGTAGGACATTTAGAAATGTATTATGGCTTCAAACAAGTTAAGCCCAAAGCACACATTGGAACTGACTTTCAAACTTCATAAGTCTATTTGTGACTTCAGTCTAACAATGGTGTGTGTGTCCAGGGCCAACACATGGACGGCCATTACTAGTTCAAAGTATAGTTTCTTTCCCCCCTAGTGGCAACTCCTGATTAGTACTAATTGGTGACACCTGTGACATAAAGTTGACATTTGTATGCAACAAAAAAAAAAAAAAAAAAAAAAAAAAACTCCAACCAGTTTGTTCGTATCACAAACGGGGTCTCTTAACGCGACCTGCAGGGGGCGCTAGCTGCCAGCTGCTGGCACAGACATGACAGCGTGTTTGTTTTGGACTTTCCCTTCCTTTTTGACGCCAACATGTGAGAGAGCTAACTAGATGCTGCCACTTTTTTTTTTTGACTCAAATCCAAGCTACAACGTTGAGCAGAAAAGTCAACCATGAGCTCCAGGGGCGGATACAGCGCGGTGAGTTTCCTGTCGCCTTCGCTCTGCAGCCAAACATTCACTTTGACGACTAAAGTTGTAAACGCATGTCCCCGTGTTTCTCCTCAAACAAGAGGTCCAGGCAGCACACCATGCCTCCTTTCTCCCGCAGGACCCTCCACCACCCCTCGCTCATGCCTCTGTACATGGCTGCAGGTTTTCCACACCGTCACACCGACTGTCTCAACCAAACGGGTGAGTCGGTGTCAAAGCTTCACCCACTTATGGAAGCTTGGGGTAGTAAAACAAATTAAAGTGTAAATGTAAATAATAAAAAAAAAAATGTCTGTCAAAAATAGGTTTTTGAGGAACACTTGGATTGTGAAACGATGAAAGCTTTTCATTTCAAAATGATGCAAGAAAACTAATCTAGGGGGGGAACAACTTTCCCTATGGAATTTCCTTATGCACGTGCACTGTGCTGCAACTCCATGTGTAAAACACAGTTTCTGGTTAGTTGTAGACCGACAAGAAAACCTGCATGAATACATTTAATTTTAAGAGAAATTGTGGCATCACCAATTTCAGTATTTTTGCAAAACTTTCCACCACATGGATTTATTAGGACTTTTGATATGTTATACATCACATAATATTAATATATATCAGACTAGAATAGTTTATGTTGGAATTTGTGCAGGGTCGTGTCGTAAACTGTCGCAGCTGACAACCCCTCTTCTTTCCAGTCCATCCCATCATCCCAGCAGAGTTTTTCTACACTGATCCCACCATGAGCTGTGGGAGGAGGATCCCCAACGTAATAAGTGAGCTGAGAGTAAGTAGGCTTCATAAACCCACATCTAAAAACTGATTGCCATGGATACCCTCATTCATAACCCCAATACCTGTGGGATTTAGTCCCTGGAAGACAACATAAACTCTTATAAACTTCAACATTTTAGAGATGATATATGGTGATATATTTTCAGACATTTAATTATTTTGCTTGTCAAGACCGCATGAAGACCTTTCAAGACCTTGTCCAGTTGAATTTGATTCAAAATAACATCCAAAAGGAATCAAGACTAGAGCAAATTGAGGGCTGTTTGACACCGAGACTGGCAATTAAGCTCTGTTTTCCTCCTAATCTTTTAATAATTCTGTTTTGATGCACAGCTGTGTCTCGTAGATCTGCAGGCAAAGTCCTCAAACATTCCTCCTCAATGTAGTCGCCTTGAATAATACTGATGATGAATTCTAATGATATGTGGGGATTGTGATGTTTCTGCTTTGTGTATATTGAATAGGCACGGCATGTTACAATATTGCAATATTACCCCAGATTGTGAGACTGTATTGAGCACAGGTTGAGGTGATGAGGGGGGTTGTAGATAGTAGAGAGAGTAGAGTTTATGGAGGGGCTCAAACAGACGAGGACATTTAATAAGATTGGCTCAGTCCTGTCATGTAGAGCTAAGACCCTGACCAGGGGGCTGGAAGGAAATTGAGACCAAGGGCGAAGGAGGAGGCCGTTTGTTTTCACAGTGAAGATGTATCATCTGCCATATACTCTTCATTTTAGGGAAAAATATGAAAGAGCTGTGACGATTGTATGTTGTTAAAGCAACATAAATTCCCGACTTGATTGGACAGCATCACAGAAAAGGAAAGCACGGAAAACAGACTGAGAATGGCACGGAAATCACAAAAAAAATGCAGTATAGAAATAATGAGAAATGTATTCGCTTTTTTTTTTTTTTTAAAGTAAATATTGCAAACTAGAATTGTTTGAGCTTGTGATATCGTTATGTTGGTAATTAACAACGGAACAACAATGCAATGCATTATTGGTAAATGAATCCATCCTATTAGTCCAAGTCACATACTGGGGTTGCAACTGAGCCGCAGTAGATCAGACCCCACAGATTCACAGTATATTCAGAGTAAGGACACTTCAGACCCCAACATCAAATTTGCTTTGTGTCGCTTTAAGTCATCTCATGATTAAACGTTATTCTTATCTATTCTGCTCAATTATTATTATTATTTTTTTTCCATCCCCATTTCTTTTCATCAGGTTTTTGAGTGCTTTCAGCTCAACACTCCACCACCAGTTATGTCCGCCTGCCTGGCTCCACCAACCCGTCCAGACCCATTCAGATCAGGACCACACCCCACCAGGGATCTGGGCGACCTCACCTTGGAAATAAATACTCTCCACCCTCGAGTTCAGCCAAGCCGGGTTGTCCTCCAGCTCACCCAGGAGGAGGACCAGGCCATTACTAACCTCCTGAAGCTGCACCACCAAGAGCCTTTACAGAGAGACCAGGCCATTGCTGCTCCGCATGTGGACTTTTCCAGTGTAGACTTGAACCCCATATCGTTCCTTCACCCTGAACTTATGGACCTTATTTCAGCTGAGGAAGTATACAAGCCCTTCTGTAGTGATGTGCAGTATCCGAGGGAGGCCAGGCCGTTGCAGCAGGGAAGGTGTTGGTCAGAAACGGAGCTTGAGGCAGCTAACACCCTCTCTAGTTGCTTCAGTCTGATGGAGAAGGACAAAATGCGGGGCCAACACCACAAAAAATCAGCAGTAACACTTCCTGATCCTCTGCTTCACCAGCGTTGTGAGGATTCATCAATAAGCACTGAAACCCAACAAGGAGCTGAGACTATTCCTGCCTTAATAACTACTGATTGTGCCCAAAACGAACTTGGATACATCAGCTTTAGTCGTGCCAGGGAATATAGAGAACCAGGCTGGGGGGATTTTGGGTTTGTGGAGGGAATAAATGCTGATGATCATCTACCGGTTTGTGAGTCTTCACTGTCCTCAGACTCGAAGGCAAAGAGCAGATCCAGCGCCTCCGTAGATATTTCAGAGCTGAAGGAGCGAACACTCTCAGATTGCGAGGGAGATGCTGTGCATGTCCTCCTGAGCCTTGGAGACACAGGAGTGTTGGAGATTGTGCAGTGATTGTCTTAAACCTTCCTGTCCCTTGGTGAGTTTTAAAGAGACTACTACTTTTCTTATTATGATTATATAAAAAAAAAAAAAAAAAACATTTAAAAAAAAAAAGAAGCTAGTTGAGGGTTCTTTGCACTGGCTGCTCTGAAGATTTAATGACTTTGACCCAAACATACCCCCCAAAATATTTTTTTCTAGGATGAGAATTTATGTCCCACTTGAAAAGTCTACCTTTGAGTATTGCACATTTTCCTTGTAATTTTCTTACTACTGTATCGGTGTTCAATAAAAATCAAGAGTTGAGCCTCGGGCTAAAAAGACACAGGTTTTTATTAAAAGCACTACTACTGTTTTTGAAGGAGAGAATCCCCCCCCCACTCATTATTTACAACATATTGTACATTTACAGCGCATCCACAAATAATATCCCGCCTTTACTGGCAACACGCTGCAGGGGGAGCTACAGTATTATTCCACAATGGCTATGACACAAGCTAACAAGCTAGTGGACAGCACAACGACTGAAACGTCACAACGGCAGTACAGCTCGGCCACGTTTCCATGCCTTTTCCAAGCTCTTGTGTTTGATATATATGATCCTGACTGAAGTCCTGATGTGCAGTAGAGTTTTGAGTTTATTCAAAGGCACTTCCTGATTTTAATTTATTTTCAAGGTTTGCCTTGTGGTGAGATAAATTACTTTTTAAAAATATTAACAGTGTTGAATTTCAGTAGGGGTTAGCTTTTCACAAGATTCTTGTATCATAAAAACACGTTAAATCCTGTATTCTGGCCACAGAAGTGACACATGGCAGGCTCTTGTGTAGGGCAAGAATGAGATGATTGAACTCGTGTGTGTGTGTGTGCGCGCACGCATGAGACAATTATGACATGAGGTATTTACAGGAACACCCAACTCTTTTCTTTGCAGCAGGTCTGATATGTACAATCTGGTTGATTGACAGGGCAAGAGGAAATATTAACGCAGGGCTACATGCTCACAAGAGGAGGTAAACTCTACCGCTGTAATGCTGCAAGATACTGATCTCTGGTATTGAATGCATGCAGGCACATTCACATAATGTGTAACACATTTGTGTCGGTATTAAATGATCTCCCTCAAGCTCCCAGCTGCACACTCACACACTTCAGTGTTACAAATAAGGTGATGACTTCTTTTATCTTTCATTTCCCGGTTGTCAGTCCATGAATAATGTATGTATCCACACATTGTTGTTTTAAAAAAAAAAAAAAAAAAAAGATTTCATGTAAACATCCTTCGTCCATTGATCCTAATGTAGGCTGTTGGCCTTGCTGTTGCCGACCATGCACGCAGCCTGCATGACTCTGTAGCGCTCTCGGAGGTTTCGCCGCCTCACGTGCTCGTTGGTGATCTCTATGACGTTTACTACGGGGAACCAGCCCTTCTGACCGTCAGACAGGCGGATGCCTTCATAACAGCCTGGGGGAATGGAAGAGAGGAGGGGGTGGGAGGAGAACAAACAAGGGAAGAAAGGAGGTTTCTGTATCGTTCATGCAAGAAAGTCGAAACAAATCAATAAACTGCTAAGGTAAGAGGATTGAGGAATGAGGCAGTTATGAGGATCAGGGTGTATAAACAAGCAGAGTCACAGGTAAGGGGCGTGTTAATGATACAAAGTCATGTCAGTTTGTTCCACTTTCTGGATAGAAAACCTGTCAGTACTACATTTGAAACACTAATAAAGCCAAATATAGGGAATGGAAACATTTATTTGACGCAAGCACAGATTCATATCACTGCAGAGTTATGTTCTGTCAAAGAGGAAATGATTATTATCCTGTATGTGATCATCTTTTCTGCCATTTTCATTTTCTTTTTTTTTTTTTTTAAACCTTTAACCAGCTCGTAGCCGTGGCCATAACCCTAATCAATAAACAAACAACTCTTTGTTACGGGTTTCCGTCCAGGTTCTTACCCTCATTGGTTTTGCGGATGACGTTGATGATCTCAGTGGGCTCCAGGGTGAGTTCGTCTGCCTGCTGGGCAATGTACTGCTCCACGCACTGCACCTGAGGGCAATCTGACATACAGGCATGCATAACAGTGAGAAACTACGGGCATGAAACACACAACCACATACTGTCGTTTCACCTTGTGTCCTGTGTGTGTGTGTGTGTTCTCACCCCAGTCCTCATAAATCACTTCGTCTTCATCTCTGTCTGGGACGGTGGGGTTGGGGAAAGCCGCCATCCACCTGTGCATGTCTGACCTGGTGACAGAAACGGTTAAAAAGCTTATAAAAAAAACATTTGTGGATGAAGTATTCCCGCTGAAATCTTGAGACAGTCCTGGAGAAAATTGGGTCAGTTTATGTGTTGGTCAGTCACACAGAGCTACTCACTGGGAGGGAGCTTTGAAGAGCCGCTCCATCATGCGTCCCTGGTGGTTTTCCAGCAGGGTGAAGTTGAAGCAGTGCTCGTAAGGGCCGCCGCTGCCCCCGCCTTCATCCACTGGCTGCACCTGCACCAGAGAGCGGTGGGCGTGGTCCACTACCACAAAACGCTCGGCACTATTCCAAGAAAAAGAAAGGTGTGTTTTTGATTCAGTTTTTTTTGTGGATATTAGGGTGAAGCTTATCAATCTCTTCAGGAACTTAAATAATCATGTGCAGTGATAAATACTGAAGCATTTACAGTATTAAGTATTGAGCTGTATTTTGAATAATATGCATCTTGCATGCAATTATTTTGTATTTCTTATCTGCTGCCAAATGTGGCAATGACGGAATATTTGAAATTTACTCTTCCTCTCAGTTCTCTTTAAACACTACTTCCTGCCACATTTGGGGAAGTTTGGAGTCATTTCACTCGTGATGACACACCATTAAAGAGTCGTGTGTGTTTGTGCGGTCAGTGGTCACGTTCTCCATGGTAAAAGTAGCGCTATGACAGCTTGTACTAAAAAAGGCAAGTGAAAGGATTTTCTCTGCACAGCTTCCGAGGGGACTGACTGCACTCTCACTCGTAAACACCGCCTAAATATAAAGTATCCTCATAAACGGTAAGATGAGTCCATAGACCTCTACCACCCTCTCATAACTTATTAATGCCATACAAGGTTAATTATAAACTAGAATGTATGATCTTGAATTTTAAAACGGCATCTATCCTGAGGCAAATGCATAACCTCAGTTTACAGAAAAACGTACAGAGGAAAGTGCATTATCTATTGTTTACCAGAAGCCGCTTGAACGAGGTTCACTAGCACTTTACTATCAGCTGTGTAGCTGCGTACTGGTGGGTGCACTGCTGATTCAGCTCTGCCTCATGAATTATAAGCAAAGACGCATAATTCTGCATGGCACAGTGTGTTAGTGCCGACGGTTGACGCACGTTGTCATATGTAGGTCATTGTGATGTGACAAAGTGACGTGACTTCTGCATAAAATGAACCCATTTGTGCCCAAAGACTGTATTTAGTATGAAAATACCATAACATTTGTTCTGATTGGTCTAAAGTCTTGACATCTGGCACGGACAAACTTTAGGCAAGTGTACAACATTACAACTATGACGTTTTTAGAATCACATTGAAAAATCACACTTTCATCAATAGTCAAAGTCAGGGTTTTTGACAAATAAGGGGAAAACGGCAACATTGTGTTTATTAAATGTCTTCCATGTGATTTTTTTGTTTTTGTTTTAAAGTGAATGTGTGCATATGTTTGATATTCACATTTTTATGAGTTCATACTTAATAAAATACTTTTGGATGGGCCCATGGGACTACTGTTTTTTTCCTCAAATACAATAAAATATGTAGAAAAAACAGTAGTCCTAAGTGCCCAAAGACTAAATATAGTATAAGAAAAACTCACTTTTCAGAATGTGACAGAAATGTATCAATGTCGCCAGGTGAAGACTCAAACGTTAACAAGAGTCTACAGCCATGCTAGTGTTCTTTCAGCTAAATGCTAACATTAGCATAATCACATTGACAATGCTAACATGCTGATGTTCAAAAAGTGCTAATGTTTCCATGTTCACCATTTTAGTTTAGCTTGTTAACTTGCAACATTTGATAATTAGCACTAAATAGGAAGTACAGCCGAGTCTGATGGAAGATCATTTGTTTTGCGGGTATTTAGTCCAAAACCAAAGGATTGGACAACTTGAAAATGTGGCCTGGTGGCGCTAGAGAAAAAGTCAGTAAGATCACCAAGCCATTAGGATTCATCCTCTATGCACAATAAATATCTGTACAAAATTTCCCGTCAATCCATCTGATAGTTCCTGAAATATTTCAGTCTGGACCAAAGTGGTGGATCTACAGACCGACCCCAGACAAACACACTGCCATCCCTAGAGCCACTAGCGCTCGTTTCTAATCCTGCCTTACCCTTTCTTGGCAGCGATGATGAGCAGATCATTGAAGAGGAAGAGGTAGACGGGGGTGAACTTTGCCCTCATGTTGAACAGAGTTCCCCCTTTGGACATTTCCTGCAGCTCTCCCTTCTTCTCCAAGTATCGTGTCTGAGAGATGATTGGGATGGCCTGGAGAAGGCACAAGACAAAAGTAGGAACATTTAGCTCTTAAATAAGAAATAACTCCAACTAAAATACTGACACGTAAAAAACTATGCACACATTTTTTTGGGTGTGTGTTTGAGTTTACCTTGAGCTTGTCAAATTCCAGCGTTTGAGAGACATGGATCAACTCCTCCATCTGTCTCATCTTTCCCACCTGTGTGTTACACTCGTCGATGATCTGTGTGCGATGATGAGAGTGTGGGGGGGGAACAAAACAAGTCTATAAAATAAGCACTAAATGAATAGATACTTTCCAGACTTACAAACCTCACATTCCCTCCAGCTGCCGTTATATAAAACTGGCTGCATCTCCTTGGGAATATCAGGTTCAGTCCTTTGACAAATGTCTCCCTGTTTGAGCAAACTATCTCACACTGCCTCTGTCCTCAGTGACACGTTTGACTTCACTGCAGAGCTCATTCAATAGGAAACCCTTCAATCAGACAATGGCTGACGTCAAATATCCAGAGTCATGCGAAGCACTCGGGAGTCAAATGATATGGATTTGTAGACTGAAGAGAGGGTGAAGAGTGAGGCGCGTTTTTACCTTCGACACAGAAGCCAAAGCCTTGGAGGCCGTCAGCTCTTCTTGTGTCCTCTCCTTTGTTCTCTTCAGGATGTTCTGAAACGGCAAACGACAACTTTCTATTTCTGCAACGGACCAACAGCATCAAGATACATTTTTTTCCCCCATTTAAATGCAAACAAGGTCATAAGTTTGCTCGTAGGCCGAGAGGCAGTGACGAGTTTGAGCAGAGAAGATTACGCTGAAATGAGGACACTCCACAAAGCAACACACCGACAAATAATAACCACAAAGGGACATAAAAACAATCACAAAAAGAGGCTTAAAGGCTATAAAGTCTGTGTGTATGTGTGTGGGGCCCTATTAATGTCCCAGGGGCTCATTGTCTCATAATCCGCCCATGGAAGCAGGGGAAAAAAGCTAGCCAGGCCCTGTCCAAAGTAAAAAAATACTCCTGTAAACGCCTCTGAAGCTTACTAATTATCATGTGTCTCCATTGTTTTAATATGTACACAAACTGAAATATAAAAAAAACGTCAAGTTGTGATTTTTACGGGGAGTTGCGTATGAGCCGTAACTATTTATTGGCGAACCGCAGTCGGAAACAGAGCCAGGCTAGCTGTTTTCCCTTGCTTCCAGTCTTTATGCTAAGCTAAGCTAATCACCGTGGATTCATTGAACTACTGCATTTAAAACTTTACTGTTAAAAACGGCAAATTGTTACTGGTGCTGGTGTCATGTTGCTCACCTCAATGAGCATTTTGATGCGTGTTATTCGCTGGAAGGGCAGCAGCAAGAAGGACATGAAGGGCAGCCGCTGGCATTTAGGCGACTCTTGGAGACGAGTGATGACCGTAGCAAACGCCATGTTGTTCTTTCTGGAGACGCATTAATGCACATTCACGCACACGTGATTGGTATTTAATGCAGCTATGTTCTTATACGGGCGAAAAGGGATTTCAGAGGATAAAACTTCAGCGAACCACATCTGACAAGCATTTAGTTTTCCTGACGTTTACAAAATGCGGTGGAGGAATACAAGATATGCGAGGAAGGTTTTCCCAAATTCCATGGAATCTGAAACTAGTGGGGAACGTGGCAAGTTTGGAGAATTCCTTACAAGAGCGAGGTGTAGGTCTTATCCTGGTAGATCTGGTTGCGGACGTAGTCGATGTAGGCTGGGAAGTTGTGCTGGGCGTGGTAGTGGATAATGTCGCAGATGTCAGGGAAGACCAGGTCTTTGAATATGCGGTCCTCCAGGTCCTTCAAGAACCTGTGGAGTCAGACAGCAAAGGTGAAGAACAACTAGACAAAGACGATGCTTTAATTCCAAGGTTCTCCAGTTTTGTATGTTTTATTGCCGCAAATGGTCCCGATCTGTAGATACGGTATGCAACTTTTTAATGACAAAATTCCTTCCTATCTCTTGGTATCTGTGTCCCAAGTGACCCTGTGGTAGTTCAACTCATGAATCACCTTCCTATTTCCCTTTTCCTTTTATCTCCCTTCATCCTTCCTTCTGCCATTGCTCACCTCTCGCTGACCTCTCGGACCCTCAGGATGTTGGAGAAGAGGGTTTTCCTGTCTCTGATGATCATCGTCTCCTCCAGCTCCCGGCTATCCAGGAAGTGTTCGGTCAGAACTCGCAGGGATCGAAGGTAAGAGGCCTCCGATGTCAAAACCTCGAACATGCTCTGCCAGGGGAAAACACAAATATTAACTTCAGCCTTAAAATTATGCCGTTGAGTGTGTATTTTGTACAGAAATGAGCGAAAATAGAAAAAGGGACTTAAAAGCAGGGCCTCTTGTTACTGTAGGTTTCAAGTTCCACTCTCAGCAAAAATGTGGAAAGGGCGGAAATGTTGGTGGTTTATCAAAAAAAGAAATGACACCGTCATCATTTAAAAAGATTTCCAGTATGCATCACTTCCTGTACTTAAAAGGATTTATGTCCTTGAAAAGTCCTGCTTGATGTTGGAAAGTGAGAGCAGTAAAGACTGTAAAAGCTTTCATGAACTGGGCATAGAGTGAATCAATATTAAATTACAGTGAGTGATGCAGCGAGGCGGAGTAGACCTTCATTTATATAAAAACATCAACTTAAGATGTGATTTAAAACTTGATACTGCATCTTCCATTTCTCCTCTCCTCAGGTCATTGATCTCTCCACATTAGCCTCTCCCTTCTCTCCTCACATCCCTCCCTCACCTCCTGGTACTTGCACTGCTCAGGGGAGAGCTGCTCCAGCACCCCTGCCTCCCGAACAGCAGGGAGGTCCTGCCACAGGGTGCTCTGGCCCGGTGTGGGCACAGGGCTGCCCCTGGGTGCTCCATTTCCAGTCGCAGTTAGAGTCCCAGTCCCACTACCAGCCCCGGAGTGACGGGCTGTCCAGTCCATGGTGTAGTCCACACTAGTTTTACTGATGTTGCGACAAACTGTCTGGCGACGGATCTCCTTGGTGATGACAGTGGCACGGTACGTCTGGTACAGAGGCTCTGAGGGGAAACAAATCACAAAGTGAACACAAATAACAAGTGATAATGGTGATGGCTAACATACCAACATACTGGCATCCTGTTAAAGGCATTGACTCATTTTTGTCTTTTTAGGTTTTGTTTAATCACAGGTGTCAGTCTTACCATCCTGCAGCCGGGACTCCCAGCTGAAGGAAGACTCCCTCCTGAGGGAGTTGCTCCTGACCGGACGCCTGAAACAGGAAGTATGGCACGAGGACAAATGGATCAACCAGGGTGATATGAAACCAAACAAACTATCCAACAAAAGCATGAATGACACCTTTCGTGATCACACCATACACACAATAACACCAATGTTGACTTAAAGGATAAGGCTGGTAACAAAACCCATAAGAAGCCCAAAGCCATCGTCTCTGGATACTATCCCAACTTCTGCATATTTGTTCCCATTGAAGACTGAAGTCTTTTAAAAAAGGCTAAATTGTTTCCTAAAGCAGCCAAGCGCCGTTCTCAAACAGGACTAAACAGTACATTTGTTGGGGACTATTTTCAGCTGCGGATGAATACAGATGTGGTGTGCTAGTTAGTATTTACAGTAAACTACGGTGGCCATGCGCATGGTAATATTTAAGAAACCTGTCATCCAGTGCAACAATGTGGCACACTGATGTGTTTTTAGTCGTTTTCGGACAACGATGGATTTCTATGTCACAGAAGAATAAGCTACATCAGGCTCTGGCAACACTGACAATACTTAATATGATCGATTCATTGATGATCTTTTTCTGAGATTTTCTGACAAATTAAAAAATATCGTCAGTAACTCACGGTTCCACTGTGTCCTCCTTCTCTCCTTCATTCCCTCCATTCTCCTCTCCTTCTGAAAAGACAAGTAAATGGCCTCATCACTTTTCATTCCACAGGAGAAATTAACAAGTTGATGAATCATTCATAGCTCACCTCAGGCAAAGATAATAATGTTTGTTCAGTACAAACCCTTTTTCTGTGTGAGAGATTGCATTGAGGCACTACTGAGCCTCCTGGGATCCGTCTTTGGTCGTGGAGGTGGGGGTCTGTGAGGGCTGAGTGGGGGCGGAGTGATGGCTCTCTGGGGGCTCAGCCGGCTCGCTGTGGAACCGCTGGGGGACGAGGGCCGCAAGATGCGCCACTCCTCCAGTGTGGGCTGGGGGAGAGGAATGCCGCCCCGGTGCACCGGCGTGAGGCTGCGATTGTCATAAATCACAGGCATCCTCGGCGGGATGGCAGGCGGCACTTCGTCTGGGCTCGAGATGGATTCTGTGTCCATCTGAAACTCGGATGTTGGGTCTGACGTGCTGTAGGACAGTTTAGACCGGCGGGCTGGTTTGCGCACTTTGATTAGTGGAATATCCAGTTCCTTACACACAGCTGCGGTCTTTTTAGGAGTGGGGTCGACCACTGGAAGGGTGGCCTCGTAAATATTTTCCTCCTCGTTTTGGGTGGACATGGAGTGTATTTGTGGAGACTGAGCACGTTTTGGGGGAACAGGGGGAGACTGAGAGCGAGTGACAGCGAGAGAGGTGAGACTAGAGTGAGGGCCCGGGTCCGAGCGTCTCCTGTGACCATCAGCGATCAAAACATCCAAACATTGGTGGAACTTTGCCTTGTCCTGGTTCAACAGCTCACTCTCATCGACCACAGACGTCCTGTCCAGCTCGTCCCCTGCCTCACTGTCCCCTTCCCCTACCCTCTCTACTTCCTCCTCCCACTCCTCCTCATCCTCCCCCCTCTGCTCTTCCACATCAGTCTCATCCTCCTCCTCCTCACCGTCATCCACGTCCACGGGCACCAATACCAGTTTCATGCCAGGCCACTGGCGGTGGCACACGCAACTGCAGCTCGGCTCGCAGCATGGACTGAGAGGCGTGTGAGGACTGTGCTCCGCCTCCGCTTCATCTCCTCCAATCAGCTGAGTCTCCACCTCTTTTCCATCGGGCGCTGCACCGAAAAAGAAGCAACAGAGATGAACTGCTTTGAGACACACTTTTAAAAGCACCTTGAACATCTTTCAGCTCTTCATAATGCCATTATAATAGGACACATTATAGAAGTTAACTTTCCCGACACATCCCAGGCTAAAAAACAAGAAGCCAGTCTTTCCCAAAGTTTGCGGGTCGCGGACTTTGTTCACCTTGTTTTAGGGCAAGTTCGTTATGAGGTGGTGAGAAACTTGATATTACACTCAAGGTTATTGCTGGGATGTACTTTTATAATGAAATAAATACAGTTCATATACATTTTAAATGCATGGTGTGCTGTGTTCTTTACCACTAATTTATAAATGCAGATGTCTTTTTTTTGTACGCTTTGGTACGGAGGATACACTAAATTTCTCTTTTGGGTCTCGCGCTGCAAAATGTTGTGAACCTGCATTAAGCCAACGGGTGAGGATGAGCTGTTTCCTGTCCACTTCTTTCCTACATGTGTATCCACAGATAAGGTGTCTCACTATCATTAAGAGCTTTATTTCCAGTTTCAAATGGAGCACGTTGGACTTGAGTCAGCAGTTCAGCACAACACAAATACAGCCCGTCTGCAAGTGGTCTCTTCAAATATTCATGAAAATGTTGCACGCGTTGCATGGGGGGAAAAATACAATATTGACAAAAGGAAATGGAAGAGGTGGAGGAAAGAGAGAGGATGCAGATTAAATGGGTGAAGTGGTAAAGTGAGTAAAGATATGAAAGGCAAAAAAAAAGAAAGTGGAAAAAAAAAAAGTGGTGATGGGTTTTTTGAAATTTAACAAAAAAAACAATATGTCCTATATCAGCCAATACAGATGTCTTATAAATATTGTTAAATAAAGATGCAAAGAGGATTGCGCTTTTCAGACTATGCATTGCATATTATAATAAGAAGAACAAAAAGAAGAAAACACCATGATACTTGTGTTTGTTGATAATGTAACAGATGGCTTAATTCCATCTCCATAATTATATCACAAATAGGGCTGAAATTATCGGTTAATAATCGAGTCAATCTACAGAGACAACTGACAACTTTGATACTGGATTAATCGTGATGGTTATTTTTCAGGCACAAATGCCAAACATTCTCTGGATCCGGCTTCTCAAATATGAGGGTTTGCTGCTTTTCTCTTAACATACTGTATTTAATATTTTGAGGGTGTGGACTGTTTGACAATTTGAAGATGTTACTTTGGGCTCTGGGAAATTGTAATGCAAATCTTTTTTCACTATTTCCTAATATTTTATTGTCTAAACCAGTGATTTTCAACCAGTGTGCCGCGGCACACTAGTGTGCCGTGAGAGATCGTCAGGTGTGCCGTGGGAAATTATCTAATATCACCTAATTAACCATTGTCGGGTGTCTGTGCTGTAATAAAGTGTGGCAGATAATGTAATACTCTTCTATTTCAGTGGGTGGCAGCAGAGGGCTATAGACAATAGAGTTAGCGCTGCGCGACACGTGACAGTGACAGTTTGGGATCACAGCAAGACGAGCAAGTGACAGTGATGGAGAAGTTTTTGAGAAGGGAAAATGCAAATGCCGAACAGGGCCCTGGACAAAATTCTGACCCAGATGGAGGCCCTAGTATGAGTGGTCGACAAAAGAAAAAAGACAAGACGGTGAGCTTGAGGCAATACAGCGAAAGCTATCTTTCATTTGGATTTACTTTCACCGGGGATGCAACGGCACCGACTCCGCTGTGCTTGGTGTGTGGTGAGAAGCTATCCAATAGCGCCATGGTGCCAAGCAAGCTTAAACGCCATCTCCAAACGAAACACCCTTCCGTTCAAAACAAGCCGATGGACTATTTTGTACGCTTACGTACAAACAATGAGAAACAGGCAACTTTTTTGAGAAAAACCACAAAGGTAAACGAGAGAGCCCTCAAAGCTAGCTACCTTGTTGCTGAACTCGTAGCTAAATCAAAAAAGTCCCACACTGTGGCAGAAACATTAATACTGCCAGCTTGTAAAGCCATTGTAAATGAGATGCTCGGCCCTGACGCGGCCAAAGAGATAGCTAAAGTGCCTCTCTCAGATAACACAATTGCCAGACGTATTGATGACATGTGTGCGGACATCGAAATTGTTGTTTTGGAAAAAATGCGCATCAGTAAGAAATTTGCCTTGCAACTTGATGAGTCGACGGATATTAGTGGACATTGTCAGCTCTTGGCCAACGTGCGTTTTGTGGATGGAGAAGCCATTAGAGAAAACTTCCTATTTTGCAAGGCACTGCCAGAAAAATCAACAGGAGAGGAAATATTGCGGGTCACGTCGGAATATCTTGACAAAAGCGGGCTTACGTGGGAAAACTGCACAGGTGTCTGCACTGATGGAGCCGCAGCCATGGTCGGGCGCATCAAAGGCTTCGTAAGTAGGGTCAAAGAAAGAAACCCAGATGTTATTGTTACGCACTGTTTTTTGCACCGTGAGGCCCTCGTTGCAAAGACCTTGCCAGCAGATCTAGCTCCTGTGTTGGATGATGTTGTGCGCATAGTGAACTTTGTGAAGACGCGACCTTTGAAATGTCGCTTATTTGCGTCTTTGTGTGAGGAAATGGGAGCGGAACATAAAGTCTTATTGCTCCACACGGAGGTCCGGTGGCTGTCGCGCGGCAAAGTGCTGGCCCGTGTGTATGAGCTGCGAGAGGAACTTAAAGTTTTTCTGACAAACGAGAGGTCCGATTACTCAAAGCTGCTTGCAAGTGATGAGTGGTGTGCAAAGCTGGCATACCTGGCTGATATATTTCATCATCTGAATGAACTGAACACACGGATGCAAGGCCGAAATGAAAACCTGCTTACAAACACTGATAAAATGAACGGATTCCGTTTAAAGGTGCAGCTCTGGCAACAACATGTGCAGCGTGGCAACCTTGAGATGTTCCCACTCAGAAACTGCATGATGGCAACACTGCTGCAATGTGTGAGGTGATTGGCACACATTTGAAAACTCTTGAGGAGAAGTTGTCATTTTATTTCTCTTCAGCATTCACAGAATGCCTTGACTGGGTTAGGGACCCATACAGCTCAGCATCCGTTCCTGGAAAGGACATGACTTTAAAGGAGCAAGAGGAACTCATTGAACTGAAACAAGATCGTGGTTTAAAGCTAAACTTTGCTGATCTTCCTTTGGACAGTTTTTGGTTATCTGTTGCCAAGGAGTTCCCCATTCTGGCCAACAAAGCTATTTTGACATTGCTCCCGTTTTCAACCACATATCTGTGTGAGCTGAGCTTCTCAAGCTTGACTGCGATAAAAACTAAAAACAGAGAGAGACTGAGAGCTGTTGAGGAAGAGCTTCGTGTGTGTCTTTCTACCATTACTGCCAGGATATCCATTTTGTGTTCATCGAAACAGGCCCAGGTTTCACACTAAGTGAGTATAAATACATTTAGAAACTATATTATTAACTATATGTATTATATGTACTGTGTTAGAGTGTCATTTTGTGTCATTTTGGTTGGTGGTGTGCCCCAGGATTTTGTAAATGTAAAAAATGTGCCGCGGCTCAAAAAAGGTTGAAAATCACTGGTCTAAACGATTGGTCGGAAAAAAATAACTGACGGATAAATCAATACAGACAATAAATGTTATTTGCGATCCTAACCTCCAGAAGAAAGAATATTGGCTTTTGAAGCTAATATCAATTAAAAAAAAAACATGATGGTATGTGGACATAGTGCCACAGAATCAAAAAAAGGCTGCTTGTAGCTGACGGGGAACCAAAACAAGGAAGTGAAAGCACAGCATGCGTAACTGGGGGGCGGCAAACAAATCACTATTTAAATCGGACACACACACCCCCACCCCCCCACACACACACACGCACACACAAACAGATATGATCAGCTGACTGACAGAACCTGTTGGTTCAGATTAGCCAGCAGCACCACACCTGTCTGTTTGAGAGAGTTCACATTCAGACAAATACCTTGAAATGCGCCTATTAAACTTTGAAATGAGTTAATGTACACACACACACACACACACACACACACACACGCAAAAGTCTGTACATGCACTTACACACCTTTTGCGTCACCTAACAAATGTGTAATTATGTAATATTATGTTTTTCCTTTCAGTTTTATCAAAGAGATTGATCTAAAGCTACTAGTAGTGTTGATCTACACTACAGGTTGTGAGTCCGAGTGAGTAAAATACAGTTTATAGTGTCATCTGAACTTTGTCCTGCAGATTACAAGCTGCAATAAGTAACTTTAAATGTCACCAGCTCTGAATAGCAGCCAAAGCTAAAAGCCTAACACATTTTACTTTCATTTTCAAGAAATCATGTGACTCAGTTTACAGATCCAAAATACTTAAACTTCACTTTGAACTTAATTATAATTATTCCAAATGAGACAATATATAGTCAAAACATAAAAAAAGAACATGTGAAATATATTCAAAAGTAAAATACTAATCTAAATATGAATAAGCAGCAGATGAAGCCAAAGACAGAAACATCAAGTCAAACCCACTGTACCTGATCGGCCTCCTTCCACACCGATGCTGTCCCCCTCCTCTCCTCCCTCGCTGTCTTTCTGCCTCTTTAGGATGCGGCTCATCTTCACAGGCAGCGGAGGCGCCTTCTGTCCCCCAATCTGAAGCTGCAGACTGGCGCGGCCTGGTTTGGGCTTCACCGTAGGCGGCCTTTTGAACCGTTTGATTGCCGTTTGTTCTGCAGTACCATTGGCGGGTTGCGGGTCCTTTTTGCTGAACTTGCTCACGATCCTCTTGACCTTCCCACCAGAAAGCCTCGCACCGCTGCCTCTGTCTCCCAGAGGAGGGGAGCTGGTTTGTGGGGACGGTTTCGGAGGGATTTGTGGTTTCGGTTTGGCCTCGGGATTGAGGGGCGCAGGCGACTTGGGCCGTTGGGATGCTTCCTGGACAGACATGGCAGCTGGAGTCTTCTCTTACCGCCTGTTAAACACCCAGCTCTGACCAATCAGAGGTCAGGCTTTGACGGCAAAGGTCAATGTGAGCGTGTCATCGTCACCTGTTGGGTAAAGAGAAAAGAAAAAGAATGTTTAAAAAAAGTTTGTCTACATAATTAAACAGTAGAGAGCTAACGGGGAATGGGTGGGGGGGGGGGGGGGGTCCCGGGTCAGACTGGAACTGATGTAATGATTACACAGCGAGCGTTTTAAACCTCTAGGTTAGTGGATCTCAACCTTTTTTGGCTTGCGGCTCCTTAGAAAAGGCACGACTCACTATAATTGAAGTAGTTTCCTGTAGCCGAGATAAACATTTACACAACGCAATAAACGCTACATACTTCAGTTTTTGCATCAGAGGATAATCCTAAAAAAAGGACTTTGAGCACTATCCTACAAACCCTCCACTGTAAGGCCTCGGAGGAGAATTAACTTTGCACTGTAAGGAGCCCACTCATTTCATATTCCCACAAAGAAAACAAGGGATGTCTGTTCACAAGGTGAAGTGGAGGGAAATCCAGCTACGACTAAAGATAGCTGATTGCTCCATTGTAAAAGTTTCCTAACATCTTCTTTCTGTTTCTGTACAACTTCTTGAATTGTCATTTAATAATGACTCAAAGCTGAAAAGCATTCTTTATTCATTTATGGCGTTATCGGCTGGGATGCGTCAGCAGCAACAGAACAGGGAAGCGGATCAAACACAAGGTTTCCATTTCAGAGCCGTCATTAAGAGTCAGTCTATGGAAACTATTTTCAAATGTTATATTATTACAGCTTGAAACCTCTGTGTGAAAGTACACAGTGAAGCAGCAAATACCCATTCTTCTTTGGTTTGCCGGTAATTCACGTTTCATACCATAGTAACCAGCTGACATTTTGATCAGCATTATATGATTCATGACACACTGTTGCAATTAAATGAATAGTTAACCATTGTGTCGAGTGTGTGTAAGTGTAATTTTAGAAATCACCCCACCCTGTCCACTGTTGCCCTAAAGAGGTTGATTACACTCCTTGTAACATTGCTCTTTACAGAGATGTCCATGTTTTAAAAAATATGACCCTAAGTGTGTGCTGCCATACCTAAAATACTTAAACTTGACTTTGAACTCAATTATAATTATTACAAATGAGACAATCTATAGTCAAAACATAAAAATAAAATAAAAAAAGAATATGTGAAATATATTCAAAAGTAAAATACTTATCGAAAAATCATAGAAAACTCATATTTAAGAATTCAATGACCATACGACAAATCTGATAAATGTAATTACAGATGTACACACACACACACACGACTGGTCCTGCCTGACACCAGGAAGCCTTGACATCCCCCTGGATCCATCTTTTTTATATACGATCGTATCATGTTTTCTGTCGCATAGATTGTCTATGCTGTATTTTTAACTATGTTGTTTGTTCTCTACACACGTCACCTATTGCACGTCTGTCCGTCCTGGGAGAGGGATCCTCTTATATATATAATATATAATATATATTATATATTATATATAATATATAAGAGGATCCTCCTCAGTCTCTCCCTGAGGTTTCTTCCATTTTTCCCCCTTTAATTGTGGGGTATCTTTTAGGGAGTTTTTCCTTGTGTGGTGCCAGGGTCTGAGGACAGAGGGTGTCGTATCCTGTACAGTCTATAAAGCCCACTGAGACAAATGTATAATTTGTGATATTGGGCTATATAAATAAACTTGACTATAAAAACTTGACTTGACTGCCACTGATTCAGTCCTTTAAAATGTAAACACTGAGAAACGTCCCCATTCAAAAGCATTCTACTCATTTCTTTCAGCCCTTAAGTGTCTATAAAAAGAAACGAAAATGAAATTCATCTTCCTATCTGGGCGACCAAATGGCCATGCTGCAGATACTTCTCATCGTGTTTTTTTTTGGAGTGTGTGCGACAGCTGATGCACTACCAAACCAAGCGAGGGTTTACTCGTCTTCCGAGTCATGCAGTGGATAGAGCAGAGATCCAGAAAAAGACGTCACTGCCCTACTTTGTGTGACTCTTTGAAACATACATTTTGCATGTAGCTGCATGCATTTAGGATCACGCACGCACGCACACATGCACGCACACACGCAGACACAGACACACACACACACACACACACACACACACACACACGTCATTGAAACGCTGCAACAAACAGCAATTCTAATTGACGATTAATGTAATGATTTTTGCTTTGATCCTTCAGTCTAGAAGTGTTTAAAATACTGACGTGACTCAGAGACCAATAAGCAGCCATATTATATGAACCCTGAGTATTTATATTTTAACAATGCGAGCAACATTTCTCAACGGATGTCAGGTTAACCACTTTGGTCTAGACGGAAACATTTCAACAACTATTTGCGTGTTTCAGAACAAATGTTTAAACACTCACTTGAATAATCCCTCAGTTGATGAAAGAAATTGAAATGATTTTGATGATTGACAGTCACTTGTTGCCGCTTCTAAAAATATAAGAACCTAAGAATTGTCAGCTCTTACTGGTCATATATATATATTGCAGATAATGTAATATCTTTGGGTTTTGGACTGTTGGTTGGAACAATACATTTGAACGCATCATCATTGGTTCTGGGAAATGTGATGTCTATCTTTAACCAGCAGATGAATTAATAATGAAAACAACTGCTGGTTGCAGTTCAGTTCAGCACTACTGATGAAGACTATAAATATGAAACTGCAGCCTTTCTTCAACACATGTTGTTATTATTGTTAAAATAAAATCATAGGAAATGTAGGAGTCTGTGTTTTAGGGCGTGAACTCCAGACATGACATCTCCGCCTCCGCTGATTCAATTTTGACGTTTATTTTTGGAATATTTCTCTCGCAGGTCACCCAACTTTACGCAACAGCAATACCAAATCAGTGGAGTGCCCCTTTAATGGGATATTCGCAAAGTGCTCCCTCGTTGAAAGATTGGAGCTAGTTTTCCATTTCATGCAAAGTGGCAGTGATTTCATATGCATGTTTGTTGTTTGCACAGTGCACCAGCGAGTCAGACCAGTTTGGATGGGATGTGCAACGCTTCACAGTCAGTGAGCTTAAAATAAAAAAGACAAAGAGGGTTTCAGGTTTCAGTCTGACGGGGGGAAAAAAAAATGTTCTCCTTCGTCTTCAAATTCTTGCTTTTGAGTACTCTCTACTTTCTTTATAATCTTATACATCAGGAAACATGACATCACCACAGCGATGTTTGTGTGTATGGGTGTAGGTCTGACCAGGTTTCAGTTCTGGCCCTCTGGTTATAATCATTGTCTCCAGGGTGACATATAAACCTCAAATAGGAGGGTGTGTACACTCACAAAGCACTCTTCTACACAGTGAGGCTAACACGTTCTGAGAGTGTGTTAATGAACTTATAGACCAAGTGAGAGACTTGAGGTTACTTTCGGACTTTCTTTCAATCAGCCCCCACCAGACTTCACTTCCCTATTGTCCCCCTTTGCTTTATTGACCTGATTAGTTCAATAGCTGCATTGTCAAGTCTACTGGACCCTAAACACACTCAGGCTGGGTCAGTGGGCCAATCATTCATTCTAGTAAGTGTGTTTGTCCTGGCAAATCCAATAAATATCAGATATGGTGAGATCCCTTCAAATCAGACCAGCTTCAGAACAATCCTTAAGTGCTTAAAGGGGCCGTCCATTCACACAATGCTCTTGTGTGTGTGTCTCTGTGTGTGTGAGTGTGTGTGTGTACAGTATGCCATCTGCTCTGGACACTAATGGGGGGGTCAGTGTGTATACAAAATGGGTAGAGGGGCTTTAAGAGAGCTACCATTACACTACATGTGATGTGTATGCAAGCTCCACGTTGGACAGGAAGAAGGGGCGGAAAAGGTGTGTCGCGATGGGAAACACACTAATACACACACGGGTGGGTTTACAGGAAAGAGGAATAAGCATGTAGAGTTGGTTTGGTGACATAAGTGGTACAAGTCAAAAAAAAAACACTTGCGGATATGCAAATGCAGATACAATATTTAGGTGTTATTTGATTGTGATACGAGGACATATCACGTCTGACGCTGCCAATAGTGGTATAGCCTATAACGAAACACATTTACCAACACAAACAAATCGTGTCAGGGGAAGGCTATTCATAAAATGTTCAAAATCAAAGTTTGCCTATAACGGCCTTATTTGTATCCCTAAATCGGCGTATATATTGCGTAGTCCCGTACTGTACCCTACCTACATTTACAAAATGGGAACATATGTCAAGATATTTAACAACAAGATATTCTACATTAATACAACATGGGTTAAAATAATTACTTTTCAGTATGACAACGTCACTATAATATTATAAAAACCCTTTGGCAAGTATTACAACGGTTTTCCTCACGGGAACAGGTGCTTCCAGACTCCACCGTCAACAAAACCGCACCTGCTAAACTACCAATAATACAATAATATTACTTAAAACAAAAATGTCATCAAATAAAACTCACCAGTGTTATTCAGGCATGTCTGACTCTGTCTCTCCAGTTATTCGGCTCTACTGTTGGCAGTCCAACATGGTTAGCTCGGGCGAGAAGAACAGCTTTAGGTTAAGATCGGTCCGCGGCACAGCTAAGTTACGTTACTTTAAACGTACGTCGTCCCGCATTGGAAACAAAACGGTCGTTAGTTCTACTGTTAAAAAAAATATCCACAAAGTAAAAGCAAAGCGGTTCAGTTTCTCATTGTTTTTGTGACAGGCTTGCTCTCTGAGCACCCATCATCCCCCTGTTGTTGTCTCCTTTGTTAGCAGCAGCATGTATGAGAGGAGAGGACGGGAGGTAGGAGTGCAACGACCCCCCTGAGGTCTGAAACCACCACGTCACAAATATTAACGGGGACAGGTTCCGGTAAAGGATTTCAAAATAAAATCCCGCTTTAAACCAGGATTTATAGGTAAATGCCTAGAATACTGCAGAAAACATGCAGCTTTCAGAATAATTATCCTCTTCTGCCCAAGTATTTGACAAATATAGGCTATGATAAGTTGGTTAATGATGATTTCTCGGTGGGTGATAATATGGATGTTATCATATTTTTATTTTAACAATTGATGATTGGGTTGGATGGGTAATGATGGCTGTATGTACTCCAGGTTGAATGTTATCAGCCGATCAACACCACTTAATGAATCATGTTTGGTGGGTTTGACATAGTTTACATATTTTTTAAATATGTTTTATGTATTTTATCATTTCTGTGTGTGTTCTGTGGTTTACCTGGCTGCAAGATTGGGGACAATAAAGTTAAAGTAGAGTCGAATGAAACTACAAAATGTGTCCATTTAGACAACAATGTTATAATTAACGAATATGTATGATATAGAATATAACATGTTTTTATTTACTTTGATAACAATAAGAAAAAAACGTGATCAAACCAATTTAAGCAAATAAATAAAGATAAGCTCAAAAGGATTAAATAGGGGACCATATTACAGTGCTACAGTGTTGGGGTAAGTTCAAATGTATTTAATTATTTTCTACCTACATTTATTCACACATAAGGATAGAATTGTGAATTATACCCATATATTCTCTGCATGAGATTCACAATTACCTGAAATAATTCAATTCGTATTTGATAACTTCACATTCAAATAGCTTGACCATAACGAAACACAGTCTTGCCGCTGTGTAAAAGTGTACTCTCATATAGTAATGTATTTGCTTTGTGTTTCACGTTGGCTTACTTTTATTTTGAAAGCCAAAAAGACACAATTCCTGCAATTCCTGGGTATGTATTGTAGACTTCACCCATTTTTGGTCTTCTAACCTACTGACGCCCCAGAAACTATTATAAACCTCTAAATATCTGTTTGTTTTATGGTTGGTTTTGCGGAAATATTATGTGAGGTTTTATGTGTTTGTTACTTACAGTAAAGTCCGTGTTTGTTAAACATAACAGTAAACAAGTTGCTGTTTCAAATTGACATATATTACATTCACTCATTAAATGGTATATTAAATCAAATCATTACTTCTTCTTTTTTTTACGACTAACTCAATTACATTATATCATGTTTTGGTGACCACTTCCTGTAAATGCATATGACATGGTATAATATATAAACAACTTTTTTATGGTAGATTACAGGTGTACAGAAGGAGGTGCTTAGCTACTGTATTCGTCCGTCCCCTCATCACTGTATTTTACTTTTGTATCCTACCTCCACCTAGCGCCTTAAATGGGCACAGACAAGAAGTTTCCATTAAATTCGAGAAACTGAATTCCTCTGATATAACATATATTTTTATTAGTTCTGCATATCAATATGTTATGGAAGCTCATCTCGGTCAGGAAAAAAAAAAAAAGATGACAGGTAAGTCATGAAAAACATAAAAAATACTTATTGTGATTCAATTTATTTTTCCTATCACTTAAAATGTAGTATCTTAGTATGTACTTTTTCAAATGTTAAATGTAATAATCCAAACTTTCTAACTTACTTTCTCATTAGTTTTGACTTACCATCATATTTCTGACTTACTATCTCATCATTTTGACTTCATAAGTTAAAATCTTGACTCACTATCTCACAACCTTACTTAATAACTCAACATTTTGACTCATTATCTCTTCATCAAGTAATTAAAAAAAATATGGATTTTGACTTTGAGAGTCAACATTTTCATTTACTATCTCATAACTTTTACTTAGTAACTCACAGTTTTGACTTAATATCTTATAATTTGGACTTCGCAACTAAAATGTTTTGACTTATTATCTCATCTTTTTTAAAACATTTTTTTTTACTTACCATAAGTATTTTTTATTTATATTAATACTAACTTCTATGTTTTCCTTTCCTGGTGAAATGTGGCTTCCATAATATTTAGGCTGCATATAACTTCAGAAACGCACACAGGCCATTATGAATGATAAGTAGACCCGGTCAGTTTGATGAACGTGAGCAGTTGCAAGGGCTGATAACTTGAGAAATTATTTCAATAATCGATTACCATTCCGGACATCACACATGACTCTTTTACATCTGAATATAACAGCAGAGTATGTACAACAAGACTAAAATTACGCGGATCTATTTAATTTGGATGCTCCTGTTGCGCAAAGATACTGCGGCATTTCCTTTATACTCTGTGAGTCGCAGTACATGCTGGTATCACTCCGCGGGTAGAGGAAATGCTCGTAGACCAATCACATCTGTGTTTACACCATCACCTGTCAAACACACACCCTCTGCTATATTTTCTCTCTGAAAGGTAAGAATTATGTATTTATTTCATCCTCGCTTTATATCTAAATGTGAAAATGGAGTCAAGAGTATAGGTATGCTTGCGAGAAAGCCGGTTAGACTATAACGAGAAGCAGCCAGGGTTAGCAAGGTTAGCGCCCCCGGAGCCAGAGAGCCGGAGCTGGTTATCTCTCCGCCTGGCTTGTTTTTTAGCCGATTATCAGAAAGTCCTTGCGCCTAATCATCCCCGGCTGAGGTCGGAGCACCGCGGCGTGTGTTAGCTTAGCGAACCCGGCTAACTAATGTTTGAAACCCTTAGCGTTTGTTCGCCTATGTTTGCAGAGGTTACCATCGCCTTCAAGCTAACGGCACCAGCCATGCAGGGCATCCTCAAGCTAGCAATAAAGCCGAGTCGGCTAAAGGGAGATGCGTCTAACGGTGGAGCCGTTAGCTAGCGCGTGCACGGTTGGATTAATTCCCCGTCTATATTTCTTATTTATCTGCTGACAATTGGTAACAGTGGTATATATAGTCACAGCCAGCACTAAGTTAGTGTTAAACTGTGTTGCAGCGAGCCAAGTGCTATTTGTTTCTTTCATTTCTTTCTGTTTTTCCTCGCTTTCTTGCATTACAGTATAATTGTTAGCTATGTAACAAAGTGTTAGCAGGTGCTGAGCCACAATGGGAGATTTGCGGCAGTAGTTACTTATTTAACCCCATAACAAATGGTGGCAGAAGTATTGTGATCAGTTAAGTAAAAGTAGAAATGCCAAATATAAAAATAAACAATACAATTAAAAGTCCTGCATTCAAAATGATACCTGTTGTGTAATTGTTGTGCATGTACCTAAGGATTAATAGCAACACATACATAAAGTTTCCGAAGTAAAAGTGCTCATTATGTGAGACAATGATCTCATTAGTTTCATTACGTTATAATTGCCATATTTATTATTCCTGCAGTAATGTGTAAGTAGCCTTTTACTGTAGTATTTGGTTTTGGTGGAGCTAATTCTGGCTGCACTATTTGCTGTTGAGTAGTTTTATAATAACGTCAATAAGCATCATATTTTATAAGCTCATTGTAGAAATGGTATGTATCTTATTTCTGCAAAGCAACTATTGCTGTCAAGGGACTGTATATGTATTTGCCTTCAAAATGTAGTGAAGTAGAAGTCTATGTATAGTAGTTTAAAATAGAAATGCACAGTACTTCAGGGAATATACTTTTCCACCACTTCCCTTAACATACAGTTATCTTCCTTGTTGCCCCTTAAATAGCTTTAAGGTTGATAAAATCTTTCATCCTGTTAGTACAATAAACATTCTCTAACAGATGTTTGTCAGCTATTCACTGAAGTTTAGGATTTTAATTTTATGTACTTTTTGTCTGCACCATTCCATCAAATGGAAATATTCCACATTATCTGTGCTTCATTTTTTTTTGTTTTTTTTACACATTTTCTGAAACTTTTCATGTTTGGTATCTTTGAAAACTTTTGTCAATATAAGACACCGTGGGATGAACCTAAACACTAGTGAAAAACATCATGTTTTTTGCTTATCAAGTACAGTAAAGTTTTGTGGTTACATTAACTCTCGGATTTCCTGGGCCATTGAATTTGTAAAACTATAAAGGATGAGCAGAGAGATGTGGAGAGGGGAGGGGAAGAGAAAGGAGGAGAGTGAATCAGATCCAGACAGTGTAAGGTGCAGTGCAGTGTGGGTGTTCACAGTATTAACCCAGCCTCCGTGCTGTTATAGCTTTTTGATTTACAGTGTTCACTTACAGTCTTTTCTCTCTTTCCTGTGCACCCAGGAGCTGAAACACACACTCACACTGAAGCGCCTACGGTAGCCGCTAACTGGACGGACTCTCTGGCAATTGACCTTTTGCAGGTAAGCCTGGGCTCACTTTACAATACAGTCCGATCGGTTCCTCCACAGCTTTAACCTAGTGTTACTGTATCCTGCTATTTCCCACAAGACTTTTCACTCCTTGAGGTGCATCTTGTACTTTTTTTTTTTTTTTTTTTTGTGTGTGTGTGTAGTTGCATCTTCTTGGCTTTTAAGGGGGTTAGCAGTGTCTTTCCCTGCAGGAACAGATTTTACATGACAGTTATTGTCTGGATACACACTGGGAGCACAGTAACATCTCAGGAGAAGCAATCCTATTGGAGCATGTCACAGATCTTAGATAATAACACAAAGTCACCGTTGTGCTCAGCCAGAGGCATTACACAGTGAGGGGATGGATTTACATGCCTGCTTATGTGTGAGAAAAACTTCTTGGTTGTCAAAGGTATTAAAGCAAAAAATATTACATACAAATGAAGGTTCCCATAATCTAAGACGGCTCGAGCGTTATTTCGGATCATGACTTTTATCTCAAGAAAGAAAGGTAAGGGACAAAACCAGATTTTCTCCTTAACTTTCAACTTAATTAGAGAACAATTTTTACGAGGTTCTCGTAAATGTGTGCTTTCTTTTAGGATTTTAATGATTTAAATTTTATTGCTTAATGCATATTTTATTGCTGCACCAGCAGTTAGTAGTCATAAAAACGCAATATTCTCCCTAAATCACAAGACTGTGTCTGTGTGCTCAGTTCACAAAGATGGTCGAACTTGCATAGTCGTTAATGCAGTTCAAGGATTAGTTTGGACTTTACATTTGAGAATGTTGACAATATCCCATGATTCTGAATCACAACGAATACCAGCAGCAGTTGTTTTTAAATTAAGACAGCTTTTAGTGTCTGACTTGTGATAACCCTGTCCCTGAGGCTTTTTCTGTGTTTGTCTAAGGCTTGCAAAGTGTTAATTGGAGCATCTCAGGTATAACAAGCAGCATCAGTATAGTTAAGTAAATCTTTTGGGGCAGCCTCGATCTTCTGGGACTTGTGCGAGGCACCCTAGAGAATATACGAAAGTACAACTAAGGGAGAGATAAAGAACAACGTAAGAGAGACAGTTTGAAAAAGGCCTCTGTATTTCTGATGCCTTTTTGCTGTTGGATCGTCCAGTTAGTACTTTATGAATATGACATTTTATGCAGACACAGCAACTAATGTCTTTTTTTGCACTCTATCCTTCCATGCCTTTCTGTCTTAGTGGAATAGCGGAATAAGTCTTAAACCATGAGCTCAGTGGCAGTGTTGACCCCGGAGAGCTTTGCGGAGCATCGCAGTGGCCTGAAGGACCAGGAGAATACAGGTGACCTTCGCCTGTCATCCACTTATATGTTTATACATTTGTTAGCCCACACTACCTATCCACTTACTATGTGTACCCAAGAGACCATTTAGGTTTTCCCCTACTTGTGTTTGCCCTGTTTTCTCAGTTTTCAGCTGTACATGAATCTTAAGGAAAAAAAAATTCTGAGGATGGTGTGATTATTGAATTACAGTATTTCTCCTCTCAGTATATGTATTACTTATCACCCATATTATCTCCTTTTTTCATTTAAATAATCCTCCTCCATCCATCCATACATGCATCCTTTCCTTATTTATCTTTGTCTCTCCGGGCCAGGCTGCGTCCCGGAGGATGAGGCCTACATCCCCACCTATCTGGAGGCCTTCCCCCCACTGCCGGAGAAGGGGGCACCCGGGGAAAAGGCCGGGGAGTCGGCTTCAGCGTGGGGGAGCAAGATCAGGCCCATCAAAGCCTCTGTCATCACCCAGGTCAGGCAGCCCACCATGCACCAGTTATGGGAAAATAAGCTAACGAGAAGCGTTGCCTGAAATTGGAACCTGCCCCTCCTCCACTCTAACCCTCTGTTTGTGTGTAGGTGTTCCATGTGCCCCTGGAGGAGCGTCGCTACAAGGACAACAGCCAGTTCGGGGAAGGCGAGGAGGCCAAAGTGTGCTTGGATATCATGCAGCGGACGGGGGCCCACATCGAGCTGTCTCTGGCCAAAGATCAGGGCCTGTCCATCATGGTCACCGGCAAACTGGACTCTGTCATGAAGGCTCGCAAGGAAATCGTAGCTCGCCTGCAGACGCAGGTAAATTCACTGCAGTTGTTTGTTCCATGTTTAAGTGCACGGCAGGGATGTTTTCTTGACTAGATCTATTAATACAAAAAACGCGTTTTCTAAAGATGCAGAATAATATGGATATACATTGTCGATTTTTTTCATGACATTGTGATTTAATATACAAAATAAACAGTAAACTGTCATGAGGTCACAACCTTGAGTGAAATTGTTGTCATTTTGCCAATGTAAAATGCCTATTATAACTTCTTTATCTTGATACAGTGTGTGGCAATATATTGGTGCAAGCACGTTGTGTGCTGGCGTTGAACAATTAGTATTTTTAGGCGATATTACTTATTGTTATTAGTTCTTTTTCACATCCTCAGAAAAGGATATAGGATGGTTAGTTCTAGCTGCAGCTTGAAGAACCCTATCTGTGCAGGCCGGCCGGTTTAGGACAAACAGTTTCGCTAAAACATGGCCGTCAGCTCCCGACGGTGGCCTTTCTGGGCTTCAGCAGTAAACATGCTGATTTCCACTTCAATTGGTGCACTGAGGTCCACCTGTTTAGCTGAGCTGCAGTTATTGATACAATAGTGCAGAAAAACAATCTGTCCTCTTCACAAGGTCGAATGCTTTTCTACTTGTTTACCTACTAAAAAGTCACGTATTCCATTGTTACTGTTAGTTACTGTCCTTGGTAAACTAGAAATGTGATAAACTACAAAACTAATATTCTCGTATTTAATATCTTCTAAGTGTGGAAACAGCAGCTGCAAGATCAACAATTCTATATAAATTTATATCAAATGATTTTCTGCCATTTTTCACATGTGTAACGATGCAAATCTAACCCGCTTCCTCCTGCTCCCCCCAGGCCTCAGCTACGGTCGCCATCCCCAAGGAACACCATCGTTTTGTCATTGGTAAGAACGGCGAGAAGCTGCAGGAGCTGGAGCTGAAGACCGCCACCAAGATTGCTATTCCACGTCCCGACGACCCCAGCGCCAACATCCGCATCACTGGCACCAAGGAGGGCATCGAGAAGGCTCGCCATGAAATACTTCTGATCTCCGCTGAACAGGTGAGTTGCGGGGGTCAACTCGTGATGTGATCTTTAAAGATGTCGGCCTGAAACCGGAAGTAGTTGGAGGTTAAATGGCATTGCAATGATGCAAACGTACACCTATGACGCGCTAATCATTTTGAAATTGGCTGTGGCCCGGCCGTTAAGAGTTGACGACTCAAATTGTTGATGCTAAATTTCTTTTTGATTTACGATATGCTATTGTTTAATTGACTCTTGTGTTTGCCCCCCCCCCCCCTCCCCTCACACTCACCAGGACAAGCGTGCAGTGGAGCGTTTGTCCCTGGAAAAGGCCTTCCACCCCTTCATCGCCGGCGCCCACAACCGACTGGTGCAGGAGCTGAGCCAGGAGACGGGCGCGCGCATCAGCATCCCCCCACCCAGCCTGCCCAAGGACGAGATCGTCATCACCGGGGAGAAGGAGGCCGTCGCCCTGGCGCTCAGCCGCATCCGAGCCATCTACGACGACAAGGTGCGTTTGTCCAAAAGAAGCAGTTTCCAGCGACCATAGAGCTTTATATAAGTAACTTGTCCTGGCTCCTGATGGACTTTAGAATTGATTTGTAATGTTAAATGAATCATTTTTTTAAAGTATTATTGGCTTAGCAACAGCTGAAATATCAGAGCTTTTATCTCCATATGTACAAAGCAGTTTCTAATCTATTATGTATTGCAATCTTTTTGTGTGTCCTGGTGGAGTAAGGATCAAGACAGATACCATGTAACTGCAGCTTTCACATTCAACCCGAAATAAAGTTAATAGCTGACTGATCATTTGCAGTCAGGGCCCTTAAACTTTAGTACAACCTAATTAAGGACCTTTAACTGTTGAAATTGTGATTTCTATGTGCCCATTATGCACTTGTCTATTTGCTGTTGTTCGTCATTTCACATTTTCTCAAATTCTTTTTGCCGCTGTTTCTTTCTTTTGTAAGTGCTAAAGATATTTCCGTTTTATCCCTGCTGATGAAGTAGTTTTTGTTCTCAAAGTTTCAAAGCTTTCTAAATTGAAGACTCCACAAGCATCGCAAGAAACACAAAAGCAAAACAACGAAAATGGGATCCCAGTGTGTGAGCGAGCAGATTGGGGTTCAGTTTCGGGCTTTATGGCACGACACAAGTGATTGCCGATATTAACTTTGTGGCTCTCTGTTTCCACCACAGTCTCACTTTAGCCATTTGTTCACTCTGTCGCTCTCCTCACCTGTAATAACTATGTTTGGTGCAGTTACACAAACTGTGTTTTTGGAATGAGGAGGCTTTATCGTTGTTTTCAACAGTCATGTTGTTGTATTTTCCACCACACACACAAGAAACTATAAAAGGTCGATGGATGAAACGTGGTGAGGAAGTGTGTGTTAGTACGTGTGCGCCAGATTGAGTGCTGGTGATAGGCAGGCTGGAGATAATGTGCAGAGAAAATTGGATTTTGCCAGAGAACAACAGGATGGGAATACTAATATCATTCCGTGCATATGCATGAGAAATATATTTTCTCTGTTGCCCTCTTGCTTTCAATCACTCTCCTCTCGTTCTCTGCTCCCCTCTTGCCAGCTTATTTACTCTCCTTTTCCTGCTCTGTCCTTCCTGCTTCCTGTCTGTCATTCCTCTATCTGTCTCCCGTTGTGTTCCCATCCATCCCTCACTGTGCTGCTCAATTTCCATTTTCTTTTCCACGCCGCTCCTGTCTCTTCTAATTTTCTCCCCATTGTCTCCCGCAGAAGAGGAAGACCACCACCATCTCTGTGGAGGTGAAGAAGTCTCAGCATAAGTACATTATAGGCCCAAAGGGCAACACCCTGCAGGAGATCCTGGAGACCACGGGGGTGTCTGTGGAGATGCCTCCTCTGGACTCCGGCTCAGAGACCATCATCCTCAGGGGCGAGCCGGACAAGCTGGGACCGGCACTCACACAGGTCTACGCAAAGGTGAGGAGGGGGAGGGGCAGGTTGAGAGTGCATGATAATTACCGTCACTACACTTTAACAGCGATCCCTCCCTCTGTGTCATTTCATTTTTGGTGAATCAGTCTGTAACCACTTATGAGTTATTGCTCATTTTGAGATTTCCATGAGGTTGTGAATGTAAATTGGACTTGACCTTGTAAGCCTTTTGTCCCCGTGCAGGCGAAGAGTGTGATGGTGGTGGAGGTGACCGCCCCGGCCTGGCTGCATCGCTTCATCATCGGCAAGAAAGGACAGAACATCGGGCGGATCACACAGCAGCTACCACGGGTGAGAGGAGAGGGATGATCGGAGTTAGAGGAGCAGGATAAAACGCACAAACTGCTCCTACAATATGACGGAGTACGCTGAGCAGTGTAGGAGCGGAAGAAAGAGGGTGAAACATTTAGAAGGGACATCAGGAGGATACTTGTAACATGGACTGAAATGTTTTATTTACTGCGACACGAGGGGGTGGGGCAGGAGAAGTTCATCTTTATTTGTGCGCGTGTTTGTGTAGGTTCACATAGAGTTTACGGACGGCGAGGAGCGCATCAGTCTGGAGGGGCCAACAGAGGAGGTGGAACAGGCTCAGGCGCAGATACAGGAGATCATCAAGGACCTGGTAAGTCCTCACACACACTTAGTTCATTGTTTGAAGTCATTGTTCACGCAAAAATACCAAACGCCAGATGGCTCCAGCGGTTCGGATGTGAGGATTTACTGCTTTTCTGTTCTACTTCACTGTAAACGTAATGTCTTTTTGAACTGTTGGTCGGACAAAACAAGCATTTTGAAGACGTCAGGAACTTGCGATGGGCCATGAATCAGATAGTCGAGAAAATAATTAGCAGGTGAATCTATAATGAAAATAATCGTTAGTTGCAGCCCTACATGGGATATTTATTACAATAAACAGGTCGGTGTAATCACTAATAACATTAATAAACTGTATATTGGGCGTTTATACAGTGCAGCCAGTTCCAAGGCCACTTGTCTGCAAATTACTGCGTCACTGCAGCTCATTTCCATCCAAATGAGATCTCGGCCGGTACACTACCGACTTGATGATTCAATAGTATATAACACTACATTAAATAACTAAAACACGCTCTACACGGTTACACAGTTGCACACTGAAAGCTGCGGTACGGCCCTGTCGCCTGTCGTAAATAATCAAATATAGCACTTTATTAGAGAAAAATAGTAAACGGCAACATAACCTTAGCATAGTCCACCTATATCAATGTATACGAAACTATACAAAAAAGGGGGTAATCATTTTGATTAATATTTAACCCCTATGTAATCACGCCAACATAAACATTTTTCTCAAATATAAATATGTGCTTAAGTGGCTTTTACAAACGGGGAGTTGCAAAATATATCTTGTAAAAGGCACATAAAAGTCAAATGCTCCCTATGTTATTTCTTATTTAATTCTTTTAAAACATTCCTACCCTAAATGACAAGAAGCATTGTTGTTGGAAGTTCACTCCTATCCAGTCTTAGAATAAAGACATTTGGAAAGCTGTGAGATCCCGAAAAACAGACTAAATATATATATACAGATTTTAATGGGGTTCAGTGCTGTAGCTCAGGGATCAAATCCAGTGACAAATGTCCCCTCTGCCCCTCTGTGTCCAGCTGGTGAGGATGGACTACACTGAAGTCATCATAGACCAGCGTTTCCACAGACACCTCATCGGAAAGAACGGAGCAAACAGTGAGTGCACTTCTGTTCTGCTGATCTCAACAGAAAGAGGATGGGACATCAACTCTTCTGGGGGTTTGGAGTTCAAATGGCAGTGCAACCCAGCACTTTTATTTGCTGTTCTTTTAAGCTACAGACTCAGTAACTTTAGCCTCTTTTTTTTTTTTTTTTTTTTTTTTTTAGTTTTCACTGTTTTAGTCAGCAGCCGCACGTCTTGTGCAAAATGACTCGTTGATGATGGATTGAAGACAGCCAGTTAAAAAACCCGGCATGAAATTCTATTCTCCACCATGCCCCATGATATGTTTTGTGTCTGTAATGATGATATTATGGCACAGTCTGACAGTGGAGTTGGTTTCTTCATGCAATCTGGCATACTCTGAAAAATTAAGATTTTTAAGTTTCTTGTAATAGAGTCCAAAGGTTACCTATATATGGTTTGTATTATTAGCCGTCATGGAGCATCATAGTAGATGTGTCACGTCAGTTACAATGGACTGCGATGGAGCCCAGTTGGAAAAGTGTAAAGCAGCTAATATGCTCTATGACGGACAGATCTAGATCCTCTTTGCAACCACTTTTGGGTGAAACACTTCTTTGAACATGCAACCCTTTCTCTAATGTTTCCACTGTTCTGTCACGCCATCCATCCCCCTGCGACAGTCAATCGGATCAAAGAGCAGTACAAAGTGTCGGTACGAATCCCCCAGGACTCTGAAAGAAGCGGCCTGGTACGGATCGAGGGAGACCCTAAAGGAGTCCAGCTGGCACGCAGAGAGCTCATCGAGATGGTCCAGAGAATGGTGAGGAAAAAGGGTCAAAGTTTAGGTTGGTTCATTTGTTCATTCTGCTGGTCTGCAGGCCTGCTCGCACTTTTTATTTTTCTTTAAATTTTTCAACAATTCCCAGGAAAACGAGCGCACCAAAGACCTGATCGTGGAGCAGAAGTTCCATCGGACAATCATCGGCCAGAAGGGAGAGAAGATCAAAGAAGTGCGAGACAAGTTCCCTGAGGTAAGCGTTTCTCTGACCCTTTCCTGCACGTTATCGTGCCCATTCATCGTTGTGAAATAATTAGTTTTGATCCAGTTGTAATTTAATTTGTAGAGTATTATCTCCTCTGCTTCCAGGTCATTATCAATTTCCCCGACCCGTCGCAGAAGAGTGACATTGTCCAGCTGAGAGGGCCGAAGAATGAGGTGGAGAAATGTGCAAAGTTCCTCCAGAAAATCATCGCTGACCTGGTATGTCCCGCCATGTTCTGTCTCTTTATCTGTCTCTTGTCTTTCTACGCTCGACTTCACGGCAGCTTTCTTTCTTTTCCAGATTGAGAACAGCTTTTCGCTCTCTGTTCCCATCTTCAAGCAGTTTCACAAAAACATAATCGGCAAGGGCGGTGCCAACATAAAAAAGGTGAGTTTTGAGAGGATTTTTTACTAATTTTTTTTTAAAGCCATATCATGAAATGAACCAATATTGAAAAACGTTTAAATACACATTTCAGCTGTAATATTCAGCCCTACGATACTGTCGGCAGAACTAGTGTTACATTATGGTAAAGGCTTGAAATAACAGATGCTGTTTATGCCAGATCCGTGAAGAGACCAACACTAAGATCGACCTGCCGACAGAGAACAGTAACTCCGAGATGATTGTCATCACAGGCAAGAAGAGCAACTGTGAGTCAGCCAGAGATCGAATCCTCGCCATCCAGAGAGAACTGGTGAGAGACGTTGCAACTCCCAGGGTTACTGGGCAGGAATATATATTTGTTTTCTTTTGTATTTACTTTCCTTCATGGTCCCCCTAAAATAAATTAGACATGAGATGGATTTATGATTTAGAAGAAGGGTTTTGACAAGAAAAACTTAATTCAAGGTCCACAGCTCAGCTCTTTCCTGAGCTTTCGGGCCATATCTTGCATTCTTCCTCATCGGATATGACCATGAGATGTGGTTTAAACCTCTGGAAAGGGGTGCCGACTGTTAACCGCAACATTGGTGGTGCGAATTTGGATCGGGACCTTTTGTTGCATCTCTGTCTCCCTCATTTCCTGCCCTCTCTCCACTCTTGCTATCTCGTTAAGAAAGACAATGGACAAAAAGAATGATAAATACAGCTGGAAAAAGCTAGTAAGTGGACCTTTAGTTAAGATTTTATTGTCAAACTTGTATTTCGAAGGTCAAGAATGAGCTGTCATGCTCAATTGAGTAGCATGAAAGTTGCTTTGTTTCTTTATTTATCTATGAGGGATCAGGCAAAAGATGTAGGTGTAGTTCAATATCTCCCTGGCTCTCATTTCTTTCTTCATCCCTTCAGGCCAACATTAAGGAGACGGAGGTCGCCATCCCTGCCAAGCTGCACAACTCTCTGATCGGTTCCAAGGGCTGCCTCGTGCGCTCCATCATGGAGGACTGCGGCGGCGTCCACATCCATTTCCCCTCCGAGGGCTCCGGCTCGGACAAGGTCACCATCAGAGGGCCCGCCGGTGAGGTGGAGAAGGCCAAAAAACAGCTGCTGCAGCTGGCTGAAGAGAAGGTGGGTGGGGAAGTTTGAAGAATGAATAGTAAAGAGTGAATGAACACAAGAGGTGACTTAAAATAAAGGAGAAGTGAGTTACTAGGGCAAATACTTACTTCCCTTTACTGTCCTCTGTCCTTCATTCTTTCCTTCCTTCCTTCCCTTTTCAGCAAGTCAACAACTTCACAGCGGAGCTTCAGGCCAAACCAGAGTACCACAAATTCCTGATCGGCCGTGGCGGGGCCAATATTCGGCGCGTGCGTGACAAGACTGGGGCCCGCATCATCTTCCCGTCACCAGATGACACCGAGCAGGAACTGATCACCATCGTAGGGAAGGAGGAGGCCGTCCGTCAGGCCCAGAAGGAGCTGGAAACTCTGGTCAAAAACCTGGTAATTAGCACAATGCATTTATGTTGACATTTTAAGAGATGATTTTTTATTTTATTTACTTTTTTAAGCATGCCTTAATTTGTCAGTTTACTTTCTCAACTTTCTTTATTTCATACAAGTATGCCTGCCTATACTATGAATGTATAATTATTATTTTTTTTAAATATGTTTAATATTTTTAATTTATTTGCACTGTAATGAAGCAAAAGCAAAGTGCTCAATTGGGAAATTTGAAGTGTATTCACCAAAAACCGACTGAAAAAAAGGTTCAGTATATTTAGAAAAAAATCTAGCTGGTGTATGAAAAGAGCCTCTAAATCTTCAGTGTCGTATTCTTAAATATCCCCTTCCTCTTTTTAAAGGTTCAATGTGTAAGATATGCCAGAATTTAAACCTAAAACATCAAAACAACAACATTATCAACAGAATGTGAAGAGGTAACAGTGTTGACGTCATGTCAAAGACGTCTCTGTGTTGCAGAGATATCTACTGAAATTAGCATCTAACTGACTAGTTCCGCTCCGTCCAGTCTTGTATTACCACTTGTTGAGCTCGGGTCTCTTCGGCCGCTGACTGAGGCAGATGCCGAGTGCCGGCTCTGCCGACCTCTCTCCTCCCCGGCGGGCTGCTCTCCTGCCTGCGCCGCCACAGGGAAGACGAGACAAATATGCGGGTCGTTTTCTAGTTTCTGACATTGGATTTAGTCCAATAAACAAATAACGTATGGACCAGGTGGCTTGGAATTTCAAACTGAACCTTTAAATACCTTCCACTAACAACATTACTGCTGTCTCCCTCTCCAGGACGACGTGGTGGAGGACAGCATGGTAGTAGACGTTCGCCACCATCGCCACTTTGTGTGTCGGAGAGGCCAGGTTCTGCGGGAGCTGGCGGAGGAGTACGGCGGAGTAGCTGTGAGCTTCCCTCGTACGGGAGCCAACAGTCAGCGGGTCACTCTGAAGGGAGCCAAGGACTGTGTGGAAGCCGCCAAGAAACGCATCCAGGAGATCATCGAGGACCTAGTAAGAGACATCCGAGAAATTAAGAAACAATGCCGAGTGCAATTCAAGTCATTTAAAAAAAAAAAAAAAAATGTTTTTTCCCCCTACATATTTTCATTTCGATCAAATTTACCCAGAAATGTTTTTTTTGCCCATAAAGAGACAATACCTTTGGAAAGAGACATCCGTACAGATCAATATGGGTGTTCAGGTCAAAGCTAAATCAAACTAGTTCAATCTAATCTCATGACATTGTGTTCTGTGTCATTTTATGCTCGATGATTTTACACCCAGAAGGGATGGAAGTAATCCTCCTGAACTCGCAAAGTGTCTGTGTTTGCCGTCGTTGCCGTTGTTACCCAGCTGTCTCCTCTCTCCCTCCCTCTCTCGTGCAGGAGTCCCAGGTGAGTGTGGAGGTGGCCATCCCTCAGCGCTACCACCGAGCCATCATGGGGCCTAAAGGTTGCCGCATCCAGCACATCACCAGGGAGCACGAGGTCCAAATTAAGTTCCCAGAGAGAGACGACAGCACTGCAGGTCAGAAACGTAACACACACAAGAGAAGAGTAACTGTAGCTGTAAGACTAATGATGTTGTTAATATGTCGCCTCCTCAAAGAGGGAGCACTCAGAGAGCACTATTTTCTCCTGCTCGGAGTACAAGTATTATGATATCTGGTGTCACACTATGGACACATACTATCATTTAAATGGCGATAAAGTTTAGCAGGTTGATTGTCACTTCTCACCGGTTAATTAGTGATATTTTAACCCCCAATGTGGCAGCAAGTGGGTCAAAAAAATGTGTTTCTCTAATGGATATTGCAACAAAAGGCATATGATTAGACAGTGAATACATTAATCCTCTATGTGTGGTGAAATTCCAGGCCAGGAGCCTCCACCACAGGAAAACGGCGAGGTCAGTCCAGAGGCGGAGTTTGTCGCCCGCAAGTGTGACATCATTACCATCGCTGGGCGTGAAGAGAAGTGTGACCTGGCTAAAGCCGCCCTGCTGGTTGGCCCCTTTTTTTACTGACAGACATAATGCCGTCCGTTCTTTTACCCATTTCCTCAATAATATTCCTGTCACTGCTTCCTCCTTCAGGCGCTGGTGCCAATAACGGAAGACGTCGAAGTGTCTTACGAGCTGCATCGCTACATCATTGGCCAAAAGGGCAGTGGGATCAGGAAGATGATGGAGGAATACGAGGTTAGCTTGTACTCTGGTGCCCTCTTGTGGCCATGAGACCTTTCATACTGCAGGTCAAAAGGTTTTAAAGCCGCGTTAAACATGCTTAGTTATTGTGATACATTGAATTGGTTGTATTGATGAAGAAGTTGGAGTGTAAGGGGATTTCCTGACCTAATTGTTTTTTGCTCGTGCAGGTGAACATCTGGGTGCCGCAGCCGGAGAAGCAGCTGGATGTGATCAAGGTGACGGGCCTGGTGGCCAACGTGGAGCGAGCCAAACAGGGTCTGCTTGAGAGGGTCAAAGAACTGCAGGCGGAGCAGGAGGACAGGGTAAGTGTTCAACATGGTTACCTTATCATTGTAAAAAAAAAAAAAAATAGAATGATAAGGTGTTTGAAATCTCTGCGGCACCGTCTGCTTTTCAGGCCCTGCGCAGTTTCAAGGTGACCATGTCTATAGATCCAAAGTTTCATCCCAAGATCATCGGCCGCAAAGGAGCGGTCATCTCTCAGATCAGGAAAGACCACGACGTCAGCATCCAGTTCCCCGACAAAGGAGACGAGCAGCAGGTGTGTGTGTGTGTGTGTGTGTGTTATTGCTGCTTGTATTTTGTATGTATTCTATAACTGGCTTCATCTCGAGCTTTTAATACATATGTCTCATTCCTCCTTTCTCCAATTCAAATTGTTTCCTCCTGTCTTACTCCCTATTTACATGTACCTATCGCTTTCATCTCAATCCATCACGCATATCCCCCTGTTCCTGTTTTCTTTTCCACCCCGGGCTTCCCATCCCAGGATCTGATCGTGATCTCGGGGTACGAGCGTAACGTGGAGGAGGCCAGTCAAGCCATCCAGCAGCTGGTGGCCGAGTTGCAGGAGATGGTGAGCCAAGATGTTCATCTGGACCCGAGGACCCACGCTCGCATCATCGGAGCCCGTGGCAAAGCCATCCGCAAGCTGATGGAGGAGTTCAAGGTTGATCTTATTTTTGTATTATTACATCTTGTTTGATTGTCACCTGTTGTTGTTCACCACTTGGTTTTAACCTGTTCTGCTCCTGTTCAGGTGGATATCCGGTTCCCTCAGCCAGGCTCCGACGAGCCCGACAAAGTGACGGTGACCGGCCTTCCTGAGACCGTCGACAACGCCATCGACCACCTGCTCAACCTGGAGGAGGAATATGTGAGTTTGCAAAGACTGTGGTAGTCGCAGCACAATTTAGAAAAAAAAAGTGTTTCTCTCCTGGCACTAAAGCTGAAAAGTGCAAAAGAAGTTAATTGGGTGCCAAAGGCAGTTTGAAGAGCAATTTTCTTCTCCTCTCCTTCCCTCCCTCCCTCCCTCCTTTCTCCGCCTCTCAGATGCTCAGCGTGACAGAGACGGAGACCTTGGCAGCTTACATGAAGCCTCCATCTCGCTATGGAGGGGGAGGGGGAGCGGGTGGAGTTGATGACAGCAGCGGGGGTCCGGCTAAGGGCTTTGTGGTACGGGACGCCCCCTGGAACGCATCAGGGAACAAGGTTGGACATGCTGATTTATTTTTTATTTTTTTACCTTACACTTATGAATGTAGGAAGTATTAGGGATAGTGGACCAAGGGAAATGAAATGATCTCTCTTACTGAATCTTAATCAGAGCGATGCACTTCATATTTTGTACATTGAGTGTCTTGCATTCCACCCGTGTTACTAGTGCTAATGTTTTGCATGTTTGTTCCAGGCTCCTGACATGAGCAGTGCAGAGGATTTCCCCACGTTTGGGACAGGTGTGGCCCCAAAGCAAGCGTCCGCCTGGGGTCCCAAGAAGTTCTAAAGCCGCTCACCCTGGAGGAAAACAAAAAAACTTCTGTAAAGTAGACGGAGAGAGACGAAACAAATCTCTAATCAAATTGCTGCTCGCCTTCCTCCCTCCGCCTCTTCTCTCTTTAGTGACCTCCCTTTGTCTCTCTTTCTCTGTAAAGCCCTTGTATCATCCTCCCACAAACCAGCCACAATGAATTCTGGGAGAACTTTCCCTTCTTTTTTTCCCCTCATCTGTCTTTACTCTTAGTACTTTCTTATTCCCCCCCTGAGAGAGAGAGAAAAAAAAAAAAAAAAAAGAACATCGAGTGCTCTCTCCATAGTTTTGCTGTCCCGCTCTGCCTCTCGGTTGCACCCACCCCCCACCCCCCCTCCACCCCCCCGACAGTCTCGCTGAGATATTTCAAACTGCCAAACTCCTCTTAGAAATCAAACACACTGCAGTACATTATAAATGTTTAAACTGCTGAATCAGAGGAGTGGGGTCAGAGAGCACTGGGGAAATGTATCCTGAAGCTTTCCGGGGGTGGTGGTGGTCGCGTATCCAAGTAACAATCGTAAAACCTTGGATTTTTAAGCTAAGAAGAAAAAGAGGGGGAGTGTGTTTTACTGAGCAAGAAGGGTTTGTAAACAATGACATCTTTTAAGGTTCTTTTCCTGTGGTTTATACAAGGAGGTTTCATCCTTCCAGTCACTAATGTGGTGCGGCAGGTGAGGCAATGAGCTGTGTGTGTGTGTGTGTGTGTGTGTGTGTGTGTCGGTGGGTTCAGGAGAGGTTTTTCCACCCACAAGTGTTTGTAGATCCCCCTTTTTATTTATGTCTGAGCCGGGAGCAAAAAAAAACACAAAAAAAAAACAGCTGCTGTAGTCAAGTATCTGGAGCTTTTGTTTTTAAATGATGATGAATCAAAAGATGTGAAAGTCCTGCGCCGATTGTTTGTACTGAAGGTCATTTTGTCACTTTAATTTATTCTACAAAAAAAAAAAAAATGAGCCATTTTATTTGAACTACTGTGATCATGCATTTTTATAAAAGCCCTCACTGTAGCTTGATGCTTACAACCTTATGTTTGGGAGTGAATGTCGTACGTCAGGATTCGGGAACATGTTAACGGTTGTTATGTGTAAGTGTACAAAGAACTTTTCGCTATTTTTTTAAACTGTGTGGGATTTTTGTTGTTGTTGGTTTCTGGCATATTTGGAAGACTGTACGTTTGTATGTATGTATGTGTGCGCGCGTGGAAGTCAAGACGTATATTTGAATGAAGCTGAACCAAACTTTTACATTGTCTTTGTCCGTTTGTCTCTCTTCTCCGAGCTCATTTAGAGGTTTTTACCCTCTCAGCTCGTCATTAACACTTGATCTTTTTATTTTCCTGTCGACATGCACACAACGCTGCTTAAATCTGACCTCCCCTCCCACAAAACAAACTCGGTATTAACAGCTGCACTTTGGTTTTCTGTCATACAAGTGCTTCACATGTATTAAGTGATGTTTTGTAGCAAAAACCTTTGTTGCCCTGCCTGAGACTTAGAGCGATGTGTCCTTTTGCTAAACTGTACAATTGGCCCAGATTTCAATCAGTTCAATCAAAGCTTCCTTGGAGCCCGGAGTCTTAAAGAAATACTTTAACAGTTTCAGAAATACAATTATTTGCTTTCTTTCCGCAAATTAAGAGAAGATTGTCATCACTCTCAAGTCTGTATAATTAGTATGGAGCTGGGGCCAGTAGGTGATTAGCTTAGCGTAGCATAAAGACTGGAAGCCGGGGGAGGGGAGTGAAGCAAATACGCATTCACCTCTAAAACTAACTAATCAACAATACATGTTTTGTTTATGTAATACAATAACAAACAGAAATGCAAAAAGGATCAATTGTGGTATTAGGAAATGTGCTGCAACTATTTTAGCGCAATGGAGTTCTGGGCGGATGGATAAACTGTTTGTCAAGAAGTAGATCCAGCAATAGTTAACACCCTCTAAAATGACAAATTGTCATTTAAAAATGTCTGCCTGTATAATTTTAAACAAATGCGATCCAACACGAATGATCCTGATCTAACAAGCTACCTCTCGGAAAGAAAGCAAATTTCTCAAAATGTGAAACTATTTGAGAGGGCCAGGAGGAGATTGGGACCAAATTGGCAGCTCCAAGTTAGACATTAGAACAAAAAAAAAAAGGAAACTCAGGGTCCAATTAGAAATATATATATATATATCAAAACTGGTGTGGAAAAGAAAAGCTGGCGACAGATTAGTAAAAACAAAACAGACTATGCAACCCAACAGGATCATACAGCAGATCACTGTCTGTCAGTGGTACGTTATTGTACTTTGCTACAATTATGGCATCCTTATGGTTATGTTTGTTGGACGGCAAACTAGTCATTTCTTTATTTGTTTTTTTTTTTTTTTTAGTTGTTGAACTCTTAGCTGAGCTTTAAATTATTTCGTGTGTGTATGTTCTTAAATGGCAGGACAGCGCTGCCCCCGAAGCAGCCACTATTTCTGTAAAAAGCTATGAAAAAAACCCCACTATTGGCCTTAATGAGTAATTAGTCTACAGCATTTTGGAAAAGGTGTGATTGAGTAAGTATGCAACACTGCAATAACATGTCAGTGACCGTACTTTTTTTTTCCTACTCTAAATAAAATAAAAAATAAAAATAATAAAAAAGGAACCAAACGCACCACTAGGTTGTCTTTTCTTCATGGCATCTTTTTGTGTCACAAAAAAAACCAAAAACTTTTTACCATCCTTCTGTGCATACTGTCTCGTCAGTTTATTTAAATTTTTTATAAATCAGGAAGATATGATTTGTTATGTAACAGCCTGTACAACGCAACATACAGAAAACAAATAAAGAAAAACAATACAAATTAAATTATACAAAGCAGCACTGGGCTGTAAATAACCCATATAATAATATTTTTCACATTTTTTTTTTTTTTGATTGGAAGTTTTTCCTTCTGCCAAACCCCATAGAACTTCCATCAGTCAGGTCACAGCTGCTCTTAGAAGGTGACTGAGCTTCTTCAATTGTTGAGTTTGACTCATCGAAAACTGCCTTGAAAAAGGTTGGAGTTTCGTGTTCTGTAAGCAGGTTTGTCAAATTGGCAACAGGACTGAGAACTGTGTAAAAGAAACGCTTTGGAAAGCTGTTCACATACAATCAATCATTAGGTGGATGTTTGTGGATTAAATAAATCCCTTGTATAAACATTTGACAAATGTAAATCGATGATGTTAGTTGGCATAAAAAGAACTGCAGAGCCCTAATGAATAACATTCACATGTAAACACCAGCGTAGGTCGTGGGATGCAGGCGACTCGACGTCCTGCTGATCTAGAAACCACACGTTGGCTCTGGAGGTCCTGCCAGGTAAACAGAGTCAGACATGACTAATGGATAGATCAGAGCGGAGGTGCAACTGTATCTGTATCTAGAGTAAACGATGACGGGGGGGAGGGGGGAGCGACACAGTGGGAGTGATGTGGAAAACCACTCAAACCTTTTGGCTTTAGTCCATTTATCTACCTTTTTTTTTTTTTTTAAAAGTAGGACATTATGGGAGCTGTCTTGCTAAGAGTTTGCTAGATGAGTAGACTTATTTATATCTTACTCCGCAAGAAAGCACATTTCCCCCAAAAAGTCGAACTTTCACTTTTCTCCCTTTTCCTGTATCAAAAACTACCAAGCCTTAAAGTAAATATATATATATATATATATATTTAAATATCTCATGATGGTTCCTCTCAGTTGTATAATTTGCCGTTCATTATCTCAATACACAACTTTTAGCTTCCCAAAAGTCCATTTCTCTGTCAAACCTTCCAGTTTAAAGCCTGTGAATGTTTTCCATTTGACGAGCGTGATGTTGGGCCACAGCAGAACCGATAAAGTAGCCAAACTGCTAATGTAGAGACACGAAGAGAATAGCAACATACAGTTGTACATATGTAAACATTTTTTTCTTCCTCCAGTTTTAAAACCTCCTCCCCCTCCTAAAGAAGTCACAATCACAAGACACTCTTGGATTCATTCAAAGATTCAAGTGTCTTTTTTATATATTTTTGTGAAAAGACTTTTCTTTCTTTTTTTTTTTTTTCCCCCCACGTTTCAGTCTTTTTAGGTGACAGTCTATGAACGTGCAGATTGGCAGGGGACAGCTCCTCCCAAATAAAAAACAAAACAAAACACTGACCAGAGCAGAGGTGATACGTGTTAAAATAAGTGCCAAAAGGTAAAAGAAAAAAGAAAGCTGCTTGTGTAGGTGGAAGAAAATATGTTGGGAAGAATGAGGACAAAAACTTGGCAAAAAAAAAATAAAAAATACACAACGTAACTGTAGCGAATGAACAAACGTGTCGAGTCGATGAGAAGTTAGTTTAAAAATCGCCCACGAGTGTCCGAAACATAAAGTGCAGGCAGTGTCTGTTCTTCTTTGAAACCGCCGTAGCCCCCGGCCATTAAAAGAGTCCAAGAGCAAACAACCAAAAATAAACAAATCAATAATGCTGAATTGTCAACAATCCACAGTTGGAACAGCTGGATTCCAGAGGAGTCTCTCGCTCAAGGCAGGGGTTGGATTTGGTTGTCAGTTTATTAAAAGAACGAGGAACGCCACGCGAACCCTCCCCCCTCCACCCTAATGCCTCGCTCGTCGCTGCGTTCACTCGACCCGGATGAGCAGTCCGTAGAGGAGCGTGCCGCCCTGCTCCTTCGTGATCCACTCGATCTCTGAGTTGCTGAAGCGAGGGTCCAGGGGCTCGCTGTGGCCAAGCGTCTGCGGTCCCACCTTGTAGGAGCCTGGGCGCACACACACCTGGAATCCCACCTGAGCCTGGTGGCTGCGGTGAGAACGGGGGTCCCTAAATCTGCACCGGGAGAAGGAGAAGTATGAGTAAGTGCTCGCTCTCCGCTGGGTTCCTGTTAGCTCAAATGTACGAACCAGGTGGACTTACTGCACTTTGGGGGCAAAGATCTCCATGCCGGAGTAGCGCATAGTGGGGGAGAGCCGCACTCTGGGAACCTCCCTGCCGGGGGCGCTGTTCTCCTCTGGCTCGCTGTAGCCATTCGGCCCCTCCGCCTTCACCGGGGACACCGAGAAGATGGACGACGTCCCTGCAACAACAAAATGACATTTATAGTTAAGAACATAGTTTTCGTGCGGCCCCTCGACAAGAACATGAAATGCATGGATCATATTTTAAAGAGCTTACATTGAATACACTAAACTACTTGCTGAAAGCTACTGGTTGCATGGCAACTGGTGGCAACTCTGGGAATTACGTTCTGTCCTCGATGTGAGAGCTGTTAGCTAAAGTTAGTGGTCGGTTGATTGCTTGAATAAAAAGATGTTGGTAGACAACTCGGCAGTTTAATGTGGAAGTGAGATGGAAAAGATATTTTGCTTTTCCTGTGCGGCCCTCAATCATATGCTCGCTCTCTAAATTGGCAGTCAGTCGTCAAAACTTTGAGATTTAGACATTTAGCTGATGCTCTTGAATTTAAAAAAAAAAATGGACTCAAAAAGGAAAACAAAGTCACAGAGTATCTTTGTAAAAAAAAAAAAATTAAAATTCATTTTCCTACCAGGAAGTAGCTGGCTGTGGTCCAGCGTGCGTCGCAGGGCTCCTACACTGGTGCCGTGGTACGCGATGTGCCACTTCTTCAGTGCATTAGAAACCTCACAGTGGGGCTTGATCCTGCACAAAAGAGGGTACATGCACTTATATAGACACGCGTGCAAAAATGAGAAGGCTGTGCAGATGTTCATCACACATTAATAGATACACAGCCTGAAGGTCAGCAAATGTAATTCCCAGGGGCCTTTCATGTCCATTTTAGTTCTATATTATTGTAATAATTACCACTCAAACAACTAAGATTTACTTTTAAGTTTGGAAGACAAACAGACACAAAACCTGCTTGTTTTTCCTCCCCTAGCATTAGTTATAACTCTCTGCATGGTGAAATTAAAGGGGCATACAGTCATTTTTATAAACTTTCCCCCTGTTACGTCCCAGCTCCGTAATGTGTCTGACTGAGAGGCGGTCCTCTCACCTGAGGGCGAAGCGGCACCATCCGAAGGGCAGGGCGTAGTCCCGGGGTGGCTCTCCTCTCTTGTAATAAGCCTCGTCGCCCCTGAGCTTGTGGCAGGACTCACAGTAGCACAGGTTGTACTTTGCGTCTTCGTTAAAATAGCCATCTTACGTGGTGCACGAGACAGAGATCGTGATTGTTACATGATTTTAGACTTGAGACAGAAAGATCACGACAGAAAGGTTTGGTGTAAAACTCACCTGGTAATGTGAGCAGGTCCTTGAAGCGCGAGCACAGCGCCTGATACTCGCAGGTCTTGTTGGGGTTGACCTCTGGAGGGGGCGTCCAGCACACACTCTCTTTGATTCCTGTATGTAAAAAAATATATATATATATTTAAAAAAAAGACTTAAAAACGCACAATATGTAATTTTCTGCGGCTTAAAACTGGATTTGCGCTGAGATATGACAGGCGACCAAATTAAAACGGACAGATTTCTCTACGTTCGATAATGTAAGTACACACAACTAAAGAAAACGTATATAACTTAAATATTTATAACTCATATTTAGACATTTTAACGCAGAAGAGTTACACATCACACCTTCAAAAGACTGGACAGAAGCTAAATGAAAATGTAAACAAACAGTAACCAGAGGATTCTCACCGTCAACCATGTCCGCCTTCTCCATGTCGCCCTGACAACGGGTCTCACCACTTTCTCCACCAACAGCTGGCATGTCGTTTGTTACTATAGTAACCTGCCGTGATGACGCAACATTAATTGACAATCAATTTAGGATTTAGTTCATAAAAAAATATCAACTCTGCTGTTGGTGTTAAACTAAGATCATACTGTGAAAAAAAAAAAAATAAATAAAATGTAGGATAACTTTATTAAAAGGAGTCATGTTTTGATAAACACATACCAGGGCTGAATGATAATTTAATATCATTGTTAATATTATTGTGTATCGCCTCTCTACTTCTGGCATTGTGTGAAAAAATAGCAGGATTTTGTTGTAGGAAAACACTTAATTGATAACTCCTATAAAAGAATGATGGCAGAGTGGAACGACACAGTTTCAGCATGTGTGTGCATCTGCAGTGTTACCTGTTCACACTGGCCATAGAGGTCAATGAAAGGGTAGCAGGGCGAAGGAATGTCCTGCGCCGCCACACCCTGGTCCATGCCGTTGACGTAGAGGTGGAGACAACTGTTGGCGTCCACCAGCAGACCCAACGCCGTCCCCTCCGGACAAGTGTCCAGATTAGGACCATAGTTCTCACATATCTGAGAAGGAAAGAGAACAGCAGTGTTATTTTTAGTAACGAAATGCAGGAATATGACTAAGTATGTTCGTCGACAACCTATTTTTCCGTGACTAAGACGAGACGATGACGAGACGGCACGATACCATTAAAAACCCAATGTGTCTATATCAACATGCAACACCGGTGACCAAAAATACAACATTAAATGGAGTTTAAAAAATAAAAACTTAACCAAAATCTCTCTTTATTTTCGATATTTTGGTAAGACTAGATTAACTGAAATTTAATATATATATACATATATATATATATATATATATATAGTAAAAATGGAAGAAAGGAGAGACATCAGCGAGTGAGAAAAATGATAAAAGATGAATCAAACGGTCAATGATGATGTCAGTGAGAACACACTCACGTTTTTCATGCAAGACACAAATCCATAGACAACATGACACACAGATGCTGTGTGTTTCAGTGTGTGTGTGTGTGTGTGTGTGTGTGTGTACCTTAAGGGAGTTGTGGAAGACAGAATCTCTCTGCAGCAGCCAGGCGGAGCGTTTCAGACAACACGCTGTGGAGGGGAAGTTGAGCCGGTCGGGGGAGTGACCTATCACCCCTAACGACAGCGACGACGTCCATGACGGGTTTAGACGGTCGATTTGAAACTGGTGACGAAACAGAGGCCGCTCACAGACTGGAAGAGTCACAGCCTAAACTACTTTGACGCTGTATTCGATATATTTTCTACTAGGAAATTGACTCGGATTTTTTATTATGCTGGTGGATTTAGTCCCTGAGTAAATACCAGCCTTTTGTTTCTAACCCAGATATTAAAAAGAAGCTGAAACGTAGCCACCTGGACCTCATACAGGCACCAAGCCACACAGTTACTCTACCTGGAACAGCTGCTGGCGAGCCAGCGGCTGGGCGGTGACCAGCAGGCCCTGGTTGTAGCTGGACACTCTGGCTGCCGTCAGGTTCTGGTTGGACAGCTGGATGTTTTTACCGTGGTTTTCCAGGAACGCCATCACCGTGGGCACCAGCGCACACGGCTCAGTCTCAACCTGGAAGCAACAAAAAGGTGACAAGAATAGTCTTGAGTTTCTCTCAGAAAATCCAATGATGCCGTGAATGACACTTCTTTCTGACAGACAGACTGGTGCTTCTACCTCTCTGACCGGGGTGCTCTCCTCCTCTCCTTCGCTGCAGCTTTCTGAGGAGAGCGATGGCGCCTTCACGCTTTCCATGTCCTCCATCAACGAAGAGCTCACGATGGACATCGCCGTTATCCGCCCATACAGGTCCAGAACTGCATATACATTCTGTGAGGAGACAGAGACGTTCTGAATGCCATCGTGGTGCCAAGTAGCTGCGTACTGTAAGTGCGAGTGTGTGTGTGCGTGCGTGTGTGTGTGTGTGTGTGTACCTTGGCTACTGCCGTCGCTGCAGGTCCCAGGTCTTCTCCATCTATGAAGATGTGCATGGTGTCGTCACTGCACCTCTTCACACCCACACGGTTCCCGACCTGAGAAATAGTTGTGTTCAGTGGAGAATTGAAAACTATTTGGGGGATTTTTTCCCCCCCTATAAAATACTACAAACACATATGAATGGTGAAGAATGTGGATATAAACTATAAACTGGTGACGACTTTATGAACACTGTTATGTAGCCAAGGACATTTTTGTAGATGAAATTATACAAGTACTAGTCCAATTGTTTTTATCATTATTATTACTATGTTTTTTAATTACTCAATCTATTATTCTAATTATTATTGTTTTCATTATTTCTTTATTTTTATTTATTTATTATCATTATTTTTTAATTGTATTTTCTATTAGTGTTCTTTCTGTGTCCTTAGACATTATGTTTGTTTATATGAAAAGAAGCGTGGCTATGCTTTGTTATCTTTGAAAATTATGCTTTACAATAAAAACATTTGAAACAACCTGTCAACTTCATCTTCTTTTTAGGGCACGTACATCACACACAATTAAAAACCCATTGCTAATTTATTTATCTGGTGACCACAGAATAGCATCTCCTTTAAATCATCAACTGTACGTAAGAATAAGTAAGATCAAGATTCACATCATTGAACTTGAAGACTGATGGAATAAAGTTAATCACAAAATATTCCACAGCCTTTGTTGCTTTAAGGCCAACATTAAATAAGAGTTTTGTGTTGCTAAACGACCACATTTCTCCCTGTGACATGTTTAATATTAATGCATTGTTTGGCGTGAACTGTGAGTAATCCTACTGTGGTTGCTAGAGCTTCTCCTTATTTACATAGCAGTAATAGTGCTTTGGCAATATTTTTAAATGACAACAACGTCAAAAAGATGGAAGGATAAGACAGAAAAAAAAAATGGCAATTATGGTTAAAGTATAACAGAAAAAAATAAGATACGTTTAGAGTTATGAGATGTGGGACACTTCTGTTTCAGACTCTGACAATCTCACATCTTTAGTCTTAATTCAGGGCTTTTAAGCAGCCAGAGGGGCTCCGTCAATGCCTCCGAGACAATAAAAGAGATCCAGGAGGATTTTAAAGTCTTTGGTACGACCTCTAAATCTGACTGTGCTCACGGAGCAGGGCGTTGCAGCTTACCGTCAGCCGGTCCAGTGAGCAGCCGTAGTTCTGGCGCTGCAGCACACCGTTGCGACGGACCTCAGAGCCGCAGAGCAGCCAGGTGACCTTGGTGCGAAGCTGAGGGAGGGAGGGGGAGAGACCTGACAGCGGGCAGGACGGCAGCTCCGGAGGTGCCAGTGTGGTCAGACCGATATGCAGCGAGCCGCACCACTGCTCGTCCACTTCATCAATCCTCACCTGCAGAGACGGAGAAAACAAGCACCCGTTAGGAGAGGAAAACATAAACCATGTCATTTGTATTAAAGATATTTATAGTCTACGCAGATACAAGTATTTAGGAAGATAATGTGCATAATTGAATTATTATTTTTTTTTTGTATACAAGGGAGGCCGCAGGTTTACTGCCCTCGTTTACCTCAAACAGCTCGTCTGCTTTGAGTTCCTTCGCGCTGAACACGATGCCGTGAGCGTAACCTCCGACTCTGACGCCCTGGCAGCCGTCGCCGAGCAGCACCACGTTCTTACCGTGTTTACTGTGGAGCCGATGGGCAACACCTGCTACTGCAAAACACAGACACGCGCAGCAAAGAAGAAGAGACGTGGAGATGAAGCTTTGAGCACAAGTGATATGTGATCATTTCTTCTGTCTTTACTCCGTTTCTTCTACTTCTTTCATTTCTCATTTCTTTTACCTTTACTTTTTGAACCAATACATACATAAGTGTTTTTTTATTTTTTTATATACAACTACATGGAAGATTTTTTTTTTTTTTTTTAACTTATGTAGGTTGAAAACTACATTTAAGAAGAAAAGCTTCCGGTCTGAAACACCCTGAGGTGTACCTGGTGAGTGGATGGGGAAGCTCTTCTCAGTGATGTTGCTGGTGCAGAGGCTGTTGTCCAGCGGGCCTGAGGAGCTGGTGATGGACACCTGAACACACTGACCGTACAGGTCGATCACAGCATACACCTCTGAGAGAGAGAGACAGAAAGGTGGAGGAAGCATTAGGCCAGAATAAAAACTCTTAACTCAAGACTTCGGTATTTCATTGGAGTCCTTAATTCCACACGTCTGACTAAGCTTTACCTGGTGGCAGACCGGTGCAGGCGACGCCTTGATCCACACCGTTGATGTAATAATGGAGGTCGCCGCTGGCTGAGCGCATCATGCCAATCCGTGAGCCCGTTGTCAGGGAGTCCAGGTCACAGCCGTAGTTGTTGCGCATCGTGTTGCCATCCTGCATGATGGCAGTTCCACTGGGATAAAAAAATAAATAAATTTTTTTAAAAAAAGGAAAACAAACGAAGGTTTCGAATTATTGAGCTGAACTTCCACAAATGCATTATGTTTTTAGGTTTTGTAATGAATTTATGGGTTTTTTCTTCAAATAATAAAATGGTAAAAATAACCTTAAAAAAAGGAAAGTTTGAAGATGTAACAGCGGTTTGGAGTTTCTTCATTTTTTGGGGTTCCAGGTGAAAAACATAACCAAATACAGGCACTAGAATTTAGTACATGAAAATAACAGCTAGTTGTGTGTGTTTCATAATAATAATAATATAATAAAATATGAAGTATATGGTAATACAGTTTGAAGCAGTAATCGGGTCAAATGGCTGCAATATAGTCTGCTGATGAGGAAATATGTGACACCAGAAGTATAACCTGCATATTAATGTAGCCGTGGACCTTTTTTCCCCCCACTGCGCTTGGGAATGTGATAAAGTGAGTGAGAGATTAAACAAGCTCTTAACTTTTGACCCTCAGTTCTTCATTCTAGGTTTACACCCTAATAAACTTCATACACCCAAGAAAGATATTGCTGCCCCGGATCTTAGTTTGCTACTTTAAAAACCTTTGTCTCGCTCTCTTGGAAAGAAGACCGGGAGACCAAAGTCCATAACTCTACCTCCGGAAAAAGATCACATTTTTATATATATATGTAAACTATGTCTTTGAGTTCAACACAATGTACAAATAATGTCAAGTACCTAACATGAATATAACAATAAGGAAACTTTAACTTATTAATTAGTTTGCAATTGAATTCTTGTTTTTTCTTCGACACATTTTGCCTCTTATTAGTCTTATTAGAGTTATTTGAAAAGTGTTCTACCTGAGCATCCAAGTGTCATAGTCGATATCCGTCATAGTGTTGGGAAACTCGAGCTCATCGGGCCTGATGGCTGTCACTCCTGGACACAGAGGAGGGAGGAGAAAATCTGTGGTGATTACACATGAAATACATTTACACGTTAAGACTTACATACTGTCACGGGAGATAAATGTTAGGTAACACACAGTCGCTTTCATTGTCATTTTTGCCATTAAAAAGTTGACACAATAAAAAAAAAAACTCCTCACCTGCTTCTATTGAACCCGACCAGCGGTCCACCATCTTCTGAATAATGATTTCAAACAGCTCTCCATCTCGAAGGCACCTGCAAGGAAGTGACACGTTTAGAGGTGTTTCACAACTATTCGGGAATTTCAATGTACCCAGGACAGGTTTGACCCCAAAAAGCCAAAACATTTCTCAGTAGCGTTTTATGATCCATAATGTGACGTGTTTTGCTAAAAGTCATTCGTCATTTGTTCCCCTCACCTGTTGGAAATGACAATAGCGTCGTTGAACTCGCTGCGGCAGTTCTGACGCAGGGCGGTGCGCCCCCCGTTGGTGATGACGGCATTAGTTCCGTGTAGGTGGTGGAAACGCAGGTCGTTGGTTGTGCTGGCCCCTCCTACCGAGCAGGGGCTCCCGGGGGACATGGCTGTGGGGCACTCGGAGCTGTCCTCTGCGAGAGGCAGGAGGTCCCCTAAAGAAAAAAAAACGGGGAAACGGATATAAGAGTAGATTCTCCACAGTGGAAACTCAGTTATTTTAGCATCTGTTCAAAATGGAGCCCCGTGCGTCTTCCTCCCTCTCTCACCCATGTCATCCATGATGGCCATGTCTTCCATGATGGTGGCCTGAGCCGCCTGGCCATAGAGGTCCACCACGGCATAGACGCTGGGAGGGACGTTCCAGGCTGCCGGGCCCTGAGCCACTCCGTTAACAAAGAAGTGGAGGCTGCCGTCTTCTTTCCGCACGACACCTACTGTGTCGCCGGCCTGCGAGAGGGAAGAAAGGGTTAATAAACAATTGCTGCAGAGGAAAGGTCGGGAGCATTGTGGGAGGAGGACAGAGGGGCGACGGGTATAAACGCAGGGAGTGACTGTCAGCTGAGTAATAAGAAAAACTAAACAAATATCACTCACCTTGAGCCGGTCCAGGTTGTGTCCGTACTCATCCAGGATTGTTGTTCCGTTGTGCATTACGCCATTTCCCGTCATCATCCACGTCCCTGGAAAACAACAACAGAGTAACACGGTTGTTTGGCCGTGGGATCCGCACTTACAGAGAAATGTAGCGGCAGTACAACTTTTAGACTTGTATTTTACCTGACCGCAGGTTGGTCATGGTGGAGGGCAGCTGCAGGTATGCGGGGTTGTGTGTCGTTACGCCAATTTCGATGGAACCCGCCCACTTGTCCACCATCTTGTCGATGCGAACCTGGAACACCTCGTTGGAGCGCAGCGGCCGGCCGCTCAGGACCACGCCGTGGTTGAAGTCATCCGTCGCACTGTGAAAGCAGCGTTGTGAAGTTATGAGGGCATCCCTGTTTATATTCAAAGTGCAGCATGTAGAGGATTTCTACACACTTTGTTATTTACTTGTGAAAAACACTAACAGCAGAATTAGACCATAAAACCTCCTGAGCATAGTCAGGATCATCGAAGACTTTCAAGTCAAGTGGACTTTAATACTCAGCTTATTAAACCTCTATTTGGCGACGGAGGAAGCCATAAATCCAATTAAAAAAAACCCCTAGTGTTAAAAAGGTGCAGGGGATGTCATCTGTATTCAAGCGGACATCACATTTTTATTAAGTTTTCAGATAGCAGATAAATTTAATGATACCAAAAATATCTGGATGCCAGTCATATGCATTAATAAAGAAGCAGCAAAAAAAAAAAAAGGGAGACACTACAGGTGAATAGGGTAAAAATGTTCATTTATGGATATCACCATGTAACTGCCCCAGTTGACTTACTGTCATCAAGACAATTATGTTTTGCATTCCACATTATCTGAAATGTTACGCTTACATATGCACATAAAGCATTATCCCAATAAATACGTGCTCATTTGTATACCTTTTTCGGAACAGAAATCAAAATGATTTAGTTTCATTTTGTGGACATATTACTCAAGAGGTTTTTACAGAGAGAATTTTGGATGTCTCTTTGTATCACTGCATAAATCAGAAAATGCTGTCAACAGTCATGTTTTTAGGAATAAAATATTATATAAAGACTATGAATGATACATGTTGCAAGACACTACAGGTGAAGAAGGTAATAAAAAGGAACTAGTTACAATATTTACAGCGTGTGTTTACAAGTTTCATGTGTGTGCGTGTGTATATATATATATATATATATATATATATATACATACATACATACATACACATACATACATACACACACACACTAAGTTTTCTGAAATGTTATGTTTAAATTAAGGCATTATCAAATGTTACTTTTTGGTGAATTTAGGAGAAATTCACAGACGCAAATGGACAAAGTGTAGTAGGATAAACACCTAAATATGTATTTTGGATGTTTTCTTTCCACTAGTCTGAAAGAAGACATGTTATGGAAACAAAATACCCCAAAATCTCAAACTTGACCAGTGCATGAAAAAAAGAATGTTTTTGCACACTAGTGTCTCGCCCTAAGTCTGGAATTTAAACACAAGGATTTGTCAAGTAAACTCAAGCATGTAAAGAATAAGAAAGCCTGTGAATAACTCGGGGGCAACATGGGAGGTGGACTCACTGTGGCCGCAGCGCCGTCCTGCCGTCACTGATGATGGCGGCCTTCTGGCCACAGTTGTGGTGGAAGAGCAGTCGGTCTGTCCCCTCAGAGTCTGGAGTTAGAGACAGGGCTGGCCTGGACCGGCCCACGTCGGGCGATAAAGCCCTCATGATGGCGTTGTTGCGTCTGAGCCGGTCACTGTGGTTGTGGTTGTGGACTATGGTGACTTTGACAGCCATGCCGTAGAGGTCGACCACGCCGTAGACAACGGCGGGGGTCTGGGCTGCAGCAACACCTGGGAATGACAGCGAGTGGTTAGCAGGGGAAACCAAGGTACTTTAAAACATGCCCCACAGTTACAGCATGTGTGTACATATTGATTTTTAGTACGACAAGGTAGTGCATCTTCAGTCACATCTTAATACACTTGCTTGCACTGCTAACAGTTTTGGTTTGTGGCTATTCAGTCATTAATTCTTGCTATTTTTGCAATGAGTCAACGACAGATCTATTATGCAAGGTGTCATGGGACTGTAAGAAAAATCAGAAAATCCGTATTTTCACGTTCCATTTGGCTCCATCTTTCTGTTCCGAGCTGATTGGTTGAATATTTCCCAATCCTTCACCTACAACCATCGGCATCACATCCCTGCGACCACCCACTTCCAGCCCGCCCTGCCCCAGCAGTGGTCTTCCTTTCCCCCTCATGAAGCGTCTCGATGTGCCTCACCTTGGTCGATGCCGTTGATGTAGAAATGGAGCGCTCCGCTGGCTTTGCGCATCAACCCTATGTGATCTCCCTCCTAAACGTGGATGAGAGTAGTTGACGGATATTATAAAAACGGACACACGTGCACACCGGGTGGCAGAAAGAAACGTGTGTCTGCATCATCACAAACCTGAAGTTCATCGAGGCTGAATTCACAGTACTCCCTGCGGGTTCCCTTCCCGTTGGTCAGTATCCCACAGCCACTCATCATGATTGTACCTGTAAGCAGCCAGGACAATGTCAGTCATTTCACAGTGAACAACAGCTGTAATGTTGAATACCGTTGTTCTGTGTTACCTGAGCGCAGATTGGTCATGGTCGCAGGATAGTCCAGGTTGTTGGGGTTGTGTGTGGTCACACCAATCTCTATTGAACCTGACCACTTGTCCACCAGCTTATCAATGCGGATCTGGAAACAGAAATACATTTCATTGTACCTCAGCTAGAATAAAAAGGAGGTTTTCTCTGTTCTGCCTCAAACCCAGAGTGATGAATAGCGCCAGAGCTTCAGGCATAAAGTGAGCACGTGGAACTTATGCGACTAAAATGGAAAAAATACAATGTCCACTGTATTTGACTCACTAATAATAACCGGATTTTCCTGACGTCCTTATAAGATGAAATCGATTAACTTAAGCACACAACCTGTCGGCGGGGTTCAATGTATGCATTTTTTCTTTTTTGCCAAATTGACACCATTTATCATAGCCAAAACTGTAAAAAGAAAAAAAAAAAAAAAAAGCTTTGAACATTTTCAAAGGTCCTCGAACAAATCATGTGTGACGAAATTGTGAAAATACTGATATTTCATCAAAACCACTTTATTCTACACAATTCCGCAACTGGGAAGCCATGAATGAACAAGAGAGGTTGTAAAAATGCAGATAGTTCAATATGTATAGCATGTGGAACCCCCATTTCTTTTTCCAATATTCGTAACACTTGTGGGCACTTGGAAAAATGTTGTATGTATAGATTACATTTAAAAAAAAAAAAAAAAAGAAACAGTACACAGTACATAAAATGTGACAAAAAGTAAAAAAAATCCCTGAAACTGCTTGGGGTTCAGATGTTTTCACAGTGCCATTTTTCGGAATATTTCCGAGTCTTTGTCTATGCCTGCTTGGCCATCATATTGACATTACGAGCAACTCTTTTCAAATATCTATTCTTAATTATCTTCTAGTCGTGATCAAAACAGCGTAAAAATCAAATGACTACATTGGCATTTGAAATCATTCATCACGTATAATATAATGAAAACTGAAAGAATCATTATTTGCAGCTCAACTTCTGAGTGATCTCAAATATACTCTCAAATTAGCAACATCAAAGCAATTAGTGAGACGCTGTGATACTTATTATTCCAGCATCACCTGCCTCCAAGACAGTGACAGTGGTCAACCACGACACTACAGTGAATAAGTCGCCGTCACTACAGTTTTCGTGCACGAGTCGTGTGATTGTAAACACCTCAAACATCTCGTTGTGTCGGAGCGGCCGGTTGGTCATCACCACGCCGTTATTGAACTCGTCCAGCGGTCTCCTCCGCTCCGCCGTCTTGTTGTTGTTGCTCAGTTTGATCAGTGTGCCACATTTCTCGTGGAAGAGCAGCGCGTCGTTGGTGGTCATCACGCCTGTCACAGCCGCCAGCCCCACCCCACCGTTACCAGCAGGAGTGTTGTTAGTATTTCCACTTTCTCCACTTCCTCCTCCTCCTGTTGTCCCTGTTCCACTGTCGCTGTTAACTGCCCCTCCTCCACTGCTGCTCCCCCTGTCATTTCTGGAAGAGGAGTCAGATCCTGAATTTCCTCCTCCTCCGCCGCCACCTGCTCCTCCTCCACCTCCACCATCTTCCCCTCCGCCCTCATCCTCGGAGCGGTAAAAAGATACTATTGCGTTGTTGAACACGTCAAAGAGCTGGTGCTCCGTTAGAACTGTGGAGAGGGAAGAAGATGTCAATACTGGTTATACACGTCCATCAAATGATGCGAGGAGGATCCTCACTTACCCGTGTCAGGCTCCAGGTTGTTGGGGAACTTGTCTGGTCTGCTGTGATTGCAGCTAAGCTCAGGCACTGAGAAGGAGAAGAGTGAAAGGGATGCAGCGCGTGAAAACAATAAATCCCAGATAATAGGTTTTGAAAAAAAGAAACTACATTAATAACTTTTTTTTTTATTTATAAAAAGGCCCCCCTACCTTCATCTCCATTCATCATTCCATTCATTGCTGCCACATTCATCAGTGCCGTGATCCCCGCATCCTCCCGACCCCCACACACCACCACCTCTTCCTCCTCCTCCTCTTCTTCCTCCTCATCGTCATCCACCTCCTCGTCCCGCTCTATTGTCTCTTTCTCTGTAGAGGGCGGCGGTGGCTCGCAGCTCACCACCGTCACTTGAGTGCACTTGCCGTACAGGTCCACAACCGCCCAGAGCTTGGGCGGCAAACCGCTCGCGGCCGCACCGCAGTCCTGCCCGTTTACCCAGAGGTGGAGCTCCCCGCGGGAGCTGCGCTGAATGCCCACTCGGTCGCCCTCGGCGAGCTGGTCGAGGTCGCGGCCGTATTCCTCCAGGACAGAGCGCCCGTCGCGTAACACCGAGCAGCCCGACACGATCCAGGAGCCGCCCTTAAGGCCTGTTGCGCTGCTGGGGAAGTCCAGCGCGCCGGGGTCCAGTGCCGTCACACCAATCTCAATGGACCCGCTCCACGAGTTCACCTGAGGGGAAATAGGGGAAAGATTTATTAATATCTACAGAATACATTAGTCTGTAATATGTCACAAATATTGACTTGTCATGGCCTTCACAAGTTACCAAAACCTGAAGTAAAAGCGTAGAGTTTTTACCGTTATAAAATCCAAATTTTATAAAGATATGAAATGCAGGGACAAAACAGTTGTCAGCAGCTGTTACTCTGATCACAAAAAAGACTCAGTGGTGAAACATCTAAGCCGTGATGTTAAAAGAGTGAAGCGCTGTGCTAAAAACTGCAGGTAGGTATCTGTGGAAAACAAAGTGTGCCTTGTTGTATGATCCATCTTGTTATTTTTAGTCCTTCCGTCAGTGAACAACGTACAGTAGCTCAGGGAGCATCGCTTTGAAAATAAAGCAGGACAGTGTGAACACACGGTGACACAGGAGAAACAAAAACGCTAATTCATGGGATGGCGAAATGCAGTGGCGATGACTGTCGAGCAGTAGGCAAGAATTAGAACTTGCATTACAAAATGATTCACCCAGGGTCAAACCAATTCATTACTCATCTCTCAGAACACCAGCACCCAAGTTCCAAAATTAGATTTTTTTTTAATACATATTGATGCAGAAAGGTAGTGGCGTGCACATGCTGTACTATATTTAGCCCAGGTGCAGGAGACCAGATTAAAGAACAAAATAGAGGGTGTGCAACGCTTCAAATTGCAAGTGTTTTTTTGTTTATTCGGTTGCCCATGAGACCTTATCCTTCGTCATGTTGGCCATTTGCCTGACAAAGACCCGAACAGTCAAAAAGTATCCTTTTGTTGGTCCAATAACGCTTTGGGAGCTCTCATCCCGTGTGAAGATGCTCTCCATTTTTTTTTTTCTCGAATTCAATACCTAGAAAATGTGGGCAGATCCTCGTGTTAATTAAACAAAATGAACTTAAGAATTATAATTCCTCAGCCACTTGCCAGATGGCGGTCATAGCTAACGCCCCTACCTCCTTTATCAGGTTTCCTTCTTTCCGCTGTGTAGTTGCACTCGCATTTAAACACTTTGCGGTCCAACTGGGATGATTAAACCGGTGCGCACAAAGCAAACGATATCCAAGCAAGCACGCTTCACATCCATGATCTTGCCTTCCGCAGAACATTCAAGGCAAGAAAACACGAAAACGAAGGTTTCACTGCAAAAGTCCTTTTGTCTTTGCATGACATTGGAATCATATCGCACACCCCACAGCCCGAGATATACATTTCTTCCCAGAAACACTAAACTCAACATCAGCTCACAATAATGCGATACTTTATTGATCTCCCGGGGTGAATTGTATTTTTCAGGCGTATTGCCTCCGCGATGTGGATGACAGGAGTGCAGTGTCAGCTATGGAGCCGAGTCAGTGCAGCTGGTGGAGATTGGGAGTCTTGCTTCGAGACATTTCACCCCCAGCAGATGCTCGCCGACACGAAGGCACGAACCGGCGTCATGTCACATAGGAGTGATCTCCTGGCTCGCTGCGCTCCACCTGCTGCCCCCCAGAGAACCACATTCAACAAAAACCCACGCAGTTTGTCCCTCAAGAAAAGAGAATCAAGTCAAAAGTATCAGGAAACTTTCAAATCAATCATCCGCCACTCTCTTTCCCTTTTTTCCCCTTGGTACTCCACAGGAATCCAGTTGAAGTTGGCAGAAATCCACCGTGATAAAGTGACCTTGAGCATAACATTGAAGCCCTATCAGCTCCTGGGATTTTTTTTCTTCCCTGCAGCTCACCTCTGTGCCGAGGAGAAAACAAAAGAAGATTTCCTCCGAGACAGTATCATTTGAAAAATATTGTCTTTTATATTGCCTCCTCTCCTTCGTCTGCTCCCACGGTGTCCTCCTCAGCTCTGTGGACGGCGCTATGTAAGGCAGTGTGCTACGAAAGCTCGGGTATCTGGGTTAACAGATTTAGTAGTAACTCAGCCTGACCGGGTCGCTGTGTGGAGGAGACAGACATCTCCTTCCCTTGCTTATTCACTTACGTAACAGCAGCCTGTGGGCGTCTGCTTCTCAGTCTCTCTCTCTCCCTCTCTGTTCAAAAGACCAATAACTACAGGATACATGCAGAGTATGACCACTGGGCAGCTTTTGAAAAGAATGAAAAATTAATTGCATCAAAACGCAGAGCCTGAGAAACACTACAAGGACCATAGAGAGTTGGAAAAGCTTCTCATCTAACAGACTATAGACACACAACGAGACTAAATGTAACAGAACTTTGTATAGCGGAGAGGTGAACAAAAATCTCACATCCATAAACTACATTTTGGAATAAATTAACATTTAAACCGTCAGCTTTTACTATCATATAAAAATATTGCCATGATTTCGACAAAGAAAGTGGATATATATTTTATTAATATGGATATTTCTTCTAAGTCTTATTACAAATATAAAGATAAAGATATTCAGTTGAATATAATATAAAGCAGAGAAAAACAGGAAATATCATATTTGAGAGCCTGAAAAAAGCATTTTCTGCCATTTTTGCCTGACAAATTACTTTAACGATTTATGAATTATCAAAATAGTTACCGATTATTTTTCTGTCGATCAACAAATCGATTAGTCAACTTATCGTTGGAGCTCTACTGGTGACAGAACAATATGCGATATTGAGGTTGCATTTTGAGGCTAATAATGACTATAGCACTGCAAATCATGATTATTTTAATTATCTTTCAATATGCCATTTTTTTTTTACAATAGTTTGCACTATAAAATTGTAATAAAAAAACCACACGAACACAAGGCAACAAACAGCAAATAGCTTGTTTTGTCTAAAACTAAAAAATATTGAGTTTACCATCATACAAGATTTTTTTTTGAAAACAGCAAATCCTCACAACTCAATAGCTTGAACTAGAGAATGTCTATCAAAGTAGTTACTGCTTTTTTTTTGGTTTTGTTTGTTTTTTTACTGTTGATCAACTTATCGATTAATTCTACTAATTGTTTCAGCTTTAATTCGCTGACTAATAGCTTGCTGCTACAAGCTAAAGTCGACGTCACTGACGGCGTCCTACTCTGGGTAAACAGCCCAATAAATAACTTCATTTGCTCGTTCTCTTGCACTCATTCTCCAACTACCACTGTAGCTTAGTGGACGTCAGTAGGCGGGATGGGCAGTCATGCTAATCTGGGTGCACTGTGATGGAAAAGTATTGATTTTCAGACAGACAATGAATGTCATGTCAGAGCATGAGGCTGTTTATGAGAGGCCCTCATCAGGCTGAGAGCACCAGAAGGGATGGACAATCATTGGCATTTACATACAGTAGGTGCTATTAAAACACATGTTTAGCTTTACAGGTTCACGTGCCGCTTGGTCACATCATGGTAGATTCTCTGAACAGCCTAACTATGCGTCTTGGCTGCATACACACTGTCATCCAGAGGGTGTGTGTGGCCCAGTTGGCAACAACTCTAGAGCTGCCATGTTGTTGACAAACTCAGGAGGGTTGCAGACTGCAGAGGCAGAAGCCATTACAACAGACTACGCTGATAAGAGCCAAAATGTAAACACTGAGCACAGGCATCGATATGATATGGAGAGGCCTGAGTCACAAGCCATAGATAAGCACTTATGTTGAAAGCGAGGAAATGCAGGAAGTATGTGTGGAAGAATTTACTTTTTTTCTTTCTTCACACCTCTCATTAAAAAAAGTAAACATCTCCGAACTGAACAGCGGAGTTGGTCATGTGAAAAGTTGAACACATTTTAGGGGAAATATATGTTTAACTTTTTTAGGTCATGAGATCCGTAGGGAGAGCAATATATTGTATCTTGGTTCGATAACAGAATAAGTAGTGGAGTGAGCCACCCTCTACTGTAGTAAGATTTTACTAGTTGTCAACACAAATACAATCAATACAATCTGATATAATACCAAACCTCTAAAACAATGGATGTACGTTGTAAAGGATATATTTGAGAAAATCTGGCATTGTCTCTGAGTAACAAAGGGGGGGGGGGGGGCCTTTTCCCAGGAAATGTGAGGAATGGATTAACTTCTCTGGAAACAACGAGGACACCATCATATCTGGGTCTGGATGAATTGAAGGACAATATGGACATAAACCCAATAGAGTAAGAAATGTGTACTTCACTTGTTCCCATGTTTTGTTTGTAGAATCGTTTCTTTTGCAAAATATCTTTAAAGTGACGAATAAGTTAAAATAAAGCACATATTCCTCCGTTGGGAGAGGAAGAGTGTGTGTTTTATAAGTTATACCTTTTAGTAGTCACACTCCTCCAGAGCTGGTAAGGTCTGAATATGCTTTATATTTGGATCAAGATGTGTGTGATAGTAACATGCCACCCTGAGTATCATGCATGGCACTGGTAACTAATAGCTACGGCTAATTGCACGCATTTGTTCCTGTTTAGGTTCACACATAGCCTTTCAGTCACTATAATAGCCCAACCTGCTATGAGCACTGCAGTATTATTAGCCACCGGGACAGGCGGGCAGAGGCTGACAGGCACCTACGACTGTCTCCGACCCCTTCCAGACAAAACGCAACAGAGCTACGTGAACACGCTTATTTGAGCTCGTATAGTACAACAAACAACAGCAAGTCCTTGTCAACACACGACAGAGCCCCAATCAGCACCTTCCAGAAAAGCTAGCCCCGGCTAGCCTGAGCTCACGCCGCTAGCATTAGCATGGCTAACTGACGGTACCGGGGCAACACAAGCGGGTTATCGTGAGCCGAGTGATCCGTTTACCGTATCCACACACACAGGTTTGTCCAAGTCCACCTGCCCCTGCTACATCTCTGACAGTGTATGTAAAGCGCCCCAGAACACTAGTGACAAGCGTGGTAGCTGTCAAGCACAGTGAACCACCCTGGGTAGCAGAAGCCCCTCACTGCGGACAGAGGCAGAACCCCGGCCCGTCCCGCAATCGCTGCTCCCGCATTCCCGCTGCTCTCATCCCCCCTCAGGAGAAGCAGCAGCGGCGGGCCTGTTGTTGTTTACCTTCTTGTCAATACGGACGGTGAAGACATCCCGGTCCCTCAACGGCTCCTTACTAAGCACCAGGCCATGGTTGAACTCCTGGACTGGCTGGTTGCGCCGGGCGGTTCGGTTCGAGTTGGACAGGCCGATCAGCTTTCCGCTCCGCGGATGCAGCTCCGCCGCCATCTTCAGTGGGCGGCCAGTATTCACGACAGTCACGGTTTGCGACAGTAGCTAACGTTATGGCAACCGGGAGATTACTGACTGCAATCGATAAGATTGAACTGCACCGCACCCATTTCTGTGATACATAGACAACAGCAGAGACCACTTTATGGTTAATAACATGCTTATTCTTGGGACATTTTATACACCAAAGCAGGATATATGAAAGCCCTTAAAGTCGTTACAAAATGCAATGGAACTTTTTCGCATAACAGAGGAATATGAGTTACAAAAAAAGCCCAAGCAGTTGAATTTAATGTTTTGTTTTTTTGTTTGCACCTGATCCTATTGGTCTAATGCAATGCTCTTTAAGACTTGATGTTTGTGCATGAGATATTGTTCAATAATAATAATAATAATAATAATAATATCTGTCATACATTAAATGACTCAATACAACATTAATTTTAAGCTTGACACTTGTTTATAAATGATCGGATTGTTTTGAATATTATTAGAGCACAAAATTATACTTTAATATTTAAGCTATATAGAAATTAAAGGCTACATATTTTTATTTTAGGCTTAGATCTGTGTCTTTTAAAGATAAATACGTTTGATTTTATTGGTTGAACATTTTTTCATTGCTGTAAATGCCCCATATGACCAATTGCAAGAAATGAACTGAACTACTGTACTTGCATAATTTCCCCTGAAAAAAAGATAAAAGATTGTTTTCTTATTTCTTTTAATGTTTTGTTTTTAATTTTGGACAATAAAGAGTTTTACAATTCAAGCCTATTTCTCTCCAAGGCCATGTAATACATTTCAACTTTATAAACATTTAATAAAGAGAAAAAAGAGCTTCAGACTTTGGCAGTGTGACATGTGAGCTTGTTCCTTAAAATCTAAGTACATTTTTCTAGGATGATAAACAATATTTTAGATTTTACGTGAATCTGGTGTTGTTTTATTGTTTGGTTAGCATCATACAGAGTGGATGGTCTTACTCTAACATTATCTTTAACAATCCACTAGAGGGAGCAAAATCCATGTCTTAAATCTCTGCCTCACTCATACCCACTCTCTGATAGTACCTATCATTAGTGTTGAATCACAGTGTTTAAATCTCCTTAAAGCACAATTAGCTTTTATTTTGCCCAAAATAAGGCAGTAAAATTGAAATCCATGGATAGCCATATTAAGGAGAATCATATTTTATTTAGAAACCGACTGTTGCATGTGCCAAGGTCACAAAACCACTCACATTCCTCAGATTAATCAGCATATTCTCTTAAAATAGGGCGAAAGTGGAAGAGATATCTACTGAACATATTAATATTTTATTGTAAATTAGGTTAGGTTAATGGGTACAAATGCCACATTCGACTACATAATGACTATTATCAGACCATTTTTCACTTTACATACATTGTATTTTTCGTTGTCATTTGGACCCAAAGACATCCACTGCAAACAACGAGTCCACATATCGAACATGCATACTTTCATGGTCTATGCAGGGCAGCTGTAAGAGGAGATTGATGGGTATTTGACAGCTAAATCCAAATCCAAATCCCTCCCCTGAACCCGGATCTTCTTCAGACAGCCTGTCAAGAACTCAGAGCCGATGTCGTCTTCACCCTCACCTGAAAAGTGGAAGAAGAAAACACAAGTGACCTTGTATTGCACTCCAACTGGTTGTTTTTCTTGTGCTTTCAATGTTATTTCATTTTGTTATGAATGTTTTATTGTGTGTTTTCTTCTTTTAAACCCTGTCTGCAAATCAAAATCCTCTTTCTGAATATAGGACCTTGAATTTAAAGACATAAAGACAGCTGTTAAGAAATTATTCAAGACTGATATTTCATCGCTGCTAAATCTTACCTAAAAGACCTCCAACGGCGAGACGACCTTCTCTCCATGTGGTCAAATAACCCGGGTGGCTCACTGGACTGATAGGTAATGTCTTTGATTCATCTTCATCTTGAAGCGTTTGCAGTAAATCTGTCTGGAAGGTTATCACCAGTCTCTTGAAAGTGTCTTTCATACTGATTCTTTCTCCACCGAAAGTGAGTGTGACCTCCTGCAATTTCAGTAGAGAGACAGAAGAAATAACTTAACATAACTCTGTGGATAAATCCATAGAGGTCTCCACTGTGTGTGTCTGCATGTGTGTGTATGTATGATGTGGATTACATGACGCAAATGTTCAGGTAAACTAGGAAGCCTCCCTTATACTGCCAGGAGCAGTTTGCTAGAAATGATTTATAAATTCAGATTGACTCAGATGTATGTGCTTACCTTAGTGTTATTATTGGCCACTAAAGTGAGCATCAGCTCCTGCCCGGGAGCCTTGATGCTCAAAATGGTCCCATGCATCTTACTGAAATCTCCCCACAATTCAGTCTTGACCCCATGATCCGCCTCAATGGGGAAAACTGCAGAGGACAAAAGAATAACTCACAAAATGAATAGAATCTGAATACATGAAACAGAAAAGTATATTGCTCCCAAAGATGCCATGCCTTGCAAGGATGCATTATCCAGGCCTGTTGGAAAGCTTGTTAATACACGAAGGATTGTTGTGCATGTCTTATATAATCGAGCCAAATGTTTCCACCTGAGGTGTTGAAAATGGCAAATCCAGTTCCAGGAAAGTAACTGCCAGGTTGAACGTGTTGATAGCAGGGCCAGAGCTCCTCCGCCTCTGCCTCCCAGGGCACGCTGAGGTTTAGCCAGATGCCTTCCCGCACACAGCCGTCCATCTGAGGCTCAAACTACAGCAAAGAACGCAACAATGCATTTAGGGGAGTGAACTGCAAGACAAACAGCGAGCGGACGAGCAGGAACATGTGATTGGGTCAGAAATGATCTATAACGATGATTGTTTATGTTTTTGTGCACATTGTCACAGTACAAACCGTAAAACCCCCTTTACAGTAGTTACACCTTACTGGTACAAAACAAAACAAAGTGTGATCTGTAGGCTCATTTTAAGGTGCCATGTCTTTGTTATTACCAAGGATAGCCGACCACATGTTGACACTAAGTCACGTTGCAGCTACAATGCAGTGCACAGCGCCAATAGGAAGGTCATTTTTCTGTTGTTAGTCCTTCAGAATGAACAACAAACGCTACTTTTTAGACTCTCATTCAACATTGGAGAAATCCAAAACAAAAGAGGTAAAGACGCTGACAACAGCCTCAATAAAGCAGATTGCAATTCAGCCGCCAAGAGATAATTGATTTTAAAGCTTGATATGCAAACTCGGTACCTGTTGTGATTTCATCCATAGAACCTTTAAGACTTCCTGAAAAAACCTCATCAACCTCATGACAAGTTCACATTCGTTTTTTCTTCTTGTTGTTGAAAGTCCACATTGGAAATGTCGGAAAGCATTATATGAAGTAGAAGTATGTACTAGGTGTTGCAGGTCGATGACAATTTGGCCAAATAATTACAAAATAACTTATGGAATCTGTTGGACAAGACAGACAAAGTAATGTAAAGTATCCCAGGGTGGACGAACACACTATACCTGAACAATCATCTTTTCCTTGTCAATCAGGATCCCGCCAAGGGCCAGTCGGAGTTCACTTGAAAAGACCTCCTCTGTCTGTTTGGACGGCATGCCCGTGCCCACCACCAGCCTGTCGGAGCCGTCCACCTCTAGAATCACAAACTGCTCTTGGTTGCTCACCTCCAGCTTGGTGGCACCAGGAGCACAAGAGGCATTCAGACTAACAGTTACTGCTTTGCAGCACATGGCCACACTATACACAATGTCCAGTACACTGTATGGTTATTTTTGTGATGTGCATTTTTAGAACATTCTGAGGAACTTTGACTCGTTTCTGAGATGTACGTTTCAAGACGTTGTCACTTGATTCACAAAAATCAAACTACACTGGAGTCTCACTGTATGCCATTTCCCGTCATTGAGCTGGGGGCCGCCTGCCACGCTGACGAGGATGCCGTTTTTGCTGATCTGCATCAGGGTGATGCCGTCTTTCAGGGACAAAACAAACCAGTCCTCCCCGTTTTTGGTGTCTCCGTAGAAAATGGCACCTTCTGGGTCAAATGTCCGTAACTGAAAGGATGACTTGATACTGCAGAAACAGAACAGAACATTCTTAAATTCAAGGGAATGTTGGTCCATAGAAGATAAAGATGATTCTCCCCATTGTCGATTACTTTTTGTAGGGCGGCTTTTTAAATCTTAATGTTGACCAACAATATTTTGTCTTCCATTTTACCCAGAGCAGTGCCACTGACTGAGGGGTAGAACACAGTGATAGTCAGGGGCCTACAGTTGGAGAAAGGTCATATAACGAAGGGTTATATAATATTTATGCTATTAGAAATAAGGCGGCCAGGATCAACAATCTTCCAGCGGGCCCAGGAAAGTTTTCTGCAAAATTGAATCTAGCTTACAGGTCTGGTTTAAATTTTCAAAAATGCCAGAGCCTTTTTTACTTCCTTGACCTCAGATTTTCAGTTAGAGGTTGACATGAAGCCGTCTCGGTGCAGTGGTTTGCTTCTGATGACATACCTTCTGATCTCACTGAGGTTTACTGTTGTCTGGATCAGTGGCTTCCAGATGTCTCTGTCCTGGCCAAGGTAGACAGTAGCCCCGCCTGATACTTCTTTCTGCAACACAATGTTCATAACGTACTCATTTAACATGAAATCTTTACCTAAGCTCTTTTTTCTTGCACAGTTCACATTCATTGAACCCCGCTTTTGTATTTTCTCGTCAGCTATCTTGATTGGTTAATAATTAAAACCATATTAAACTGATTGATGATGTTGGTTTAGTTATTGATTCAACTTAAAAACGTAATTAATCTTTTAAAAAAGGAAGTGCAAGTGGTAATGAAGTGCAAAATCAACGTGAAGTCATTGACAAGAGAGCCATATGGCATCCAACTACAGTATATCAATATACAATGGCTATAATGAAGCATAATGGAAAAAAAAACCTTTGATAGGGAAAAACAGCTGGTGCTGTGGATATGGCACTGGTTTGTCCTCCCACAAACTGAGCAAAGTCCTAAGTCTAAATAAATTAATATTAGGGCATGCCAGGAAACCTTTAACTGCCATCTGAACATTTTTTTTTTTGACTGGTTACAATTAGGATTTTTTTGTTTATCCTCCATCTTTCAAAAATCTATAAAACATAGAATGAATAAACAGGATAAGAAAAAAGAAAGAAAAGCATAACAATATTTTTTTTTAACTGCCTAAGAGGCTCTGAGACAGATATTACTACATACATTGTGACCTTTTCAAAATGCTACTGAAAGCAAAAAAGAATTAAACATATCATAGGAACCATTCATGCTCAGACACATATCATTTCTATATCATATTTATATTAGGATTTCCACTCTATTTTGTGATATGGCGAATGGATACACATCCTCTTTCGACTATCAGGTAGAGATTAATAAGATTTCAACACAACAAACACACATACCAGTGCACAACTCATTTCTGGCATTATAATGGTGGCATTGCCTGTGAACATACCTTACCCCGTCCGTTCCCCTGACCCTCAACTCCCCATCCAAGAAGAGTGATGCTCAAAGTGAGCAGCAGTCCACCTGCCATAGCTTTCCAAAACACGGCCATTCTTCAGTGCATTCACCCACCCAAGCCTCCCAGTGTGCAGTCTCCTTAGCCTTTGGGTGGTCTGCTCACTCCAAGCTACCCTAAGGTGTGCGTGGTGGGATGAGGAGCAGAGAGACTGTGCAACAGTGGGTGAAGCGGGGGGGGGTGTGTGGGCACACAGTCCTGTGGTCCAGAGGGCAAATGCGCCATGGTCAATGCAGGTTATCGATCCCCGGGAGGGTGTGCTTCGTGCATGCGTGGTTGTCACTTTTGCTGACATGTGTGTAGATGAATGTCACAGACTGGGAAGCAGGCAAACATAGGACAGAGGAAAAGAAAGTGTAGAGTGAAAGGCAGAAAAATAAGTCAGTTAGGAGCAGATAATAGTATAAGAAATAGTTCCAAAAACTTCAATAAAGTGGACATTTCCGTCTGTAAATCTGTGGCCTTTGTGGTGTTTCCTGTAGAATGGACACTGCAGGCCGGGTTAGTGACCGAAGCCAGACTGATTTGTGTTTACCCATTACACAGGAACCACTGCTGACTTATGACTCAGTGTGTGGTGAAGAGTGAAGAGGAGAGAGAGAGGGATGAGAGGGGAACTCTGCTTCAAGTCACAAAACTCTTTTTTTAATCTTTTGCTGGCTTAATTTTGTTGAAACAGTCTCATTCCAGGAAGGCTGTGATAACTAGGGAATACTGGGAAAAGTCCAAAACCCATACACGCACGCACACACACACGCACGCACACACAGGAAGGAACAATCAGTAAACAATCTGTGATTCAACTGTTTGAAGTTAATCTGCAATGTCAAATCATACCAAAATATAACATTTCTCATGCGTGTATTCCAAGTATGACACACGTGCTGTCATGGAGTATGTGCAGATAGGCTTTTTTTTCTTTCTTTTTTTTTACAGCAGACATCTTGAAGTCTCAGTCTTTTTTTATGGGTTTTTTTTAGTTATCTTGATGTCTCAGTAGGAAAAGCACAGGTGTAAACAATAATGTTAATCATGGCTGCATTCCATTTAGCTGCTAAGTTTCAGTGTCCGTGTATTGTGCATGCTGGCCGATAGAGAGGCGAAGCCCCTCCTCTTCCATGGTCCCCCATTGGACCTCAATTCGGCAAAAAAAGGATGTGCCATAAGTAATACCGCCCACACTGCGATGGAAAAAGTATCCCTTTAACTGAGAGACAAATCATTTTTCGAACCCGTTTGAACTGTGCCATGTGATGTTCTTCAATTTAAAAGATCATTTTGCAAGTCAAGAAAGTCGCAGATGTCGTAGTACCATTTGGTTTTGTGGGAAAGCACTCAGTGAACTCCATCTCTCGTCTAGCGCAATAGCCTCTACGTCACCAACCCTAGCTAGCTAGGTAACTTAGCTATGTTCAACACACAAATGTAACGTTAGCTTACCTGGAGCGCTTTATTCAGCGACTCCTGCTCTTTTTATCAGCCAGGATGGGAAAGAATGAGCAAGACCCGTCACTCGCGTGAGTACATCCCGGTACGAAACACACAGGCATTGTAGTTAAAGCAAAAGAGAAAGTTATGACATCACTTACACAACTTTCGGGTGTGTAGTCTTTCTAATTTCATATTTTAACAGTCTTGCCTTATACTTCCAACATTTTTACGACAAACTGCGACTTTCTTGACTTGCAAAATTATATTTAAATTTATCTAATGCTTCCTTATCGGCAAGAGAGCGCTGCATCTTTAGATCACGACCACCCCTGAGGCCATGAATGCACTTTTTTTTCCTTCTACTTCTACTCAATTTCTGAAATTATGTCATTCATATTTTCTTTTAAATTCATCTCTGACGTCATAGTTTGAGAGTGCAAAAGATGAGTGAATCACTGAGCCGACTGTCTCTGTTCAAACCACTGAGTGTCACTAGTGGGAAAGTGCTCATTGAAGGACGGTAAGAAATAAGCTTCCTGACTGCCGAGAGAAGAAGCTGTAATCAGCCTCTGGTTTACATGTCAGCAGCAAACTTTGAGGACATAGCGTATTTAAAAGAAAATTATATTTACAATAAAAAAAATACAAATGGTGCGTTGTGTTAATATTACATAAAAAAAAATAAAAACACCAGAGAAGGAATTACCGAAGATACCAAAAACTATTCACCAGTGGAAACAAAGAATTGAATACATTAAGACTTAATGCACTGTGATAGAAGTAACAACAAAAGAACCATGTGCCTAAGAGAGGTGCAAAGGATGACTACGATTTGTTCTGCATTCACCCATTCACGAAATGTTAAAAGTACATTTCAGTGGAGAATCTGCAGGGAGGATCAAACGATGTGAAAACAGCACTTTAAGCACATGGTTCACATTAAGAACTCTAGATCAACTTTTAACGATGAATTGAGACTTCATTAAAAAATAAAAAAAGTCCAGACTAGTGTTGATTTCATTGGGTCATCAGGTTAATACTTTATTTTGTTTGATTGCAGCAAAGAGAAAGAAAGGGAGACTGAAACAAGGGGAGAGAGAGAGAGAACAGGAAGAATGTTGGAAAAGGAGACTACAGACTTTGGGAGAGCTGTGGCTACAAGCCTTTGTATCAAATCTAAAGACAAAGTCATCAGGCAACATTAAAACATCTTTTAAAAATAACATTAACATATTTTGTGGGCTCTATATGGCACAGTATTACCCTAGACATGTACACGATACCAAAACAGTTTAGCCGCACCCCTACGTCTATGAACAGCTTCATAGCAAACAAAGCCATGAAATCCATCTCCAAATCATACTGTCATTTCTCAAACGTTCAGTTACTATTCAAATTTCTTATGCCATAACAAGGCACCTTAACAGTTGAAATCTGGCAGATCAACATCTTACTATAGATAATTATTTAAATATCAAAGCAGAGGCACATTCATTTAAACTAAAACATACAGTGAATAGTTGTATATTACCACCAGATTCCAGTCCAGTCACTACAATACGTCGATTTGCATGCTTTTGGTCTGTATGATAACCATGATGGCAAACTATGGCATAAGAAATGGTCCAAAAACACAAACATGTCCATCTACAGGAATGGCTTGAGATAGTGTATTGGAGACAGTAAGGCTTTTTTTTTTTTTTTTTTTTTTTTTTTTACACTGAAACTAACCCACAGAAAAGTGTCAAAAAAAAACAAACAAAAATAACAAGTGGCCCATATACTGCCAAGGGATATGCTGCTCAGGCAGATTTATTTTGGTTTTAATATTCGCGCAGTCACTCACTCTCGTACACAAAACACGTACGTACGGCTACCCGCAAAAGGCTTGTAACCACACCCAAGGGGATGCTTGTGCACCCCTGCAGTTGGTCACAATGTGTTTTAACACTCCTGTCTGATCCAAAAGGTGCCCCAGTACCATCACACACACACGTGCCCACACACTGAAACATATGTACTTCATTCAGAGGTGTGCGAGTGTATGCTCGAGGGAAGAGGGAGAATAAAACAGCTCCTAAATAGTGACTGTGAGACGTAAATGTGGCCCCAATTTTTATGGAATTGTCTACAATGAATTAAAAAAAAAAAGGTATAATAACAGAGCTTATGGAAGATGAAGAGCCAGAAAATAACAAAGGAAACGGAAACAAAAGCTGTGTGCACAATGCCAGATCTGCTGAGGATATAAACGGTTAGGAAGCAAGTGATGCTCATGCTTTGTGGATACAGAACCCAAGTTTACTGACATGTTCCTAGGACTACTGTATATATGCATACCAGACGTTACACGGTTCTTTAGGTTATTTGTGTCAAATCAGAAACAAAAAGGAACTGAAACCAACTCTACCATTAATGCAGCTGTACTTCATTAACCTCATGACTAAATTTACATTCATATTTTTAAGTTTACTCCCCCTTTTCACTGAAGCCATTTCCATCTGGTAAGAGGGCTAAACAACATAAACAACAACATAGTTTAACAAAACAAACATATAGAGATAACATTACATGTAACAAAAAGGCCCCAGGAGGGCACCTGGGGAGTTTCGGCCACCGCTTTGGCTGCTAAGTTCAGCCTTTTCCTACCTTTTAGTAAATGACAGGGCGGGAGGGGGAATAGTTCAAGCTATATCCGACCCCCCCTCAGTTGGTCGAGCAGGAAGTTGTTTTGTCCCCAAAGTCATTTCTGTGGGTCCTTCTGACTCAGAGTCCAACAGTTTTGTGCCCAAATATTTCATTTCCTATACAGAAATAACTCAATACCCTGAATCCATTTTTCTTTTTCCTTCCTTGCTGTCACTTTCTTCTTCCTGTCTTGGGAAATGGAGCCTTTTCCTCTTCAAATCAAAGAGGAAAAAGCTACGCAAGATGAAGGCTGACTGGTTTTTATTCGTTCCTTTTTTTACGTGAAGGAAATGAGATGAAAAACGGAAGTGCAATGGTCTACCAGCCTTTAATTCTTACCCAGTGGCCAGCTACATATCCCAAGCAGCTACAAGTGACCCCTTTAAGTGACCACTACTTTTCTATTTTGTGCACATAAGGTATAAACTATGGTGAATGCTATACAGATCCTACAGTGCCATCTGGCCGCCAAGTCACCAGGTTAGTTGAGACATTAGAAGCTCAGATGATCTGTCATTGTCATAGACTCACATCCAGCCATAGCATTGACTTCTTAATGATTTGGATATGAAGAATCACTTCTAAATGCACTTCTACATATTGACCTACAGCAGCTATTCCAACTAGAGTAGGAATGCTGTGCGAGTCTCACACGGAATGATCTAGGCGCACACACGCACGCACGCACACACACACACGCGCACACACACACGCACGCAGAAATACCTGCCTAAGCCCACTTCTGCATGCTCAAATCTCTACATACATGTGCACGTACATGCTCATATATATCTTTCATGGACAATTTAATGACAGGATACACCTGAATTCTCATTCACTTATTGAAACATATGCAAGGTTCGAGTTGCTTAATGCTCCACCTTCAACTGTGTTGAGCAAGGACTCTTCTGTTTCATCCCTTATCCTTGCTCACACAAGCCTTCCCTGAAGAGCGTTTATCCTTGTTATGCGATGACTATAAAGGGAAGCAGACTGAACTAATTTTTCACACAACACACACCCTGTTAGCAGTTCTTATTCTTATAGATAATATAATGAGTCAGAGAGGAAGATTAATCAAGCTCTAGAACTACGACACACTACAGCAAGACAGGAGAGACACGGAGAAAGGTGAGCAAGAGTAAAGAGAGGGGAGTAATGATACGTCACTATAATATCGGCCCCTCTCCCCGTTTCTTTGCTCCTTCTCCTCACTTAAACCTACTCCTGATTGAATGCCTAGCTCTGATCTCTACTGAATAAAAGAGAGGCAGGGGTACTGTGCGAGTGTACTCAGTGACCCAGTGAGCACGCACCCCTTCAGCTCCCATCCTAAACAGGCCAGGCCGTCCCCATTGAAATATATTCCTTATCGTGCTTCTGTGTCCTACGGTTTGCTGCTGCTGCTGTCTCGTTGCTTCTTGCTGCTGCTGCTGCAGTTGCTGTAGAGGCTGGGATTTGCCACAAGCGGGTGAGGGGCTGCGCCCATGTAGGGCCCAGCAGTGGCTGCGTAGTTGAAGATGGCAGGGAGGAAAGGCAGAGGCTCCACCTTGTCCCCGCCAGGTGCCATCATATTCAGAGCCACAGGAAGAGCAGCTAGGTTATAAGGGTAGGCCAGCAGCTGTGGCCCATAGAGCAGCTGGTAAGGGTCTGGATAAAATGGCAGCTTAGCCAAGTCCCCGCCACTAGGGACCATCATTTTTCCCAGTGGGCCAAAGGGAAGAGCTCCAGCAGGATAAGAGGACATGAGCAGGTTTTCCTCATGCTTCTTACCAGAGTGGTAGCTGTCCGGCACAAGAAGGGGTAGGGGATAATTATGGGCATGATATCCCACTGGGGTGGTGTCCCCCTGCTGGGAATCTCTGGAAGAAACAGTATCGTGGTGCTCCGGCTCAGGTGGTTGGGGGGCTCGGGGGAGAAGCAGAGCGTGGGCAGAGGGGCGGTCACCGGCACCAGCTGCTCCAGTGGGGAGTGTGAGCCTGTCGAGTCCTTGCAAAGTGCAGTGAACCTGGCGGCTGGCTTGAGCTAAGAGGCCAATAGTTGAGGGGGACCGGCAGGGGGACTTGGGAGTGTGCCTGTGTAAGGAGGATCCATTCATAGTGGTTTGAGTGGGGATATGCTGGGGGGACGGCATAGGGCTCAAGGGCTCCTCTTTAGGGACCAACAGAGAAATCTGGTCCTGTGGGACATGTGCAACTCTACTTATTTGATGGGCCCTCTCTATCTCTTTTTTTCTCTCTTTCACCATTTCTTTGTCCCTCTCCCTTTCTCTCTGTCTATCCAGCTCCCTCTCTTTCTCTTTTTGCCTCTCTATTTCCCTCTCTCTAGCTAGAATAGAGGACATGGTCAGATCTTGTGCTTCATTGGGAGAGGGACTCCTGGACAGGGATTGAACTCTGAGATCTTGGACCCGAGTTGGCTCCTCATAACCTACATGTACAAATATACCACTCCCACCCTGCCTCTCTCTGTCCATAATGACCCCATCCCGTTTCATGAATCCCCCCTCAGAGCTGAGAGCTGTTGTCATGGAAACAGGAGGAGCAGCAGTGGTTATTCTGGTCTGTGACGTCATGGGCACATTTGGAGAGGTGTTGGTGGATGCCATGATGTGCAGAGGGCTGGGTATTCTGTGGATCTGGCTGTCTAGGCTCTTTTTGCTGGGGGTGCGGTAGTCCAGACATTCAGGTCCATTCATGACTAGCACACTCTGGAGAGCAGAGGGTACGGCAGGCGTGAATTTAGGGGGTGTAAGGTTAACTGGGCTTTCTAATGGAGGGGCTGCAATTTGTGGGCTAGGCTCTTTCTCTAGAACTGTATGTGTGCGCTCTGTCAGTTCAGGTTTGTCAGTGGATTCTGACATCTGATGTTCATCTGTCAGTTCACTAAGATGGTCTTCCTGCTGCTGTGATGTCACAAAGTCAGCACCGCTGGGCGGGTCTGGTGTTGAATAGCTGATAACTGAAACAGAGAGAGCACTGGGAGCCTGGCCTTTTTCAATCTCCAGGTCTCTGCAAACAGTGTTAACAACTGTCTCTGTTGTTTTTGGCTTTGAGTCTTTATCTTCCTTTTCTCTCTCTGGGGAACTGCTTAACTCATGCCGTCGGATATGGCGAGTTAGTGCAGAAGATGTTTTGCACACCTTATGACACTGTGGACAGGTGTGTCGTGATAGTGCTCTTCTGCTTAGACGACTTGGACTTGAATTCCTCCCTACTAAGCCTAATTGCCCCCCTTTTTCTTCATCGTACTTTGCAATCTCTGGCACAGATTCAACTTGTTCGGCAAGTTCCACTTTTGGGGGTACAGAGGGTGCCTCAGTAGGCTTGGGATGCTGGGCTCTCTGGTGGTCCTCCAACTTGTCCCTTGAGGGGAAAGTGGCACGGCAGAAGAGACATACAAACTCCAGCAGATGGTTCAGCTCATGTTTGTCTCGCTTCCTGGGGCTTGAGAACCAGCGGCCGCATGTACCACACTCTGCTGCATTCCCATTAGTCCAAGGCCGCCTCTTTATTCCTGTAGGAGCCACTGAGGTAGACAGAGGAGGCTTTAGAGATTGCAGAGGAGGAGTGGAAACCTCATCATAGGCCTCCTTAACTTGTTCTTCTGCGTCTTTATTTTTCTCCTTTGAAGGGGCAGAGAGATAATCTTTCATTTTCCTCCCTCCCTTGTCTCTGTTAGCTTTTGACAGTTTTTCGGCCTCCGCAATCTTCCCATCATCTTCCTCGTCTTGTGATTTCTCTGTTTCTTTATTCACATGGTTCTTGAGTCTGTCTGTCCTCCTCTTCAACCGGATGGAGCGCTTGAACTTCAGTTTCCTCTGCCAGCTCTTGACCCTCTGTAGATGTGCTTGGGCCTTTCTCTTAGGCTTGTAGGAGTAGTAAGGCCGCCATAAATTATCCTCTGTGTCATGGTCACTCTCCTGGTCACGCACCTCCCGACGGAAGTAGTACTCCCTCACTTCATCGGGGGATTTGGAGCTCTTTTGCTCGTCCTCCTGCTTACGATCTCCTCCTTCCTTTTCACTTTCTACTTCCAGGCTGACTCTGCGGTGGAGGCGGTGTTTATGGTGATGGTGGTGGGAGTGTGAGTGGCGTGTTTCCTTGGCTTCCCGCACAGATGATGTTTCACCTCGTTTGGTTTTAGGAGGAGAAAGGCTCTTGTCTCTCCTAAGGTCTGTCTCAGAGATGCTGCGCTTCACTATGGCTTCCTCACCAATACGTACAGTAATCTGGCACAGTGGCCCTGCCTCTTTGACCTGTGACCCTACAGATGCTGACAGCGACTTTGAGTTAGACATGTCACTCCTGCTATGGGATTTGCGTGATCTGTGAAATAATCTGCATGTCTCTGCACCCTGTCTACCTCTAGAGCCCTCCTCTGTGGTATCTGAACTGTCTCTTGACCTCCTTCTATGGTTATCTGCACTATCCCTCTGCCTTTTGATTGACCTGGAAATTCCCTTATGTGAAGTCTGACTGTTGCTGGTTTCAGAGGATGGGCTGCTCATTGGGCTTTTTTCACTTCCAGAGGTGACCTGGTTGCTATGCACAATGACAGAGGATGACACTGCTGTTCCATGAACTATGACAGAGGGTTTTGTATGGCCATATGTTATCACAGAAGGCATGCTTGTTTCTGAGCCTCTATCAGTCTTGGGAGTTTTGGTTTTGCTGCTACTAGACATTTTGAAGCTGCCACTGCCTCTCCCCTGCTCTAACTCTAGGGCCTCACTCTCATGTTTTCTAACTTGGGGCATGTCCACTTGGGGGAGGGGTGTTAGTTCGGTGAGGTCCCGGTGTTCAGCAGACACAGAAACAGGGAAGCCATCAGGGAAGTCATCTGGGTCAGGCTTTAAACTCTGAGGGTGGGCCCCACTGATGAGGCTTTGTAGGTCCCCAGGGCCCAGAGTACAGCCCAGACCAGGCAGGGAGAGGGAAGGTGTTTCAGTTGGTGGCAGGAGCAGGCCATTATGCAAACTGTCACTGTAAGTCTTGTAGGGTCTCTTCTGGGAGCGCATGGGAAGAAGGCGGTAGAGCTTGAGGGCGTTAGCTTTCTGCTTATAACCCCCATTAGCTGTCTTTTCACTAGAGATGAGGCTGGGATTGATCCCGTGAATGGTCTTCTGATGTGTTTTGAGATTGTAATAGGTAGCAAAGGCATCCCAGCAGAAGATGCACTGGTAGCGTCGCTCTCCTGTGTGCCACACCTCATGCTTTGTGCGGTACTCAGCCAGGGCAAAGACCTTGTCGCAGAAATGGCATGGATATTTGCGGCGCCATGAGTGTACATTGGAGTGACGCTTTAGGCTGGATAAGGTCATATAGGAACGTTCACACACAGAGCAGAAGTAAATGACATTGCCATCTACCACCTTCACAAAATGGTGCTCATCACCCGCTAGTAGCTCTGCGGCTGCTGCATCATCACCTTGGATACGTGCCAGAAGGCTGCGAGCTTTCTTCCCTGGCCGCGCCTTACCAAGGTCTGATTGTCCCACAATCACTCCCCCCTCCACTCTCACCTCACCCTCCTCCAGCGGCTCCTCCTTTGGCTGCACAGTGAGAGTAGGAGGGCCCAGGCAGTTGGAGGGAAGGCCTGGCACTCTGCAGGTGGTCTCATGGGATTGCAGTCTCTTGCTGTGGATGAAGACTTTGCCACAAAAGCGGCAACTGAGGGCGCGGCTGCCACGATGCAGCCGCATGTGGACTGTCAGGGAGGAAGCCGAACTGAAAAGCCGATGGCACACCCCACAAATCAGCTCGGGCTTCAGGCTGTCGGTAGGGGAATAGGAGGACGAGTGAGGGGGTGCGGTAAGATCCTCAGATGGGGGTGGAGGAGGTGGTGGTAAGGGGGGAGGGAGGTGCAGGGTGGGTGGGTGAAGACTTGGTCCATGAGGGCTTCCCACTTTCCCAGCTGGTCTTTTCTCTCTCTTCTCTGCATCCCCACCTCTCCGATAGGCTGACGTGCCCAGACTGAAGAGGATCTGGGCCGTTTGAGAGGGTGAAGCTGTACCGTTGGCCACCCTGTGCCGCTCATCCCATCCATCGCCACCATAACAGCCACCTGAAGACCCGCTGGAGGATCTTGGGGGCGACCTGTGAAACTGAGTCTCTGGATTGAGTTTGGAGCACTTAAGAGGAGGCGGGGATTTTATATCTTTCCTACTAAGTGCATGAACAGTCATGGGAGATGAGGAGGAGGAAGGCGAAGAGGACGGAGAGCTGTCGTGCCTCGGGGGCTTAAAAGGTCTGTGCTTTACATCCATGGTAGCATCCAGTTTCCACAGCGACCCCTCGTCTGAGCTCTTAGCGGATGGCCGCCTTCGATGAGGGGAAGGGGAGGATGAGGAAGAGCTACGACAGTGGTTTGGAGATGTCAGGGAAGCTGGAAGAGGGGCGGCACTAAGTGGGAAGCTTAGGGTGATTTTTGCATTTTTAGGTCCATCAGCCATGTCCTCCAGCCTGTCCTCCATCATGGCCTCTGCCCGGCCACCATGCCTTTTACCCTTCATCTCCAACTTCTCAGCTTCCCCTTCCTCCTCCTCTTCTTCAGAATGAGAGGCCACTCCAAGACAGTGGACTCGTTTGTATAGCCCTTCGATCTTGCTGGAGCCACAGAAATTGACAGGCAGGTGTAACGTCGAGGAGACCCCAACTGGGTAAAAGGTGTCTCCAGCCACTAATGACAGTGGCGGGGAAGACAAAGTTGAAAACCGCTGACTCTGTTGGCACGTGGCGTCCTTAGTTGCACTATGTGTGATGTTGCAGAGGGGAGTTAACCCAGCGGCCAGGTGTTGTTCACTCAGAGGTGACTGAATAAGGCCCGCGTGGTGGGGGTCCCACACCTTTTCACCGGACACCATGACCAACCCCCGAAATCTGAAAGAGAAATCAGACAGTGTGTATTAGAATTCTAAACATCCTTAACTAAATGTACAACACATGAATTTACATCGACATAAAGCAAAGAATTAACATTACACCCAAAGCTTTCGCAGTAGCAGTCATGACGCTCGTGGAACACATTTGAGAAACGGAAAAGAAAACTGAATGCCCCAGCAATGCTGAACTCCAACGGCTCAGCCAGGAATGGTGAAAGGAGGGAGAGGGTAGGGGGAAGGAATGAATCTGCGGCAGTGCTGGTTTAGGTTTCAGCCTGCCACAACCAAGTCTTCAGAAAGGCATTCCAGAGATCCATCTCTCTCGGCTGTGACACAACATTCCCTATGCCTAATTGGAAGGTGTTCAGATTTAATCAAGATTCCCTCAGAATAGAGTGTTGACTTAGATCCATGGCCTGAACTCACGTAAAAATAGTCCCACTCTCTTGCTATTTGAGCAAGAGCCTTGTTAGCCATTCCTGGCAGTGGCTAGTGTTTGCCGGGCATGACTCTAACCATTTATTTGTGAAGGCAAAGGCGGGAGGGAAGGAAAGAGGGGAAGAGGAGAAGGGAGGGAGATTGCATGCATGTGCACAGAGAAGGGGTGTTTTTCCGCCCTCTGCATCCGGTACAATCTCAGCTAAGCCGTAGAAGATGAGCGACAGGCTATTCTCATTTCCATTCTAATTCGACTGCCATTGTGGTGGATGCAGTCCTGCTATGAATTCTCCATACATAAGATAACTGCATATAAGGCAATTTGCTGTTATTACTTATTTAAAACGGGTCCATTTATTTTGGTCTGCAGATTGGGGGAGACGAACAGAGACAGTATAAGGCCATAATGATGCGACGAGAAGAAAAATCCTCAGTCATGCTTTTCTGCCTGCGTTTCAAGCAGCAAAGCAGCCAGGAAGGCAGGCCGCTGTAAAATTCCACAGGCAGCCCTGAACAGGCAGAAACTAGGTCAGCACTGTTATTGCAGAGGGAAGAGGAGGGAGAGAGAGAGAGAGAGAGAGAGAGAGAAAGAGAGAGAGAGAGAAAGAGAGATAGAGAGAGAGATAGAGAGAGAGGGAGAGAGGGTGAGGATGAGGGAGAGTGAGAGTGAAAGGGTGATAGAAAAAGGGAGAGAGAGAAAGAGGCTGAGGGTTAGGGAGAGAGCAAGAGACCGAGAGAAGGAGAGAGGAAGAGGAAGGAGGGGGGCTTTTTGAAACAGGAACAGTCAGACACACTGCACTGTCAGACAGACAGGAGCCCAGGCAAACACTCACACACACACACAACAGCAACAAGCACATAGAAAAACATATAACCGCGCACATGCACACTCACACAAACAAACATGCATGTGTACACAGCACTGTACATACACTCATACACGCCCACAGGCAAGACAGACAGGCATAAACAAAGTAGTTCAACAAGGATGGGCCCACTTGTAAATTACATTCAAAACCAAAAGGTGAATCTGAGTGCAACATGGCACTGAGACAAGGGTGAAATGAAGTATAGTCAACAAAAGGAAGACAGAAGTGTCTATTAATGACGTACTTGCACATGCTTTTTGTCGTCCAGGGACAACAAACCAGTCCACGCCTATTCAAGATGTATAATAAACAAGGAAGCACAATCCTGTCTCGCCAGACTTGCCATATTTTGTCGCTCTGTATTGACACAGGCCTTCATTGTCACTCACATTTGCTGAGCAATAGCTGTTGTGCAGGAAATCCCTTATGGCAAGCGCCAGTCTGCTACAAGTGGGCGGACACACTGAGAAGCGGTGCTAAGGCTAAAAATTTCATCATCTCATCTGATGCTTGCGCCGCGGACAGCAAAATGCGTATGACGCCCCCTCGCTCTTTTTCTTTATCTCCCTGTGACGCACACAGCCGCTGCACAAGCAGAGCCTGCACGACACGCCATCTGACTGTGACAGGCAGCTTTTAACTTGCCTTAAATGTACTGGAATTACTCGTACGCACAGATGCACGTACACAAACGCATAGGACATGCAGAAGAGACACTTTCGTCTCTTTGTTATTGGTGCAGATGATCGGATACGCACAAACATCCTTCTGTACGACTCACAAACAAGCACACAAACAAATGTGACCATGAATGTGGCAAGGACCCTAAAGCAAAATCAAAATAAACAGCAACCCTGTCCCCACACCTCTCTGCAACAGGATGTTCTGCGCAAACAAACATGTTGGTCAGAAGTGTTCATTTATTTACGCTTGTGGCACTACTAAACCGCATAGCACGAACAGGTTCTCAGCTGGTGGGGGACAAATGACTAACCAGACTCACGTAAACACTATTGTTTTCTTCATTCTGGGAATATTGTTCTTTTAAGTTTAAATCGTTGGAGCCGGCACAAACTTGCAGAATTTACGGAAATCCAAAGAGCCGTTTCGCTCGATAATACTAACAAACCGTCCACCGCTTGAATTTTGGGGCCGATTCGAAAAGAGCAGAAGTTTCACTATTTGACTCTGACATACTTTCCCATTAGCATCTGAAAAGCATGGATGACTTTATGACCTTGGAAACCATTAGTTAGTAATCCACTGAGTTTAAACGGTCAATCAGTCACGAGGAACATCACTGCTAAAGTGGCCTTGCATAACATAAGGCAGGACGGCAGAGGAGTTCGGCTGCTCCGCCAGCTCAAGGTCTTGAACCAGCCGTTGAGCAATCTGTCTATTCCACACTGAAATGGGTTCTTGTGCCGACAGACAAATAACTGTTAGGATTCAATTACCATGCTTGTTCTTTTGTTTTGTTTTTTCGCCATCTTCCATCTCAAAGGAAATTCCTCACAAATCTGACCACAAGTATTGGGATAGTATGCAGTTCAGACTAACGCTTCATTCGGCTCGAAAATAAACCGTTTTTTAAGACATTTGGTCCCTTTTAGAATTGAGGATTAAAAGTCTGATCACAGTAAATTACATTTTTAATACTGTTTTAGTACCAATTCATTTACTTTCACATTTCAATATGAATGTAAACAACACACATTTGTACAGAACTCTCATTAAAATGTCTAGAATAGAGTACAGCTGAAGCGATCAAGGCATCTCTACTTTCCCTGCACTCTAACAGGGTCTTATTTTCAAAGTTTTGTTCATCACTGTGCTCACCGAAGTAGTTGCTCAGATCTGGGAATACATAAACACATAAACGTTGGGGCAAGAAAAACATGGAGGGGGTCAGGCGACAGGCTGCAAATGAGCCACGGTTGAGAGATTATCTAAACCACTGTATTTTGAGATGAAATTGACAGTGAGCACAGCCAAAATGTTGGTAATAATCCCTTATTACACAGGGAACCTGCGTGTTCACAAAGCTACGGTATCCTTACAGAGTACACCGGTGCCTGAAGTCCTGCAGCTCGGAGCTGAACCAGGAAGTTGGCCTGTAATTTGCGTATTTCTTCCTCGCACTTTTCTTTTAGGACTGTCACCTCATTCAGAGATCTAAGCAATAATATTACTGAGCGCAATGTTGTTATTACTGATAAGATGGCCAACGCTATATACTATATTTGTTACGGTGATGTGCTGTCATCATATGTGTGTGTGTGTGTGTTAAGGGGGGGGCAGGAGAGTGCCTGAATGCAGAATGTGGGGGGCCTCGGTGTTCCAGCCGGTGAGCCAGCGGCGAGTAGCATGTGGAAAGAGGAAGGTGTCGTTGGGCTTTCTCCCCAGTGAGGGGCAGCCAGAGGGGCCCAACAATCGGAGCAGCAGTTGGTCCGTGAAGAGGAGGGTGTGTATGTGCGCGCATGAGGGTGTGCGTGGGTGGATAGGGGGGCATCGTTAGCAAGAACAGCTACTGAACTCTCCACAACCCCCCGGCCAAGAGAGCGTGGTGTAGCCCGGCCAGATGGGATAGTGGGAGGGAGGAGGTAAGGGAAGTTGGTATGGGTTGGGGAGTGGTTGAGCAAAGGTGGTAGTAGTGGTTGTGGTGGTGGGAGCGGGAGCGGGGGAGGTAGGGGTAACTTCAAACATGTCTCGCCTATGTTCAAATTTCATGGTTTCCTCGTCTTTCAGATCCCCCTCAGCATGACTGACCCCCTCCTCTCCCCCCACGTGTAAACTGTCGTATGGTGGTGTTTTTGCATGCCGCTCCACGCACCAGCGAACCTGCCCATGTCTAAAACGCCATACTCTCCGCGCTCTGTTAGCTCTCAGCCCAGCACGTAATTCCCATAATTCTGCTCGCTGCAACAAAATCATAGGAGGCATTCGGAAACAGTAAGGCCAAAAAAAGTCCCCCTCGAGAGCAGTAACACTACACCGGTGACCTTTTTGAGGTAATTTCCCCAAAATAATTTTCAATTTCACGCGCAATCCCTGTTGAAGGAGGGTGTGAAAGCCTCTTTGGAGTTCCCAGTCTCAAACAACCAAGACGCATTTGAGTACTAGCAAGGCTGAGCTAGAGCGGCATGCAACAACAGTCACCATAAACTGCAAGTATAACTACGGCAGGCTTATTGATGTTGAAGCGTGGCACCGGTTTCTTCAATGCATCCACATCCTTTTGTGGCAAGTAAAAAAAAAAAAAAAAATGCACGATCAAACAAAGCCAACCAACTCGGTCTTGCAATCTGCAAGACTTGCATGTTAGCACTTTTATGCTCAGGGTAGAAAAAGGCAAATACAGTAGACATGATTTATCTCACGCGTGACCCAAACACAAATGACCAAAATAAAAAGACGACCAGCGCTATGGCAACATCGTCTTTGTGGCACCACAGTGCAACGAGAAACTACACTTCCTATCGTCTGACCTATGACCCCTTACCCGGGTGGCAGCGTGGATCATATATTCCATACATTGAGCACAGAGGCTTGGCATCCATGGAAACCAGGAATGTGGAGTAGTTGGCAGCAGATGCTGTGTTGTTTTGGGGGGAAAAAAAAGTAAGGCTTCGGGCAGCAACATCGGGGTTGCTGACATCAATATGCCCTCTGCTGTTCTACGAGAGACAACCTCCAGCAAAACTAGAGGCTGGTAAAATGGAGGACAAACTGGGCGGCCCATGACCGAAATAAGAGACAGTACCAGTCGGTGGAACCAGAGATGTTTACCATCGCCTACATGCAAGTTTTTCCCCCTAAAACACTTCCTCTGATGTTGGTAGTAACTTGAGGAGCAGGATTGGGAGACTGGCCCACCATGTTAAGACCCCAACAACAAATCTATATCTGTTCTGACGTGTGTCTGTCTGTGTGTGTGTGTCGTCGTCGTCGTCGTCCCCCCCCCCCCCCCCCCCCCCCCCCCCGCGTCTGCGCCGCATCAGAAAGACACAAGAGGCTTCGATAAATTAAAAGTTTCATCACAATCACAAAACGAGTCATCGCTCTTGAAAAAGAACTGCGTGGTGCGCCAGCAACAGAGGGGAGGATGAGAGAGACAAGGCCTGTTACTGGCACACACACACACACACACACGCACAGGCACAGGCACAGGCACAGGCACGCACACACAAATACGCGTCCACATACACGCACTGCATAAATACGCACACTAACAGACACTCACGCCCCAACACACGCACGATTTAATAAAAACCTTTTCCTCCTCTTCATGCGTAGAACAACCACCACAGCAGCAGCAGAGTGAAGCAGAAAAACAAGCAGGAAAACAACAGAATTCAGACTCTCTTCCTCTTATTCTCTCTGGCTGTCTCTCAGGAAGGCAAGCATACAAGAGAACGTACCTCGGAAAACCTCCTGCTGCATCTCTGCTGCGATGTGTTCTCTCCCCTCACACTCCCTCTCTCCCTCCCCCTTGGTCTGTGTATGCGCACGTCTGAGTGTGTGTGAGCAAGAGGGAGAGAGAGAGTGAGTGCAGGGAGAGGCGGTGCACACACACATGCATACATACACACACATACAGGCAGCAGTGTGTGAAGACAGAGGGCAGGAGCGATTCTCACACTCGAACTTGCTTGCTCTCTCTCACTCACTCCCCTTTTCTTGCTCTCTCCCTCCTCTCTCACTCCAGTTTTTGCCTCTGACACTCGATTCTTAGTGTTTTTGCTCTTTTTTTCCAGCAAGTGAATCTCCCCCTCTGCACCCCACCCCACCCCCCCCAACCAAACCCCCACTGAATCCAATCTTCTTTTTATTTGGAAGTGTTGTTCCCTCTCTCCCTTTCTCTACACACACACACACACACACACACACACACATACACTCATGCATATGCGCGCGCACACACACACACACACACACACACACACACACTGCTTTATATACACAAAGCCCAGCGATAGGGAGAGGGAGGGAGAGGCAGAGGGAGACAGAGTGGGAGAGCAGGCAAGCAAGAGGACGCCATTTAAGCAGTTTGTTACGAGCACTGCAAGTCCCTAAAATGGCTGAAAACAAACAGGAACCACGCCAACTCAAAAAACCTGGGCACAAGGACGGACCAACAGACACACAGACAGGGACTGAGAGGAGAGTGAGTCAGAGAGACAGCGAGAAAGGGAGACGGAGAGAGGACAAACCGGCAGCAGTCAAATGCGGATGGGAGCACTGTGTGAAACAAGTGAAGTTGAGGGGAAAATGGAGGCAATAAAGGAGAACTCCAGCAACATGGCACTGCACTTCCATAAAGTTTAGGGACTTACGAGAGACAGATTTTAAAAAGAAGGCCGAAGGCAGAGGCCGAGATATCCTGACTTAAAGTCTCCTGTACGGGTCAAACTCCAATAACGCTGGATCCTGCATTTCCCATGATGCAACTCGATAGCGTCATTCACTCGACTCTCCCTGCCTGGCAAATGCCCACGTCTTTTTCAAAACCCACTTCCTCAGTTTTCTAACCTTGAAGGGCATTCAGATCCAAAATAGGATTGTGTAAAAATAACCCAACAGGCTGGGCTGTTGGGACAACTTTGGAAAGTTGTCACCGCGACAATAGTCTGACCGACCGGACGCCATTGGGCGCGTATTTCACGCGTCACTCTCCTCCCCTTCCGCTATCTGCGCGTCACCGTTTTGCAACGGCACCGTCGCTGCATCCCGTGCTTAGCATCGCCCAATACCATTGTGATAGGCTTAACCAGAGCATATAAGTGCAGTCAGACCTTTCTCCCCCGCTGACTCAGCACTCCTGAGACAGGTCTGGCTTTGACTGCAGCGACAATGATTCTATCCTCCACCTTCACAATCGCAAAGAAAACAGTTATCTACCATATTTGCACACATTTGATTGACCAACACAATATGACGCTGGACGACGTGGAAAAGTTGAGGCAGGGGCCCATTTCACAAAAGTGATTCGCGAACGCACATCACACAAATGGTTGTCACTGCAAATTGATTGCAGATACAGCTGTAAGGCTCTTGCGTGGGCATAATGTATGCCGTTTAAAATCACCGAGCAAATCGCAGGTCACATGTTTCAACGTTGGGGAAATGGGCCTGAGGATTACCTATTTTGCCTTAACCCTCCGCCAATGTGCCAACACGGTAGTCCCAAGACAATACGTTCATATTTTTTCCAAGTACTCCCCATGACGGGTAAACTAATTTTCATATGTAAAATCAGCGGAGGGCTTCTTTGACAGAGAAAAAGAGGACACTCCTCCATTGTCCCTCAGCTAAAAGGGTTCAAGTGCTATCGGTGATGATGCTAGACTTGTCAATTAACTGCTTTTAGGTCAGCGCGTGTATCTGTACTTGACACATGTGGCTAAACTAACCCTGATCATGACAAGCTCCCGTTTTGTTTTACAGCACGGCTGAAGCGCCGCCCTCCCCTCGCCAAAACAAAGGCACTGCCGCACCACCGCCGATTCCTGCAGCTGGATATCACTTCTGATTCATCCGTATCCATGCAAAATGCCTCACAACAACAACTCTCTTCCTTCTGGTTTGCTCTCGGGTCACGCACGTCATGGTCAGTGGAAATTCCACATATCTCTGTTCTCGATCCGTCAGCCATGAGCCACTCGGCGGCCTTAGATCAGGAGGTATTCTGTCAGCTGGGACAAGAGGGCAGAAAAATGAGAGGAGGGGTGGAAGAATGTTCTAGCACTGCTATGCTTCAACCAATTATACTTCCCACTGTCCTTTTGAGTGGAGCTGCTACCCCCCTGACTCCCCCACAGTACCCACCAAGTGAACCTTGACGCCAACAACCCGCCCGCCTCCTCCTCTTCCCTTGCCCTTTCCCTCTCTCCCTCTCTTTCATCACTCTCTCCTACCCTCATTGTACGCTGCCACACTTGTCTCCATGGGAACCGCTCTGGGATTGGGTGTTGTTCCTGTGACCTCTCTGGCTGTTGGAGTTGGGTGAACTTTTTTTTTTCTCTCCCCCCCCCCGTCCTTTCTCGTGTAGTCCTGCACGCTTTCAAAGTATGCTGGGTGTGTGTGGACGGGACACATGACAGCAGTTGGGAGTAGCTTCAGGATAAAACAGTAAAATTAGAATTAGAAAACAATGTGTCTGTGTGAAAAGCTAAAGGAAGAGAGGCCGTGTGCGAAGCAGATTGCCCGTTGGCAAAGACAATAGTGTGTGTGTGTGTGTGTGTGTGTGTGTGTGTTCCAGGAGTTCGGCGACTCGGTCCACACATGTGTGCTGGCATTGTCCCGTGACTGCAGCCGGCCACAAACTCTGTATTCAGAGGCACCCCTGTTGTCCAGACGCCCCTATTCATGGCTGTTTGGCCAAACGTGATCATAGCTTTTCATGCTGCGCTACCAAGCGACACACACATCTGAATACACAAAGATGGAGGAACTAAGGAAGCCATCTTGCCGGAAAACTGAAACCATGAACTCACCAAGACTTTCGATATTTAACCGTGAGTCTCAAGATTTCTCCTTCATGAGGTGTTAATCAAGATTTTGGTGTACTACATTTCCTATTATTATTTTTTATATTTACAAACACGCACGCACACCCCCCCCCACACACACACACACACGCGCACACACACACGCGCACACACACTTAAGTAAACGGAGCAGTTAAAGGCACCCTGCGGGGTGTTTGCTCAATGGCAGCGCTGTAGGAGCAATGTTTTAATAAGTGGGTCCTTGTATTGTTTGTATGTCGTGGTCTAACAGCATGTGCATGAGGACACATAAGCACACACACAACGGGGGCAAAGTAAGACACATTTCTTCCGACTGTGAAGGGCAGTTGACAACGTTAATATGACGTAGCCTTTCACATTTAAAAAGATCTTTTGCAAATGTTTTATGAGGTAGTACATTCGTTCAACATGTTTGTTAGGCCTTAAGCCTGCAATGATTGGGGGGGGGTTTTGGCCACGTGGGCGCAGCGGAAACAAGCCGTGATCACGACACTGACATATCGCCGCCTTTTGACTGGACAATTTGTTAGAGAACAGTTATTATTAACAGGTATTTACACATGCAGCAAGTACTGAGCTGTGTCCACCAACTCCCGAGAGACATATCTTTCTCTTTAGCTGCTAAATGATCCACTGTGTTCACCAGCTAGTTCCTAACTGTGTCTGTCTGCTGCTCGTTTAAAAGGTTTTTTTTTGTTTTTGTTCTTACCTAAAACAGCTGCCTGCTGCATCTAAGATTGAGCTTGAGATTGAGTCTAGTTCTAAATATCTGTGGATTCATCACTATAACCAACCCCCTGTCACATTACACACAGTCATTAACTGCTTTTATCATGAAAATATTCATTACAGCCACTTCACGGAGAGACCCAATGCATGTTAGGCAAACGATATTAATGTAAATAAAGATGTGTTTGCTTCCACTGAAAACCCGCCACAGGGTAACTTAAATACATTGACCTACTAAATGTGTGTTGTGGTTCCAGCAAAAAAAGCTGAGTGAGTGACTTTTTTTTAGGTTTGGGAAAGTTCACCGTCCCCGTAAGGCTGTTTTGGTTTTAGTGCAACTGAACCTTTGTTTGAAGTGCATATCAAGTATCAAATCTTTAGCTTGTTTATCATTCTGCAGATTGTTAGTTTAGAAAAGATACAGTATAGAGGCAACGGTTACGTGATCAGTAACAGCGCACGAGTATATTGTATACACCATTTGTTATTCAGGCTGAATTCCTACTGATACATGTGTGCAAATATATCCTGAGGCATGCTCAAGGGTTCGTAAACATCCTCAATGATCTCAAAGACGGGATGACTAACCTGCTCCCCAGCTGACTTGGACTGAGATCAAAGTGGGTAGTCGAACGATGCTCGAGGAGTTCAAATGTCAGTGGTTTCTTAAAGAGGAAGCCGAGGCTTCACAAGATCGACGCAGCATTTCCCGTCTATGGCCTGTGCACAGAAATGTGAGGACAGAGAGGTAGTGAAACCACAGCACATGCATTTTCTGCAAGAACATGTTCAGATGAGCATGACAAATGTTTACATGTATAGTCCCGCACATGCAAACAGATATGAAAGGGTGTTGAAGCCCTCAGTGTTGTCTTACAGACACAGGGGCGGTACAGTGGGTTACTTGATGAAATCCTCCTTTGAAACAGGAAAAGCGTGTTGGAGCATGTCCCGAGCTAACACCTCTCTGCTGTTTACAAAAATAAATGTCAGAGCAGAAGTCTAACAATATGCAATAGAAAATACACAAACCTAAAAGCTTGAGGGGCTGAAACCCCGCAATTCACGTTTTGGAATACAGAGTTAATGTAGCTCGTCTGCAGGGATTTTTCACTTCTTTCACATTTCTTAGTGCAGAGATGTTATGTTTTCATAAGACCAGCAAAAATAAAAGTGATATCCCCTGGACTATATCTGTTGAGCAATGTAAAAATCCTATTATGTAAACACTTGTCTATCACAATATTATGCATTTTAACCAAAACAATACATTTTCATCTGTTCCAGATGAGTCATGAAGTAAATGTATTAAGTCGGAATGCGGCCTTTAACGGTCGGATGACATGCTTCTCTGTGTTGTTATCTGGAGAATCTGGGTGTGTTGCTGTTACTCCACTGTGTATTGTCTTGTGCCAGATATATGTCAAACTTGCTAAATGCATATTCATATCTAGCTTTTACTTTTCCTGACGCATCAAGGTGTGTAAAAAAAAAGAACATCTGATAAGATTTTATAAGAGATTTTGAGGCAACCAGGCTTCAACTTGACCCCGGTGAAGAGGATTTCAACCGGGCCAGTAAAAATGTGATAAGAAATATCAAATATTAAGAGTTCTGCCCTGACGTCTTTCCTCATGTGGAAGCGCGTCAAATTAACAGGTTTCAAACTGCAGCAGAGCTGAAACTTTCAATTCAAAAGTCTTTCTTTCACAAAATGTTTATGAATTTGCAAGATAAATGTGAGGAGTTGTGAGATGATTAACAGGATAGGAATGCAATGAAAATCACATTTCTGCTATATTCAAGTTATATTTATTAATAGAATTACCTAAAAAAAAATTCTCTTGTGAATTACTGGATCATTTTACCACTGCAGTACTCTTTGGTTGAACTGGCCTGTATGCTACAGGAAAACAAGGAGTCACAAATAGACACTGTTTACTTCAATTTAAGGGGTCACAAGCCAAAAAGGTCGTGAACCACACAAAATAAAGGAAGTTTTATCGGGATACGAGATGTAGATCTAGGCCTTTAATTTATGAAACATTGTTTTCTTGTGATCTCTAAATCAATTATGTCCTGATCTCAAGAAAATGATCCCGTATTTGTTATTTTGAGATAATGACATAAATAACTCATGTAATTCACCTTGTAAAAACAAATAAAATTAGCTCGCTATCGCGGGAAAACAGAGGGAATAAAATGTTTGAACCATGACCGCTATCCTGTTATCTTCGAGAAAACAACAATTGTTATTTTGAGATAATGACATAATTAACTTGTGATCTTGAGAAGACAAAGTCAAGTCATTATCACAAGAAGGGGCGGAGGAAATAAAACGTTCGAGCCATGGCCGTTTAGGGCTTCCATACGAAATAACAAAAACTGCTGGGATCACAAAAATATTTTGTGACCTCGAGGAAAACGAGCCTATCATGTCGAGATCAAGAAATGATATTCCTGTGATCACATGAAAATGGAAGAGAAAGATCTTTCATCGTGTACCTTTCGTATAAAGTGCTGCAGCTTAACAAACAAAAAAAAAAGCTGTATTTCTCCAGGTGCTGAGTATTACAGCTGACAAAATCTTAGTTCTTTTCAGCTTTCAGTAAAGGAGAAACTTAAAAGGCTCCGGATGCCTGAAGCTTTTTAAGTTTCAGTAAAGGAGTTAGCAGGTTCAACACTGCACCAGGCCTTGCCTGTGAAACAACACTGAAGTACTAAAACACTCAAATCCCATAGAGGCTATCCTGAGCAGATGTCCACAACCTGCATGCTGCAAAGTTAAGAGTATGTCTATATACTGTACAGGATGAAAGCCCCGAAAGGATTCATAGAGTTATGTTGACAAGTGATGTCAGACTCTATGGGCGGCTCCATTAGAGTATCAAATGACAGAAGCGGGGTTTCATCAAGCGTTGTCTGACAGGCCGGCTTCAGCCACATCGAGCTATAGCAAGCATGTTTGTGTGAGCGGTGAAACACTGCTGAGTCACACAAACTGTCCCACTATAGGCACACACAAGAGATAAAATGCTAAAAGAAATAAATGAATTAGATGGGCGCAGGCCACACAGGGGAGTTACAGTTGGCATGCAATTTACAATCAGTTTGATATACGCAATAAACCGCTGGCAAAATATGGTTGTATAACAGGAAAGGGAAAAAAAAAGCAAAGGAGGAGAGGAAGAGAGGGTTCGGAGCATGGATGTTGCCAAAGGAGACTGGAGAGGATAGGTGGAAAATCATCTGGGAGGGGTGCCTGATACGGTGTGGAGTAGGGAGGGGGACGGACGGCTGGTTTTTCCACTGCCAGAGAGAGGACGGCTAAATCAAATTAATTAGCTCCTTCATCTCCAGGCAGCTACTCAGGCATGCTGTACTGGCGAAGAGAGTCGGAGGGAGAGGGGGGGGGGCAGTTGGCATAAGAGAATGGGAGAAAGCGAGATAGGACATAGTGGAGGGGTGAAAAGCCTGCTGTGTATGTGCGCCATTCAGAAGGACGGGCAGCGGAGGGGAGGGGTGCATAATTCTCTGATAAGCGTGAGGGTTGTTTTGCTGGAGCCTCTGTTCAGCCATGAGGAGGAGGAAGTAGCTGCATGTTGGCTGACGCTGTGTGCTGCTGCGCTTCAGGGCGATGGTACTTCCTGTTTCTAGACAGCCTGTATTTTGAGGGCACTGTAAACAACTCTGCTTTTCTGCACGGCTCTTTAAATAGCACGCAGACACTTCAATCAGAACCTCCCGGAAAGACGGGAAGCTGAGAAAGTCTTGAAAAGAAAAAGAAAGATACGTACAAGGGGGGGGGTTTTGAGCAATGGCAACACGAGGTAAACTTATCCAGGGGTCAAAAAATAAAAGGATGAAACGCTAATAGTTGCATCAGACATCAGAAGAAAAGGAACAGCAAAGCAGTAAAAAGGAAGAAAAAAAAAGAAAGTGAGGCAGATGGTTAGAGGCAATGGCATCATGCCAGGGGAAACAAAACAGCAGCAAAGCAGAGAAACTAAACACAAAAAAAAGCGAGAAAAGAGGCAGGGCGAGTGGTACGGCCAGGAGAGAGCCACTGCGGGCAGCATGTGGCCATCTCTGAGGCTTAGTGTGCAAGAGAGAGGGGTGAAGGAAATGCAGCGAGGGAGGGAAGATGAGAGTTGAAGAGGGAGTCAGTGAAAATATGAAGAAGGTTTGTGCACAAGTGGGAGGTTCAGACAATAAAGGAGACACTTCTGTGAGGGAGGAAAAGCAATCATGTGACTACAGGGGTGGACTGTACAGAACAGAGGTAGGCCAAGTTGATTCACAGTTTAAAAAAATAAAAAAAAAAGCTTCCCAAAGAGTGAGAGGAGAATGAAAAAAAAATACGGTGTGTGGCAAAGAGGAGCATGACAGACAGAGCCAGAGGTCAAAGCCTCGGGAGAAGAGAGCAGTGGACAGCTCAGTGCAGCCACATTGCCTGGGCGAGACTTGGCTGCACTGTGAGAAGCCCAGATTAACACTAAGCCGATTGCAATGCGAGGTAGGATCAAGAGCAATTAATTTAGCACCCAGATAGTTCCAGGAAGAGGCTGAAAGAACCTTAACAAAAACGTAGATCTCCCGCAAAACTCAAATACTAGCTGACTTAACATTCCTACTTCAGTCTGTTCTCTACAAACGAGCTGCCTAAAAAGAATCCCGTGTAAAAGGAGAATTTGGAAGGTCTGAAAGGGTGCGTGGATGATAAAAGGAAGGATAAAAGAAAGATGAAGACGCTTGGCTGGGGCTGACATTAGCCAAAACAAACACCTAAAGAACAGGACATTCTCTTGCAGACAGAAATGGGCCGGCCTGTTCCAATGGGCTCTCAGAAAGAGCATGCCTCCGACCCTGCGTCACCCATTTTTATTACAAAACAACATCCTGGTGCATAACTTAAGGGGAAATACAGTCTAAAACAGATAATTCCTCGTTCATATAATAACAAGCCATTCACTCTTATTTTTCGTGCAAAAACTACACACAAAACTACCATGACTAGACAAATTTCAAAGCCGTTTTTGATGGTGCATATTAAGCTGTAGACTGTAGGCTAGGATTGGTTATTTGATATGTTTTATCCAAAGAACAGCATCACAGCCTTCAGGGCATGTTGCCTCGGTTAGGGTTAGTTATCTAAGCTTACAAACAGTAACTGAATTGTTTCGGGAAAAAGCGAGGGTATACTTTATTTTGTGCTTCAGTTGCAATGGCTTACTAGCTGAATACATCTAATGAGGTTGCTGTTTTTTTTTCTGGAAAAACCAGAGTGCAGTTATAATTTTGGCTTTTTTTTTTTGGATTGCAAATCAGATTGAAAAAATTAATAGTCTGCTCCTCCCACCATGCTTTCCATCTGCCTGTCTGTCTCTCCCTCCCTACTTGTTCGCCTATTGTGCTACAAAGCTCCCCCTTCCCTTACTCCCCACCAACCCCTGAAAACACGTTCAGGCTCTGACATCAACAGACAAGAGCTCCCCCTAGATACACGAATCCTCATCCGTCCCATAAATGAACGCCTATGGAAGGAAATTGCTGCGGCATGTGAATATATGAACTGTCGAGGCAGGAACAAAACAATTACACCTATTTATACTTATAGACTGAGCATTTGTTTTCACAAAGACTACATCAGTGATGCCTGTGGTAAAAGAGCCACTTGATAACCTATAGCCACCCACATATAGAAAAAGTCCAACTGCCAAAATCATCACTGTTCTTGAGCAACACCTAATGTTATCAGGGTACTTACAAGCATCATTATATTGGATTTAAGACCCCTTTCAGCACATTTAAGTACCACTTGGAATCAATTAGAATATAATGAATTCCACACATTTTAAGGCTTGTCCAGCTCTTGCAACAGTGGTGGAAGAAGAAATCAGATGCAGTAAAAGTAATAGTGTAAATAAAAAACCTCAGAAGTAACCAGTTAAAAGTCCTGCATTTAAAATTACATAAGTATTACCCGCAAAATATACTTTAAGTATCAAAAGTAAACGTACTTATTATACTGAATGGTTCCAGTTATATTATATTAGACAATTAAAGTAGGTTAGCACATTATACAGCAGAAGCAGGTTGAGGTTGGGCAAATTCTATAACATTGCATCGATTATAAATCATATTTTCAATAATGTAAATTCTAAATTGTCAACATAGTAAATAACTATAACCGTTAGATAAATGTAAGAGTATAAATGGCTGCATTTCCCCCTTTGAAATGTAGTGGAGTTACAGCGTGATGATACATTAAATGGAAAAAACTAAACCGAAACGCAAATAACTCAAAACATTTAAGTACAGTGCCTTAGTAAATAGACATACACCGCCATATACACAGTATGTGCATGTGTCTTAAGTATATTATGAATCAAATGGTGTTTCTTAAGGCTATTTAGTTTTTCCATTGTTATGCTTTATCATCTGTTACACTAATGCAAATAAAGCATATTTCATTTAATGCATCTCAATATGCAGTGTATCCTATAGGTTATGTTGACATGCACTCCCTAGATTCAGTTGTATACATTTCACTTGTAATCCTCCAATTGTCCAAAAAATGGGAGATTCTTGTTTCTGATATCACGCTAACATTTAGCAGAAAAAGGCTTTACAAAAAGTGCTGTAGATGTTTTACAACTATTCAAAACATGTGGGTGAAGCTACAGACCAGGCACCGGCCCTCTGTGCACTAACCTCCTTGCAGCAGTAGAGGGAGCACGTTTGACAGCCTGGTGGGACACACTTCTGCATTGAAAACGTGGTTGTGCAATGTCTTTGCAATGCTGATCATTCTCAATATGAGCCAGAGGAGGGAGCCAGCTGGTCAATAATGAATCCTTTGTATAGTCATGGTATTGCATGGCACATGGTGAACAAAGTGATTCACTGTCACATTCTTCTACGCATGTCAAACCTGGCATGCACGTAGTTTTTCCAGTTTATAACAATCACTCAACACAGACGTTGGTTTGACTCTATAAAAAGGATACCGAGGGTTTGGCATCGATCCTTGCTTCTGGTGTTGAATGATGCCTTCCTCTGCTGAACCTACCAAAAAGAGATGATGGCAAAGAGGCAAGTTCATGCTGGTCGCAGCACATCACCACCGAGCTGTCCCACATTGTTTAAATCAACTGTGATAATTACACAAGAATAAAACAATACCACAGTCCACCATGTTGGTTCAGTGTCTTTATTGAAACAAAAAAAAAAGGCAGTAAAAAGATTTAAGCACTGTTACAAAGTCATTACATTTAATAAACACTGCATTAGAGTTCATGCAATCATAGTACTGAGATGCGAACAAAATCACTACCTAGCATTGACTTTGAATTCTTGAGCTGTAACGTTACGCAGACAGAATGCACAAACGGTCAAGAGGAACATATTTCAGGACTTTATGCAAATACCACAATACTCCTTGAATGGGACAATTGACATTTATAGCTCTCAAAAGGATCATATCACAACATTAACAGTGTACCGCTCCACTTTTGGACAATTATATAGCCATTAACACAGGGCAAACGTGCTCCCTTCCCTTGGGCACAACTAACGAGAGCTAACCGGATAAATCTATTGTGTAACAAGCTAATGGCATCTCTTAGTCCCTGGAGACAAGATTAATACTTTAACCTATAAACACCTAAACTTTAAGTAACCATAACATTGCGGAAAAGGGTGGGATGCCTCCATTGTCATAGTCACTGTAAAATCAGATGTAAAAACTGCTTATTGACTAGACAGCAAGCTTATCCTTTCAATAACAGACCAATATACACGTAGTTAGCTAGCAAAATGGCTTCAACTTCGACGAAGACTCAAGAATATTGAAACATTGGCTTGCAAAGTTTCGATACTTTAAATACTATCACATTAAAATTAGAAAGATAAAACATTCACATAGCCGCTACATATTTTGTCACAGAGCTAACCGTATTTTTTTTAAATGCGCAGCTATGTGGTCGGTCAAGTTAGCCAACAAGAACATCCCAGACTCCATCTTTCTCGTTCACAACAAGAAGCATATCGTCAAACACCGCCATGTTGGGCGCTAATGGAGTCCAATAATGCTAGCTATAACAGGCTTTTTTATCCTCAAAGTATCGTTATAACACAGTACATACCCCACTTGGTAATGTAAACAACACCCGTCAACTATAGCAGTAACACCAAGACTAAAGTTGACTCGCAAAACCAGAGATTTACTTAAGTAACGTAGCTAACGTTAGCAGCTAGCTGAACGTTTTGTCCCGGAACGTTCATTCCAAGACTGAACCATCAGGCTACGTTAACTTAAATTAAAGGCATCTACCTAGCGTAACACTACCTGAACACGGTCTATATTACGTTAAAAGTTAGCCACGTTAGCTATACACAGTAAGTGTTGAGAATGTGTAAAATAACAGACAGCTAGCAGGGAACATTACGTCGTTGTCGGCAAAGTAATCATACGTTTAGCTAACCTGACCACCAGCTGTAATTGCGAAGAAAGCAAAAATTGAGCGTTTGTATTTAAAATTGAACTCTACTTGCTTGTAAATGACTTGTAATGGTCACAGTTTTGAGTGATTCAATTTAGTTGCCAATTAAATGAATGGCGAACTAATATTACTTAGCGTTAACCGCCAAAACGACGGTATTTCAGACTGCTTTCGAAACATGGCCTACAAAAATGTTTTACATTTTAACAGAAATATTAAAAATATAACAACTGAACAAAACAATGATATGTAAATTACACACAGACAATATTTATGTAAAAATTGTTAAAAGCTGTTGGAAAACAAATGTTAAATAAACAGTTAAGGCTTCCCCCAGACTTTCCTATAGGGCGTACGGAGAATCCGGTCCACTTTCCGGACATCACTCGGAGGCGAGTCCGAGGCTTACAACAAAGTCCCAGAGATCCAAAAATGCAGAGGACGTAAAACCGATAAGTCGATGTGTTTCTAAAGTAGCTCGAAAATAATCCACGATACAGTGTTTCGAGATGAAAATATCATGTATTTCGACCATTTCGCCACGTTTAATCAAAGGTCTTAACAGGCCTCAGCCCTGAGCCTCTTTTCTTAGAGCCCAGGCTGATCTACAGCGAGACGAACGGGAGAACAGAGATTTTTTTTATTTTTGCTCTGAGGGAAGAAATTCACATCGGCCACATTCGGCAAATATCGGAAGCAGGGCGGGTTTTGTTGAAATTATTCTAAGAAGGTTCATTTCTTCGTAGCCATTGGCCGTCTATTTTCTACTCCTCAATATTAATAAGAAAACGGACGAATCGGAAATATTTTAATTGAATATTCATATTTTGCATGCAAAATATACGTCGTACCGCCTACTCTGTTTTAATAAAGCCAATCGGGATGAGTTTAGATTAAATCAACGCCCGCCTTTAGTTCTAATTCGTTAAAAAAAATGAACGTGCTCTCTAATTGGCTGTACGTGTAGCAACATTAATTATTCATATAACTGCCTTGAATGGCCAATGAGCGTTTTACTACAGAGATCCATGTCCCACCTTCCGAAGAGTCAGTCCCTGTCTTTCTGAGTGTGTAACCCCGTAGTATGCAGTCAGTCTATATAACCAAGCGTTGAGCCGCTTCATGTTCAGAAGCGCTTAGAGCGCTCCAGAGTGTAGATCAAAAAAGGGAAGGGAACAGTCGGTAGCCATCTTACATAGGAGCAAAACACAAATATCTCGGCTATAAAGGCAACCGACAGCAGAGGTCCCTGGGATATCGCCTTCGGAGACTTTCCGGTCACCGTTGGCGGCCTGACCAGAGTCGTGGTGACAATTTAAAGGCTGTTCCTGCTCACAAAGCGGCGTGCCGAGGAAGGACGCGTCTCTTTGAATAGACAGGATGCACGGACCGCCCTCCGGCGACAGCGCATGCCCATTGCGCACGATCAAGAGAGTTCAATTCGGCATCATCAGCCCAGATGAACTTGTAGGTTTTCTTTTTGGGGGAATGGGGTATTTTATTAATTTTCAGACAGATCACACATCACTCTTATAGTTTATTGACTAATCTTGTAGTTTAACATATGTGGCAAAGACATGGTTCTGTTTACAACGGGAAATGCTCGCTGTTAGCCTAGCCTAGCTAACTAGCTGCATCAAGCTGGTGGAGCTTGTGCTAACTAGCATGTTGAAGGAAGTTTGAAAAACTTAAAGCACAACATTCTCAAAAAGGATCCATGTTATCACATGAATTAAACCCCCTTTAAAATTATGCAATGTACCTTGTAGGCCCATCAGTAAGTAGACATTTTGCTTACTTTATTGCTTTTCGTTATAGACACTGCTCGCTTGGTTTTACCACTGCTCGCATTATACTCATTGGTCTCTTTACTCACACAATAAATGAATAAAAGGGTACATCAACAATTTCCGATATGCATGTTTTCTTTAAGTATTGGGTGTTTACTAGTTTTAGGGTTTAATGAATACTAGAGTATGTATGTATATGTAATTGAGCATAGCGTTTAATATAGTAAAAGTTAATGTTTACAGAGCTTTGTTTTGTTAGACAAACTTAATTTGTCTACATTTTTACTGATTGGAGTACATTTTAAAGAACCTAGTAGTGGAAATGTAGTTTCTATTCCTGATGTGGATGAATGCGTGTGGAAAATAAATATTTATGACTGACATAGATGCAGATGTATTTATATTCAATCACGGTCAGTCGACGCTCACCTGCTGATTATTGTAACATGAACTTGTTTATATATTTTTAATGTCTTTCTCTGCAGAAACGGATGTCCGTTACGGAAGGGGGAATCAAATACCCCGAAACAACAGAAGGAGGACGTCCTAAACTTGGTGGCCTTATGGACCCAAGACAAGGGGTCATAGAACGATCTGGAAGATGTCAGACATGTGCAGGTATAATGGCATGTTAATATTTCATGCTAAAATAACTTATTATATATATCTGATGTCCTTACTCAACGATCTAAACATGTATTTTTTTCCTCAGGCAACATGACAGAATGTCCTGGCCACTTTGGGCACATAGAACTGGCAAAGCCGGTTTTTCATGTCGGCTTCGTAACAAAGATTATGAAGGTTCTTCGCTGTGTCTGCTTCTTTTGCTCGAAGCTACTAGTGGATTCGGTAAGTAAATCCAGCATTAAACCATACATAATGATCATAATAGACAAATGTTTTACCAGAAAAGTATCATTTCAGTGCTGTTCATAGCTTCTTCTTTTTTTTTTACTGTTACCTCCAGAACAATCCAAAGATCAAAGACATCCTAATAAAATCAAAAGGGCAGCCGAGGAAACGTTTGACACATGTGTACGAGCTGTGCAAAGGAAAAAATATCTGTGAAGGAGGAGAGGAGATGGACAACAAATTTGGAATGGAACAGCAGGAGACTGAGGAGGACATTACCAAGGAGAAGGTATTGTCTTTCTGTCAGAGTTAATGGCAATTTTGGCTCAACATTCACGACATTGCCACACTTATGTTCTTTCTCACGCTCTTTTTTTTCCCCTCACAATGTGATTTACGCAGGGCCACGGTGGCTGTGGGCGCTACCAGCCACGTATCAGACGCTCTGGCTTGGAGCTGTATGCCGAGTGGAAGCACGTTAATGAGGATTCGCAGGAGAAGAAAATCCTCCTGAGTCCCGAGCGTGTGCACGAGATCTTCAAGCGCATCTCGGATGAAGAGGACGTCATCTTGGGCATGGACCCCAAGTTTGCCCGACCAGAATGGATGATTGTAACGGTGTTGCCTGTGCCTCCCCTGGCTGTCAGGCCTGCTGTAGTCATGCAGGGCTCTGCTCGCAACCAGGTAAAGAAATATTGACCCCAAACTGCACATTCTGTTCCTGTATGTTTTTAAGCGGTGTAAAAATATAATATACACCTATAACAACAAATGATCAATTAACTTCTGTTTTTAAAGGATGACTTGACCCACAAGCTGGCGGATATAGTCAAAATCAACAACCAGCTGAGAAGAAACGAGCAGAGTGGTGCTGCAGCTCACGTCATCGCCGAGGATGTCAAACTGCTCCAGTTTCACGTAGCCACCATGGTGGACAACGAATTGCCAGGTCTGCCAAGGGTATGTATGCACGTTCCTGATGCCTTAACGAAAAATAGAGTTGGATTTGTACTCGGTACAATATTCAAAAGGGACATGCTCTTAAATACACTAACATGAGCCACGTCCGACAGTTTTCTGTATTATATTTTTGTACAGTATTTTTATGGTGCCTAAATTACAATGAATGTTTCCTTTCACAGGCAATGCAAAAGTCTGGCCGCCCCCTCAAATCCTTAAAGCAGCGTCTAAAGGGGAAGGAGGGGCGAGTCCGAGGTAACCTCATGGGCAAGCGCGTGGACTTCTCCGCCCGAACTGTCATCACCCCCGACCCCAACCTGCAAATCGACCAAGTGGGCGTACCTCGATCCATAGCAGCCAACATGACCTTCCCAGAAATTGTCACACCCTTTAATATCGACAGGTACTGCAAAGTAGTAATCTGATTAAAGTTTATGTAATGTATGTGTGGAAAAACCTGTTTTCCAAAATCATTTTTATGAAATGTGATGTCAGCTAATTCATTCTGTTGTCCATCTTAGATTGCAAGAGCTGGTGCGAAGAGGCAACAGCCAGTACCCAGGAGCCAAATACATCATCCGTGACAATGGAGACAGAATTGACCTGCGGTTCCACCCCAAACCAAGTGACCTTCACCTGCAGATTGGCTACAAGGCAAGATTGAAATGCCTATAAGCAACTCTAGAGCTGCTTATCTTTTGTTAGATTATATAAAATATGTTTTTATACTGACTAAAAGTGACTTTTCTGTTTAGGTGGAAAGACACATGTGTGACGGCGACATCGTCATCTTCAACAGACAGCCGACACTACATAAAATGTCCATGATGGGGCACAGGGTGCGAATTCTGCCGTGGTCCACGTTTCGACTCAACCTCAGGTACCAGATGAAGACCACACGTCACTGGCTTTTACAAATGTGTTTCCCTTTCAAACATACAGTAGCCTTTTTTTTTTAATTTTTTTTTTTTTATAGAAAATAATTTATTTTAATAATTATTCTTCAGGCTTTTGGCATAATATCCAGGAAATCCCAATAAAACTCATGATTTTCAGCTAGTTGTGAATGCATTTTGATGCCTTTTAAGCAAACCTGTGATACATTAATGTTTCAGCCTGGTGATTATTGGACTGTATTCATTTGATCTTAACTCAAATTCCTGCCACTGTTGCATCATCTCTGACTGAAATGAGTTCTCCACGTGGCGCAGCAGTTCTAACATCCCATCCTCTCGTCTCCCTCCAGTGTCACAACTCCATACAATGCTGACTTTGACGGGGATGAGATGAACCTCCACCTGCCTCAGTCCCTGGAGACGAGGGCAGAGATCCAGGAGCTGGCCATGGTGCCGCGTATGATCGTCACACCCCAGTCCAACAGGCCCGTCATGGGTATCGTGCAGGACACACTCACGGCTGTCCGCAAATTCACCAAAAGAGATGTCTTCTTAGAGAGGGTAAGGGGAATGTTACGTGGTCACCAGCTGCTGCTTTTTCTGTCCGGAAAGGGTCTTAACGCGCCGTGTTTATCCACCACAGGGGGAAGTGATGAACCTCCTCATGTTCCTCTCCACTTGGGACGGGAAAGTGCCTCAGCCGGCCATCCTCAAGCCCCGCCCTCTGTGGACAGGCAAGCAGATCTTCAGCCTAATCATTCCCGGACACATTAATGTGATCCGCACACACAGCACCCATCCTGACGAGGAAGACAGTGGCCCTTACAAGCACATCTCACCTGGGGACACCAAGGTACAAGTCCCTGATTAATGATGTGTAGGTTAAAGAATGAAACTGTACGACGGCGCAAGTGACCCGACGTTGAACTCACTCACACACAGGTCATAGTGGAGAACGGGGAGTTGATCATGGGCATCCTGTGTAAGAAATCGCTGGGGACCTCAGCCGGCTCCCTCGTCCACATCTCCTACCTGGAGATGGGCCACGACATCACCAGACTCTTCTACTCCAACATTCAGACCGTGGTTAACAACTGGCTGCTCATCGAGGGTAAGAGAACATTCATTGCTGTATGTCAGTTGGATTGAATGATTAACATTAGGCAAAAGTTTGTTTTTTACAATCAACCCTTTATATGTGTTGCCATTTTGTTTTATATTTATGAGTCTACTCCTTGATTTATTTATTTTCTTCTTCAGGGCATTCCATTGGTATTGGTGACTCCATTGCTGATGCCAAGACCTACCTCGACATCCAGAACACCATCAAGAAAGCCAAACAGGATGTGATAGAAGTAAGCGCAGCGACATCTCACATTCTCAACACCGTTCTACCAGATTTTTTTTTCAGCAAAAAATGACACATGGAAACGTTAAATATTTATTTTTGCCTTTTTTGTCTGCCAGGTCATCGAGAAAGCCCACAACAACGAGCTGGAGCCGACCCCTGGTAACACGCTGAGGCAGACCTTTGAGAACCAGGTGAATCGTATCCTCAACGACGCTCGTGACAAAACGGGATCCTCAGCCCAGAAGTCTCTGTCAGAGTACAACAACTTCAAGTCCATGGTGGTGGCTGGTTCTAAGGGCTCAAAGATTAACATCTCGCAGGTAAAACAATCCCTCTAACTATGATTACGTCACAATAGATGAATGATAGCTGGGATTCAGATCATCTTTGACGCGTCTCTTATCTCCTCCAGGTTATTGCTGTGGTGGGGCAGCAGAATGTGGAGGGTAAACGAATCCCCTTCGGCTTCAAACACCGCACGCTCCCTCACTTCATTAAGGATGATTACGGTCCTGAGAGTAGAGGCTTTGTGGAGAACTCCTACCTGGCTGGCCTGACTCCTACAGAGTTCTTCTTCCACGCTATGGGAGGCAGAGAGGGTCTGATCGACACAGCTGTGAAGACTGCTGAGACTGGTGAGTCCAGGCAGCAGAGAGGGAGAGTGCAGGAAGAAATGAGTCAGGATATGCTTCAGAAATGTACAGGGGCGTGGTTTTAGTTTTTTAACGTGGTCAATCTGCGGCATCACACCAGGTTACATCCAGCGTCGTCTGATCAAGTCCATGGAGTCGGTGATGGTGAAGTACGACGGCACAGTGCGTAACTCCATCAACCAGGTGGTTCAGCTGCGCTACGGCGAGGACGGCCTGGCGGGAGAGAACGTCGAGTTCCAAAACGTGGCGACACTCAAACCCTCGCACAAGGCCTTTGAAAAGAAGTGAGTCACATACCCATGTATTTAGAAAATTAGGTCATTGTGTTTTGATATGAAAGTTTGTTTCCAGGCTTCATGATGTTTAGCCGTAATGGTAAAAAAAAAAAAATAATTTATTGAGAAATTTGTATCCATTTGATGTTGCGTTCCAGTACCTTGTGTGGATTTGTGATAACTGAAGAGAGTTTTAGTCCCAAACATGCTTTAACATTACTCAACTATGTACATAATGTATGGCTTAATTATCTAAGATCAGCGGCTTAACTCTTTTCTCATTTTCTGTCTAGGTTTAAGTTTGATTGCACCAATGAGCGAGCGCTGAGGCGGACGCTGCAGGAAGACGTAGTAAAAGACGTGTTGACCAATGCCAATGTGCAGAGTTCCTTGGAGAAGGAGTTTGAGAGGATGAAGGAGGACAGGGAGGTCCTCCGAGCCATTTTCCCCACTGGGGACAGTAAGGTGTGTGTGTGTGTGTGTGTCTTTTAGTAATCTCTTGGTCTGCCACGTGAAATCAAAAATATATTCAAATTTCCTCCTTGCTTGCAGGTGGTGCTGCCATGCAACCTGGCCAGAATGATCTGGAACGCTCAGAAGATCTTCCGCATCAACATTCGAACCCCAACAGACCTCAATCCTCTCAGAGTGGTCGAGGGTAAGACAACTTGTTCACCAAAGAACAACAAATCACTGCTTTATTCTTCCTATGTAAAATATGCTGTGGTCTTGTACAGTCATGTTGCTACTCGGTTACTTCACCACATATTAAATTACAGGATTATGTGAACCATGTGGAAGCACTGGCTGTAGAATTAGAACTAGGAGGCGGGGCTTGACCTCAGGTGCTCCTTAAAGCCATATTAAGCCACCTGGTGAATCCTTGTGTGTTGCATAACAAGTAAAACAGGTCAAGTCATAGTTTCTTGCTAGAGCGAGAAAATTACCTCTCACTGTCTGTCTTATATAAAAATATAATTTATCCGTACTGTAAGCTTTAAGTGCACCAGAAAGCCTCATTAATGTCTGTACTTAATCAGAACTTTGTAGCATAAATCTCCAATCTTTGCACGTGTGTTTGCATCTCCCAGGTCTTCATGATTTGAGTAAAAAGCTTGTGATTGTGAACGGCGAAGACCCGCTAAGCAAACAGGCCCAGCAGAACGCCACTCTGCTCTTCAACATCCACCTGCGCTCCACACTCTGCTCCAAACGCATGACCGAGGAGTTCCGCCTTACCACCGAGGCTTTCGACTGGCTGCTGGGAGAGATCGAGACCAAATTCAACCAGTCCATTGTAAGTTTAGCATGTATTTAGAGTTGTCAGATCTCGGTTGTAAAAACGGTAAAACGATACTTTTTATTTTCATTAATTTTGTTTGTCGCTTAATTTCATGTTTTCCTCCATTCCCAGGCCCACCCAGGTGAAATGGTTGGCGCTCTGGCTGCTCAGTCGCTGGGAGAGCCGGCCACCCAGATGACCCTGAACACTTTCCACTACGCCGGTGTGTCAGCCAAGAACGTAACACTCGGTGTGCCTCGTCTAAAGGAGTTGATCAACATCTCCAAGAGGCCCAAAACGCCCTCGCTGACCGTTTTCCTGCTGGGCCAGGCAGCCCGCGACGCTGAGAGGGCCAAGGACATCCTCTGTCGACTGGAGCACACCACACTGCGAAAGGTGAGAGAGAATGATATTTGGACTGTTCTTCCTCATAATTTAGTTTTTAATCCACAACCCTTATTAATTCGGCAGAATAATTTCGTCCTAATTTATAAACCGTGACTAAAAGTTGTCCTTTTTTTTTTTTTTTTTTACTTAGGTGACGGCCAACACCGCCATCTACTACGACCCCAACCCCCAGAACACAGTGGTGGCCGAGGACCAGGAGTGGGTGAACGTCTACTACGAGATGCCCGACTTTGACGTGACGCGTATTTCACCGTGGCTGCTGCGCATCGAGCTCGACCGCAAGCACATGACTGATCGCAAGCTGACTATGGAGCAGATTGCAGAGAAGATCAACGCAGGTGCGTGCACATATCTGATACACGTATTGTATCATATACATATATATGTTATATGTTGTTTTAACAGAAACTAGGTGGCTCCCCTTAACAACGCTTTTCTTTCTCCTGCAAGGTTTCGGAGATGACCTGAACTGCATCTTCAATGACGACAACGCTGAGAAGCTCGTTCTGCGAATCCGAATCATGAACAGCGACGAGAACAAGTTCCAAGAGGTGTGCATTGATGTTGTATTAAATAACGATAAATGCACTGTAGCCCACTTCAATATTCATCATAAATATCTGTATTTTCTTTGTCTAGGACGAGGAGGTGGTGGACAAGATGGATGACGATGTGTTCTTGAGGTGCATCGAATCCAACATGCTGACAGACATGACCCTACAGGGCATCGAGCAGATCAGCAAGGTAAACGAGTGAACGCGCGCACACTAATAACCGCGTTCATCCACATTGATCAGTAACAAAAGGGATATACCTGCCTGTGGCCATGAGTCAAAGGTCCCATTCCTCTCCTCCAGGTGTACATGCACTTGCCCCAGACTGACAATAAGAAGAAGATCATCATCACAGAGGAAGGTGAGTTCAAGGCGCTGCAGGAGTGGATCCTTGAGACGGACGGCGTGAGCCTCATGAGGGTCCTCAGCGAGAAGGACGTAGATCCCGTCAGGACCACTTCCAACGACATTGTGGAGATCTTCACGGTACGAAAGTCTAAAAATAGCTTTCTCTCCAAAGTAGACCTACAGCAGAATTCTACAAATATTTATGTTTTCCTCTCTCTCTCAAATAGGTCTTGGGAATTGAGGCCGTGCGAAAGGCTCTGGAGAGGGAGTTGTACCACGTCATCTCCTTTGACGGTTCCTACGTCAACTACCGTCACTTGGCTCTGCTCTGTGACACCATGACCTGCCGCGGTCACTTGATGGCCATCACACGTCACGGCATCAACCGCCAAGACACGGGACCACTCATGAAGTGTTCCTTTGAGGAGACGGTAAACAAACTGCACACTACTTTTCTACACCGCTGATTGGGGGAAAAAGTAACAATCTTAATAACCCTTTCCTTTCCATTCCTCTCTTTCTTGCATTTCCCTCCTCCAGGTGGATGTGTTGATGGAGGCGTCGTCCCATGGTGAGAGTGACCCCATGAAGGGTGTGTCTGAGAACATCATGCTTGGCCAGCTCGCCCCTGCTGGTACAGGATGCTTTGATTTGCTGTTGGATGCGGAGAAGTGTAAATATGGCATGGAGATCCCTACAAACATTCCTGGCATCAGCGTGGCTGGACGTAAGTGGAGAGATATACATGATGTGTGCAGAACAGTTTCTATAAAAGCCAAGATATTTATGTTCTGTACCTGTCCTATTTGCAGCCAGCGGAATGTTCTTTGGCACGGTGCCGAGTCCCATGAGTGGTATGTCACCTGCCATGACCCCGTGGAACACAGGAGCAACACCGGCCTACGGTGCCTGGTCCCCCAGTGTCGGTGAGTGTATGCTCGGGTTGCTTAGTCGGCTATTTATTTATTTTTTTTTGGTTTCCTTCTGAGTTTTGCCCTTTTTTTGTGTGTTTTTTTTTTTTTTCTGCAGGAAGCGGCATGACCCCTGGGGCAGCAGGTTTCTCCCCCAGTGCAGCATCAGACGCAAGTGGCTTTTCTCCAGGCTATTCCCCTGCGTGGTCTCCCACTCCTGGGTCTCCAGGATCTCCAGGACCTGCCAGCCCGTACATCCCATCTCCAGGTTAGACACTGCAGAAAACTCGTTTAGGTGACAGTTAGGGCTATAGAGTATGTAGATAGTGTAAGGAAGACATAAAAAAACAGAATTATCAAACAGATATTTAAGTATTTTTTAACATGCCCTGTAGGATGTCATATAAACAACGTTTTCTACACTTCAAAGTTTTTTTTCTGGTTTTCTCCTTAGGTGGAGCCATGTCACCCAACTACTCCCCCACCTCCCCGGCCTACGAGCCTCGCTCCCCCGGAGGCTACACCCCACAGAGCCCCGGCTACTCCCCGACATCACCCTCCTACTCCCCCACTTCCCCCTCTTACTCTCCAACCAGCCCCAACTACAGCCCAACATCTCCTTCCTACTCGCCCACCTCGCCCAGTTACTCCCCGACTTCTCCGTCCTATTCTCCCACATCTCCGTCTTATTCCCCAACGTCTCCCTCCTACTCCCCCACCTCCCCGTCTTACTCCCCCACATCCCCCTCCTACTCTCCAACCTCACCGAGCTACAGCCCGACGTCGCCGAGCTACAGCCCGACGTCACCCAGCTACTCGCCCACCTCACCTTCTTACTCCCCCACCTCCCCCTCTTATTCTCCAACCTCTCCATCTTACTCCCCCACCTCCCCGTCCTACTCACCCACCTCTCCATCCTACTCACCGACCAGCCCGAGTTACAGCCCGACATCGCCGAACTACACGCCCACCTCGCCCAGTTACTCCCCCACCTCTCCTTCTTACTCTCCAACATCGCCCTCTTACTCTCCAACCTCCCCCAACTACACCCCGACCAGCCCCAACTACTCTCCCACCTCTCCCTCGTACTCCCCTACCTCTCCGTCCTACTCTCCCTCAAGTCCCCGCTACACCCCGCAGTCGCCCACCTACACACCCAGCTCCCCCTCATACAGCCCCAGCTCTCCCTCCTACTCTCCCACCTCACCCAAATACACCCCAACTTCCCCTTCATACAGCCCCAGCTCCCCAGAGTACACCCCCACCTCTCCCAAGTACTCCCCCACCTCACCAAAGTACTCCCCGACGTCACCGAAGTACTCCCCGACTTCTCCCACCTACTCCCCAACGACTCCAAAATACAGCCCCACCTCTCCTACCTACTCCCCTACCTCCCCCACCTACACCCCCACCAGCCCCAAATACTCCCCTACCTCCCCTACTTACTCCCCAACTTCACCCAAGTACTCCCCCACGTCTCCTACATACTCGCCAACCAGTCCTAAAGGCTCCACGTACAGCCCCACCTCCCCAGGATACAGCCCCACTTCGCCCACCTACAGCCCGGCCATCAGCCCAGATGACAGCGACGAAGAGAACAACTGATGAGCGGCAGAGGAGAAGGGGAGGCACCTGAAGAAACCCCGTCACCTCATGGTGGACACTTGAAGACACCCCGTCACCTGAAGGACAGCACCTTTAACCAGCTGGAGGTGGCGGTGCTTCTAGCCACAGGGGTCCCAATTGTGATTGTTTTTCTTTGGGGAAATTTCTCCTTTGGGACCTCTGTTATGCTCCAGTCTTGACCATCTGAGACCCCCCCCCCCCCCCCCCCTTACCACAAGAAATTGTTTAAAACTATTATGTGAAAGACTTGACTGCTCTGCCTGAAGGGGGGGAAAAGGCTGCCTTTTGAAATTGTTTTTTTGTTTTTGTTTTTTTTTTTTCCCACGGGGTGTTGGTGCGAAACTGAAAGTCCCAAGAGGGAATGAAAAGGAGAGGAAGATGTGGTGAACACATAACGGGGAGAAAATGTCCCTTTTTAACTTTATAGTGTACTGCATCCGGTCTCTCTCATTCTCAAAAAATTGGGTGTATAGTTGTGGAAAGCGTACATATTGCCAAAAGCCTTTTGAAAAGTGGATTGTATTAATCACTAAAGCATAAGCTCTAACGAAAATCAAGGAGGTAAGGATTAGACTTTGTTTACTGCATATTTCACCAAGGTGTATTTTGTTAGACCTTTTGCTGCTTTTGTAAAAGTCCAGTTGTTGCCAGTTATGGGGGCATTTCGTGGAACAAAGATGGAGCTTTAGGTGTTTGATATATTAAAAATGGTTCTGTCAGATTGTCCAAAGAAGAAAGTTGGATGGTCAACAAAAATACATGCATGATCGGAGAGAGAAACTGGCTTGCAGGGAAAAGAAATTTCACTCTTGAACATCATTAACTACATAGGCGTATGTACCCATCGCCCTCCCCTCTTCCTCCTTCACACCCCAAAGACAAAAACTGAAAGATGTCATGAAAACACCCACCAGCATCCTCTTGTCCTCTACCATTTTGAGACTTGTGCATCAAAAGCAAAAAAAAAAAAAAAAAACACTTTTCCAGATAATATTCTTCCCTTCAACACTGGGAATTAAAAGATTTATATGAAAAAAATAATAGAATGGATATTTTGTCTTTTAATTTTGATTATAGGAGGAAATGGGGCACACGTGGACGAGGGACACTAGTTTGGCGTTGCTGCTTTTGTCATTGTTTGCATGAGTAGCACATGTTAATACATTTTAATCGAGCTTTAGGTTTAAATTTTTTCAAATCCCTCCCACTTCTTGCTAATCTTCGTCCCATTTCTGATAGCTGACGTGTACACAGGTTTATTTGGGCTATTCAATTTATTTAAGAAAGAAAGTTAACTACTATTCTGTGTGAATATGAATAGAGGAAAATTAAGATTTTTTTATTTTATTTTTTTTTTTGGGCTTTTTCTCTTGTTTGTTTTTGGTGACTTTGTAAACCTGTTTGCAGGAGGCTCATGTTCATATACTGTGGATGAAAAGGCAGGGGACGGAGGGGAGTGCTTTTTTTTTAGTTTTTTTTTCTTTTCTTTTTTTCTTCCTTCTTCTTCCCCGTTCTTTCTCCCCAACAGTTTGAGATTTTTTTCACTTAACATGTTGCATGCTGTCACCATGTCGTGACACAGGCGAACAGTTGAGTGCTCAGTTTGGGGTTTTCACTTCTCGGGACGCCAGAGGGCAACATTTGTCCTCCTGTTGGCCTTTTACTTTACAACGGCGTGAAACAGTTTATTCTCTTTTAAGCAGAGATTGTCCAAAGAAACAGCACTTTTGGTCTCTCTGTTAAAAAAATACAACCTTACCCACTACATTAGTGTGAACTTTCTTTTTGAATATGGGTGCTTTCTCACTTGGCTCCACCTAGTTTGACTGTGTTAGGGAACTGTCTGTACGCCTGATGATGATAATGGAAAAAAATCTTTCTTTCCCTCCTCGTTCCATTTGATCATTTCGACATGGTTTCTGAAATTATCGGACTAGCTGGGTCTCCTCCCTCTTCATCCACAAGTGATCCTCATTTCTGAAATCAGTGTTTCTTTTTTCTACCAGTGTATGTACCTGTGACGAAGGGGAATCACGGGGAGGGGGGGAGGGGGGCGTTATGGATCTGACTGGGAGTCCTGAGGAGATAAAACTCAGCCAGTAATCTTTTGGGTTCTGAAAATGTTTAAATGATTTTGTGAAACATTGCTACCAAGATCTTGAATTGAAAGGACTCAGCTTCTGGCCTTTGAGATAAAGCAGGTTTGGTAATTGCACTTAGTAAATATTGTGGTGGACCTAAGCCCCAGACATTGTGATATTTTGTCCACTATGTTTGCATCTAATCCTGTTGTCTTAACCGTGTGCTGTCCAGTCAATTCAGGACATCAGGACTCCCAGGTTGTATGAATGTGTGTATGCGTGTGCGTCCGAGGGCGAGACAGGGTTTCAAACTGAGGAAAGACTTCACATGTCTGGGCAAAGGAAGGTTTAACTTGAAATTGCCACTGTATAGAAATCAATTCATTATCTCATTCTCTGTATCTTTGTTCTGTTTGTTTTTTGACTTGGAAAAAATGAATAAAAGTTTTACTACATGTCTTGTCTTTTTTATTTTATTTTATTTTTTTATTTTAATGTACTGCTTGATGCATTTGACAGTGTTTGGGGGAAAAGAAAACACTGCTTTGAGTAGATATTGAGGCAAATGCTAGTATACTCCAGCTTTTCTAAAATAGGAGCAAAGTATTGACTTATTTTAAGACCAATACAAGTATATCCAGGGATCTTTGGCTTGGAAGTATTTACACAATTGCTATACTTCAGGACAATTTTGAGACACATGCACTTGAGTATAACATTTTATGCCACTATTTCTATATTTAAAAAAATAAATAAAAAACTTGTCTCAAAATGATGCATCATCATACATTTAATTTAATGTATCCAACGGTATATAAAATATGTAAATATTTGCGCACACACTACAATAATTGAGGTAATTTCCCCATAATGGCTATGACTTTTGATTACTTAAGCACATTATGTGCTTATAGAGACTTTTACTTGTAATTAAGTGGGTTTGCATTGTTGCATTGCTAGTTTTACTTGATAAAAAAGGTGTGAATACTCCTCAGTTGACCGAAAGTGCACCATGTTTTGCTTGCTGACAGCCAGAGAACAGACTCCTCTCATGATGCAGTTTATTGAGGCAACACTCGAGCACTTAATGAGCCCTGATGGGAAACACCTGTGCCAGTAAACCACGTGACCCGTTGCTTCCTCTAAATTAAGACTATCACGCGCCGTCCTCGTGGGGGCGCTGTCACCTCGCTGTGGACTCACCCACGCGCCAACAGGAAGTCCTTCATCTACACCACGCGCGTAGTTACCAAACTGCTACATTTCGGCCACGGCCTGCTAGCTTGTCTGTTGAGTGGCCTGTTTTGAGAGATAACTTCGTCCAAATGTGGTCCTTGTGTGTGTGCAGGTGCTCGCAGTCTGGACATTTAATGTACAGGTAAAGAAATATGGTAAACCAAGGCGATAATTTGGGATTTAATTTCCAGTTACTCACTAATTGACCTTAGTCACCTTAAAAAACTATAGTTAGCTCAAGCTAAATAACAGATATATGTATCTCTTGTTAACCTCTAACCATGTCTGTATCATACTTAGTGAGCACATATAGCATTTAACAGATACTTTTAAAATGAGTCAAACTGTGCTTACAGATGTGTGTTACATGGCAAAATTAACAATTGTTTGCGACAGTCCTAAGGGCTACAATAAACTCCTCGAAAAGGTTCATGTCTTAAATCAAGGATTAGCAATTGAAATGGAGAAATGCATTTTCTTTACAGTCAGTAGTGATAAGTAAAAGGATGAGAAGACCTATCCACTATGCTCAACTGGACATGCATTCAAATATAGGCCTATATTTCAAATATAAAAGGCCTTAAAAATCATTATTAAAATCAATTTATGAGCAAATCTGTGTGCAGGGTTGTTAGACTAGTTTGTCAATGCCTTATCACAGACCAACAGTCATTTCACTTCCAGAAACAGCAGAAGAGAGGGCTCTCCCATGGGACACACATGTTGGGAGAGCATGGCACTGATGATGTATTTGTTTCCCCAAAAGAGGCCACTCTGATCCTGACAAAATAGGAAGAGCTGTACCAGTGACTAATATAATCAACAACCCCCAAATTCATCTTATTGCACGCTGTGTGACAGCGTCAAATACTGTATATTGTGCTTGTTCCAGGTCTTCATTAAAGCTATATAAAGATGTACGCTGAGTGAAATACTCAACCCCATCACCCATAGCTGCACCATCAATTATATCATCGATGTCATGTGCAGAAAGCACATTTTCACAAAATCTTACCTGCCATATGTGCTATCATGGGATACTTTGGGATCTCTACTAAGTTTTGGGTTTGAACAATTTTAAGATGTTGTTTTTGATATTAAGTAACATGGTCTGTCTGCTACTTAAATTACTTTAGGTAATAAGTCTCCACAAAAGTTTTAAGTGAGCACTAATCATTTTGTTGCGCAAATATAAATGTTTTTGGTTGCTTAAAAGTTTGGGGAATTTTCTTGTTTACATTTTTAATTCCACCTAATTTAAAACCTTTTAATTAGATTAATCAATGTCATCCAGTTGATTCAGTGGTAATTATTACATTTAAATCCCAGTTAGATGGTGATCTTTCCTCTGCTGTAAGTGGATCCTTTGAGGCTAGTAATCTTCACCTGTGATGAATCACAGGTTTCACTCAGTCATATAATAATCTGAGGTTGCACTGTGCTTCCTACACACACACACGCACACACACACACACACACGGGTGTGTTTGTTTAGGGGAATCTATGTGTATGACTACTAGGTGTGTTTGGATCGGTCGCTGTGGTGATATGTACTAACTGGAGATTGTGACAAGAAGAGGAACCTAGGGCAATAATATGCAATGGTCTTAGAAGTATTTTTTGTTATTTTGTCGATTAGAAGGAAAGTCTAATGGAATTTCAAGTAATAAAATCATATTTTGACTGTTTGATCAGATGGACAATGATTTTGTCAAGAAGGGCCTAGTTTGCATTTTCTGTCTACTTTAAGTCCTGATTCAATCAAGTTTCTGCACTTTTTGCTTCTTTTGTGTTTGAGTCAGAGGGCTGGGCTTAGACAGTCTGAGACAGAGGCAGGAAATAACTTGTGTGAGAAGGATTTGTGTGTTTAGAGACGTGTTTCCCCTTGCATGACTGCTTTTCTCTCCACTCTCTGCTCAGACTTGTTGTATCCCACCGCCAACTCCTTCTCCGAGGTAAGTTTTATTTAACTTTATTTTTGCTGTACAAACCTCTACAGTGATTTGTTCTTTCTTTGTCTTTTCACTTATTTTCCTCTCTGTCTTTTACCCTGAAGTTTATTTCTATTGTTCCTCCCATACAGTTCTTTCCCTGTTTGCCCCTCACATTCCTTCTCCTGAAATCAGCTGAGGAATCTCACAACGGGACACTGAATCTTTAGTTTGACTTCAGCTGGACTCAAGTTTCTCTGACATCCATCTTTCCATTCAAACTCTTTGCTTATTCTCTACTCCGCCTTTTCTGTTATCAGTGGGAGAACCAACCTTTAATTTCCTTCCCCAGTGTGTCCGTGTCTCGCTTCCGTAAAGTTAGGGTGGGGTTTCAAAGTGGTAACAGCCTCAGATCTTGTGACTTAGTTTAGAAAAGTGAGCTTGGCAGTAGGTTAAAAACACATTTTCCTACAGCTGTAAACGTGTGTTTTAACATTCATATTCTACTCTATTGTCTGTCTCCCTTCTCTTTGTTCTCTGGTTCTCTCTATTTCTCCCTGTCTTGATTTCAGTCTCCTAATCTCATAAACACACAGTGCACCCAGCAATTAACACACTAGAATGCGCACACACACACTGTATACACTCAGCATCAATTGACAGATTGCTCTCTCCATGTCTGCTGCTCTGTTTGCCTGCATATTGTCTGTTCTCATATTTCTATCTGGTTATCAACGCATGAATGGCTGATTAAGTTAGTGACCCCTGTAGCCTATCTGTGACCTTGTGTCTCTATCTAAACCCCTCTGATCTCCATGTCTCCTCCACCTAATCAGACCCCACCGACCCCACCTGTAGAATTGCTCAAACTATGAGTCTGTCTATGCAGAAAATTAGCAGAGCTTTTACTACTTGATAAAAGCCCAGTGGCCCAGTGACTCGTATATGCTTTTTCTGATCGTTGCAGCATAAATGAGTGAGGAGTGATGGTGGCGTGGGGATGATAGAAAAGATTTGTTCAGAGGAAGTGTCCTGAGCTTGGGGGGGGACATTCCTAGCTCTGCTTTGAAAAGAAATAGCGAGAGTTTTACACTTCCACTCATTTCTGTTGCTGTCTTTGTTGCCCTTTGCGTAGAAGGAAAGTATACAGGGCAAGGGAGATGAGAGGAAAAGTTGGAGTCAGAGGAGAAGGGACGAGTGGAAAGATGGAGGAGCCAGCAGTTTGCTCTCTCAGTAATTATCCACTTGGTGTTTAGCTTTAGCCAGGAACCCGACTCTGCCCCCCACCCCCCCCACCCCCCCAGGCGGCATCCCAGCCACAGGCCGCAGGTAGGCTTTCATCACACCGGCTCTAGTTACATCCCACATATAAGCTAACCAGGCCAGGCGAGCGCAAACACTCCTCCTCACAAGATCTCTCGATCACTTACAACCTCACCCACACACACCGGGTCACTCACACCTCAGTGGACACGCAGAATGGAGCCGGAGTTAGACAGCATGCCGGAGGTACCAGAGGAGATCTTACAGTTAAGTGGATCGGGCCTTTTCTTTGCCTCCTTACTTACTCTTGGAGCGGCTGTCCAAGCATTGTAACCTTAGCTCAGGGCCCTTGCATCTGTTGCCTCAGGCCCTTTCTCTCTTTTCTTCGCTCCCTTGCTTCCTCTACTCTTTCATTATATGCGTTCAAGTATCTTTCTCTATCTGGTTTGTTGTGGTCGGTAAACCGCACTTTTTTAAATGAATTTTTTTAATTAGATCACAGTTTATTGAAATGAGTTGTAAAAGCTGATTATATCAGGAAGGGAGAGTGACTGAGTCGTAAAACTCTTTCAAACTGAAAACCTCAAAAACTTAAAGGGGCGTAGCTGCTGCTGACATCCTGTTTGACTGACCATTAGCACTGCTAGTTTCATCGGTTTCCGCTGCCTAATGAGTCATTTTGAACAGCTGATATAGGAGAGATGGCAGCAGTGTCTTCCATGGTGGATCAGTGTCCTCAGTTAACTCTAATCACTATAATAAAGCTGTTATTGTTTTTCAGGCCTCCTTTTATCAGTTATGGTTGCTGCCTGGCGTCGTCTAGCAGCTAAATTGAAACATAAACGTCGTAAATGCTTCACCGTTATATGTACGTTTATTTTGAATCCTTGATATGGATGTGTAATTTGAAAAGATAACAAGCATAAATAAGGCCTTTCTTATCAGAAGACTGGAAACCTTAGCAGAAGCAGCTGGATGTAGCTGCAACATGGGTTTGATCTGAATGTTTGTGTGTTATCATCCAGGAAAAGCTTTTTGATTATCTGTAGAAGCACGAAACTGCACATGTATAACAATATTATTTTGTGTCAGATATCTTAGAATTAAATGCTGGATTTTACAAAACCAAATTATCATCTAGTGCTGGAGTCAAACAACAAAAATGTACTGAGTAAAAGTTCATTTTTGATCTTGGGAACACTACTACAATTAAGCCTTTAGGGACACCTAACTTAAACGTACGCTTTATGTGTAATGCAATAAATTCTACCTTCAGTAAGGTTGTAATGTTTACGTTGATTTAACTTAATGGTCATTAAGTTAATAAGTCATTAAATTACATTGGATAAAAAGGCCAAGCTGTGAATGATTCTCAATTTTGGCACCTGTTGCCACATCACATTATTGTGGGACAGAGGAAGAGGAAAACAAAGGTAGCAGTAACTCGACTCTCCACAAACCTCGCTTTCTTTGCATGCAAAATATAGCACAAACAGGAAGAGACAGAGTTGTGGTTTTTTTTTTTTCTTTCCTCTTCTTCCTGTGTGACATGGTGGGGAAACTAAAAGACAGAGAGAGGTGTACATGAGAGTAACTCAACCAAATCCATACCTGTGATATGATCTAGCTTGCAAAAAGCCACACCTGGTTTTGTGCCACTACGTGTATTGTTTTTAGTGTGGCCTGCTTGGTTCTTGTGTTTCATAAAAGGGCTGTAATGAAGCCTGTGGTGGTTAAGCAGCAACACAACCCCTCATTTTGTGTCAAGTCTGAGTGTAATAGCGCTTATTAGATCAACCACACACTCCACTCTGTCTTTCTTAAAGGGACAGTGGTTTGGAAGCTCTGGTCTTTGCAGTTAAACACATTTAACTGAACGCAACCTTTCAGTCGGTGTGGTGAACAGTAAAGTTCTGTAAACATTTGCACAAACTTAAATGTCAAGAAATGGACAATCTTGACAATTTTGGTACTTCCTTAATTTTGTCACTATCTTGTGGTCTTGGCTTCTGTTGTTACTTCTCCTTACTTGCACCAAAACCAAGCATCCATTCCCTTATGGAAACAGTGACACACCTCCACGTAGTTACACTTCCCGTTTCAGCCAGAGTACGAGTGCCATTTTACTGGTTTCCATTGTAAAAGTCCTATTTGTCAAGTCAGTTTTTGGTGACTGTTGGAGTCCATTCCCCACTATATTCTGCCCTCTCTACAGCAAAGTGTGTCCTCTCTCCATATTGTCTTACCGTTCTTTTCTTCTTCTTCTCTTCTTGCAGTATGCTCCCCTTCAAGGCAGCACCAGGTCAGTTTGGCGCAGAGGTCCGGGAGGAGGGACTCAAAGTGTGGAGGGTTGAGAAGATGAAGACTGTGCTGCTGGATCCCTCCGAGGTGGGAGCCTTTTATAACGGGGACTCCTATCTGGTGCTGGAGAACCGTGGTCAATTGGGAACCGACCTCCACATGTGGATAGGTGAGAGGGAAAAATCTGTTTTACACAATAGGGTTTATGTAGCATGCATCTATGCAATCTGACTAAAGCTCCTTGCACACTCAAAAAATGGCTAACGTGAGCATGATGTCGGACCGAAATTCATTCTGCAATAGGTGATCAGTGCAGAATAGAAGAATATCCAAGGACAACAGGTTGAAAGACATGTTTGTAGACTACAACATGCAAAGCAACATACTTCACATGTACTATGTTCCGGTAAAAAGGTCCCGTCTTCATCAGGAGACGAGGGACAACTGTGCTGCTCATTGGAGCCGGGAGGTCTTTAGGAAGCCAGGAGAGACACAAGTCGAGACCTTTTACACTTGAATGTGTTTCTACCATTGTCCAGTCCAGAGCTTACCACACACTTAGTCCTGGCCCCGTGCTGCGGTTGAAAAGCTAATAACCTTCCTGCTAACGGTGATGACACATGAGACACAGCGCGGACCTGCTGCATTATTGTGTGAGGAGAGAGGCTGGATGGAGGGATGATGAGAGAGAGAGAAGTCCCGAGGGAAACTGGGATAGTTTTGGAGCGGGGGCCCATTAAAAATGCAGGAGGACCGTTACAGTACTCAAATGTGGCTGTTGTTTCCAGCATGTATCCGGTGCTTAGGTAACACTAAGCTGATTGTCACAGCTTGGAAAGGGCTCTCTGTGCTCAAGCATGTGTCTCTATGGAGCCTCCCTCCTCCTCTTGTTTACAATTGATGACCCCCGTGTTGTCTTTGTGCGTCTGCTGGCCGGCACTCTGTTTGCTTCTCATCTCTTTGTTTCCATGACCGATCACCTCTGTCAGTAGTTCTTTGTCGCTCATATTGTGACATCTTCGCCTTTCCGGCCTCATTTCCTAACGCTTTCTCGCATCTCTTTTTCTCATGTCTCCTAGCTTCTGCTGCAAATCTATTTTCTGCCACACTCTATTCTTCAGCTCGACTTTTGGACTTTCATTTTTAACTGCTGTTTTATTTGACAACATGATCCCAATTCACAACTGGCTTTTTGGACATGATTTTGTCGACATGCAAGCTCAGTTAGCATTTCATCCAAAGCACTTTTCGGAGTAATTGTACGTGTTTGCTTAAAGGTTAAGCGCAGCATAATTCTTGATCTTGGAAAAGTACATTGGTTTGATCTTTTTGTAAATTCATTCACAGATTATTCCCCCCTTAAATTCAAACCAAAAGGTTTGCAGAAAAGAATAAATCAGAAACGATGAACAAAAGAGTAATGAAAGGTTATTAGCCTAAATGTTGCCTACATGTATTATGTTCTGTCCTCAAATTCTTTCTCTGTTGCAGGTGAGAAGTCGTCTCGGGACGAGCAGGTGGCGTGTGCCATGCTGGCCACACAGCTGGACAACTTTCTGAGCGGTGACCCCGTTCAGCACAGGCAGGTCCAGGGCTATGAGACCCCGGAATTCATGGCTCTCTTCCCCAGAGGGGTCAGCTACAAGGTAAGGAAGGGATAGACCTGCTTGTGGATATTCAGATGCTTCAAATGCCTTAGAAATGTGAGAGAAATCTACAGTACAAATATCTCTATTGTCAAGCAAAACTCATTTTATTTTATTTTTAACATCAACTACACAGTTATACTTGAGAAATGCTTTATATGGGTTAGCAATTTCCTAGAAATTTTACGGAAAGAATTTCCTTGAAAGAAAAGCTCCTTACACCCAGGTAGATATTAATTTCTAATATTCTTTAATATTAGTTAAAGTTTTTGTAAGACATAAAAAAAAAAAAGAATTGAGACAAGATAGAAAATAAATACAATGCATATTTAAAAAGACGCATATGAATATCATTTTAAAAAGCGTAAAATAAAAACTATTAAAGTGAATTCTTCATATGTAGGCTTGCTTGTAGACACTTAACATCTGTGCATGTAAGCACATCTGCAGCTGTGCTTTTACTTTAGCAATTAATTGGAATTGATTAATCGGATGTGTACCAATTGAACATTAACCCTGTTCACATGCAAGATCCTTTGACATATTAAATCTATACTGTATTCACTTGCAATGTCAATTCAACTTGCACAGTAATTGAAATGAGTTCAAATGATAAACTGAATGAACTCCTTTTTATCTATGTAGCATCTTTTTACTACTGGATGAATCCCTTTTATCATTTCACAGCACTGGGATTTTATGGCCTTTTTGCCAAAGTTCATTCATGCCACTCTATTTTGTTTGGGCACCAAGTCGAGCTCGTTGAAAACAAACGAGGATGATCTGATGAGCTGATCTTTTTCCAGCGGGACAAATAAGATAAAACATACAATATAAATGTAGAAACCAAAAATGCCTTTTAAATTAATATCCCATGAATATGTCTCTCAGGTGGGTGGTGTGGACTCAGGCTTCAGGAGGACTCAGGGCTCTGGGACGGTGCAGAGGTTGTACCAGATCAAAGGGAAACGCAACATCTGTGCCAAGGAGGTGGAGCTGTCCTGGAGCAGCTTCAACAAAGGGGACTGCTTCATCCTCGACCTTGGAGAGGTGAGGACACAAACTATAAATCAATATAAATAAGTCAGCTTCCATAATCAGGTTGACCTAATTACTCAAACATGCTGCTACAATCCAAAATAAAATTTGTTGTGAATCAAAGTCTGCAAATTGCACAAGGCTAATGTGATTATAGTGACATTATAGTTTCACCGTTGTTGCGATCTCATGCTGTATCGTTGCCCTCCAGATCATTGTGTCGTGGATCGGGTCGCAGGCCAACATCTTCGAGAAGCAGAAGGTGCGTGAGATCGCCTCGCTGATTCGTGACACGGACAGACACGGTAAAGCCCGAATTGTGGACAGCACCGAGGGGGACGAGCCGGAGGAGATGCTCAAGGTAAATACGCACTTTTATTATTCAGGCTTCATTCAAATAATTACTTATAGAGGACATAAATCATATAAAGCAGGACATTTTAGGAAATGCACTATTTCACTTTCTTGCTAGGACCTGGATAAGAAAAGAGTAACTCATGTCTGTGGGCTGTAATGTGTTAATTACCTGTGCAGGTAGGCAGATTTGTTGGTACCTTTGGACAGAGGCTAGCTGTTTCCCTTTTTTAGTTTCCAGTTTTTATGCTTATTCATCATTAGAGTACAGAAGTGAGTGGTGTCAATCTTCTCATCTAACCCCTCGGTAAGAAGGCAACTAAGCATATTCCTCAATATGTGGAACTATTCCTTTTTGAATTATGCTTTCCAGGTCGAGCACTAAAAATTATTATTTTTTAAATCATGGAGGAGTGCTCATAGATGCCAGGTCTAAAACCAGTAAAGATCGTGTTGAAAATTATGTTGAAATCTTGAGGTTAATCTTGGACAAAAAGCTTTTTCTGGTTTCTGAGCTTCCTGTCTTGTTGCTGAGCAGGTCCTGGGGAAGATGCCACAGCTGGCAGAAAGCACACCAGAAGAGGACTGCAAAGCAGACGTTTCTAACTCTGCCTCCCTCTACAAGGTAACTTCATCTGCAAAGCTTCTCCTCCTGCCCTGATCAAACTACCTTTTACATCCAAGCATAAAACTGTGTACATTTACTCCATAGGTGTCTGACGCGACAGGTTCCATGTCGATGACCAAAGTGTCGGAGAAAATCCCGCTTGCCAAGGATCTGCTGGTTCGTGACGACTGCTTCATTCTTGACAATGGCGCCAACGGAAAGATCTTTGTCTGGAAAGGTGAGGAAATACTACTTGACCCAGAACCAGCAAACTACCGCCTGAAATGCACCCCGGGGAAAGTGATAGGTGTTGCTTGCCAGTGATATTCGGTATCTAATTGGATCAAATTTTAATGTGCATTGTGAAAAATAATGATTGACAGTTTTCACAGCGAGTTGAGTCTCAGGACGCACTTGGAATTGTGGAGTATAAGCAATATAAAAAACAGCAGCATTATTTGTAGTTCCTGTACTGTCCCAAAATGAGGCTTTGAAACACCATTGACACCTCCCATGTTAGGAGAAGAAAACCCACTTACAATTACAGTTGACAGAATAAAATATGAAAATTAAAATAATTAAAATTTTCAAAATAAGTCAGATTATACTTATACTATCCTGGAAACAGCCCTGGCAGTACTGCTGATTGTCACTTTGTTGTATTTTATTTCACTACTTATTTGAAGCTAGTAAACCCATTTTAATGTATGTGCATAGGTTTGTATTATTTTCACTCATTAATACTTGCATATTTACTTGAAACTGCTGTAGTTACGTTCTCCTGTGGACACAAGAAGATACTAAAGATCTACAAAGAAATTAAATTGTCTATCTAAAATCCAATTTGGGGAAAATGTATACATGTGCTATATATGCTACGTTATCTCTCAAACTGTCCCGACTAATGTGGGTCATTGATTGACTGTCAGGTAAGGGAGCAAATGCAGAGGAGAAGCAGGTGGCCCTACAGATGGCGGACAACTTCATCGAACAAATGAAGTACCCCAGGATGAAAACACAGGTACTGCTCAGACTTCTTACTAAAAAGGAAAAGCTGGTGTCACACTTAAGTGTAAATGTTATTATAGCTGCAGCTTGTTATGATTGTAAAGGATCATACACAGATCTAGTTGATCACCTCAGGTATAATCACTGTGCATTGCGCTGCAGGTGGAGATATTGCCACAGGGGAAGGAGACCATCATCTTCAAGCAGTTCTTCAAGGACTGGAACTAAAACATTTCATAGGAACATTTGACAAATCCTGCACATGGGGGGAAGAAGCTGTATATCTGAAAACCGACAGCATCTGATACAAAACATTTTTTTTTTTTAATATGCAATCACTTGTATGTACATATTTGTAAGGTACTGTGCTGAGAAAGCACACTAGCTCTTTTTGAAATTGTTAGACTAAGAAATGTGATGCCACTTTTATAAATGCAAACAAGTTTCTTTTGAGGTTCTAAAAATTATAAAGTAAATGAGTTAGTTTTTTTTTTTTTTTTTTACATCTGTCCTAGTGTCACAGATTTGCCTGCATCTGAAAAATAAATCTGAAACTTCTTGTAGAGGAAGTGGTTTGATTTTTTTCTTGTCACAAAACATCACTTTGAAAGTGCTGAGGCGTTTGGCCACGCCTCCGCCCATAAAAGTTATTTTTTTTTGCATAACGTTGTTTAAACGATGCCCTCTTTGTTGCCATGGCTGCGTGAATATTACATGCACACATAACCTAGTATGATGACATCAGTCGAGATCCACTGTTAACAGTGGTGGAATTTAACCACATGTACTCAAATGCTGTTAAGGTTTGAGGTACTTGAACTTTAAATATGTTATGCTACGTTATCATTTTATAGAATATTTACTGTTGGGTAATTTAATAAATCATAGTATCATAAGTTAGTTAAAGTTGCTCCATCTCAACCAAGTACAACAGTAAAATGCTGCTTACCACAGTATTACACAGTAATAATACTATAACATAGATATTGAATATTTCACTCACAGGGGCCATTTTTCTGCATTATGAGAACTTTCAATATAATATTCTAATTACATTTTGCGTTTAGAAATGTAATAACTGTGCGAAGACTGCTTTTGTGTTTCTAATATCAGATTTTACACATGCAAACCAAAGACACATTTCTGCCTTTTGCATGCAAAAAGTAGACGATAAAGTATTTTTCCATTCTATACTTTTTGCATGCAGGACTTTTACTTGTAATTGAGTATTTTATTTTGTAGAGCTTATACTTATGTAAAGGATCTGAATTCTTCTTCTACCACTGACAGTAATTTCATTCTGAATAAAGATTTTTACAACAGTAGTACATGTGTTTTTAATCGGTTAAAAAAAATTCTACATTAATGTTAAAATTACTAGGTGACTAGGAAAAAGAGGTGGTAGTAGTTTTAGCTGAGTAATTTTTATGATGTCAGCTAAAGGATAGTTTCAATACACTGTGCGTGCGTCAAAGAGGGTTTCTAGTTTATTCCGTTTGACCTTCTTTGAACCAGGATTGTCTCTTATCTTAAAATCTCTTTTTCTAAAATAATTTTATGGCAGTTTATGTTGTAGAGGAGAAAGGACTGATTTTAAAGTAAAAATATAATAATTAAACAATCTCCAAGCATTGATATGTATCAAGACAAAGATGTGCAGTTGTTACTGGCATACATTTTTAAAATATTGCAAATATGGTTTATAAATAGGGTTTAGACCAGAAATCCTCTTGCTTTTGTTATCAAATTAGTTTTTCCTTTTTCATTTTTTAAAGCCTTTTTAACACAGTATTTGGTGTTTTTAAAGAATTTTGCGAAGTAATTGACGTCTATTATAGGTTTGTCTATTTTTGCCAATGTTATCTCAGGCTGCCACTGTATAAAAAAGACATTAAGAGTAACAATCTTGTCATTACATAATTACAGTAACACCAACAAAATCAAAGCATGTGTTATTCTAAGTAATCTTCAGAGATTTATAATCTTCTTGCCCTCATGGTAAAAAATGTTAGTAGCTGCCGGGAAGCAGTTAGGATTTCATGTCAGAGCTTTCCTTGCCACCTCACAGGCCATAAAATAAAAAAAAAGTCCAAAGATCAGGGAGATGTGGAGGAACAAATAGGTTGATCGGAGAGCAGTGGCAGTCCAGTCTTCTCCACCAGCAGAGCTGCACCACCGCTCCCTCAGACAAAAAGGTATGTACATAATGAATATCAGCATCGGTTAAATACAATACACTGTATGTCCAAGTCCATATGACAAACATTTTCTACTGAATTTAAGATGTTTACACAATTTTAGAATAATTCATTTAGCTTTGTAGTTATACTCTTATGTATCTGGTGAATATTCAACAGTATAGATTCAATTATTATATTTTGGATGTGATCACGAACCTAAACAAAAAGCTTTATATCTATTTATCTTTTTACAAATGTATAGCTTTCTCTTTCTTGCGTCTTGAAATTAATGAATCTAAATGTGAAGCTACACTTTACAGCAATATGTTTCAACATACTATAGTTGTTTTATATTTCCACTGAAATATTTTTCACTTGTTTATAATTTTTCCTAAAGAGTAAATCTAGATTTTTTTTTTAAAAAAGTTATATTGCTACAGGTAAATCAGTCTATAAAATAGTAAAAAAATCAGTACCAACTATGCATCAGTAAGAACAATCCAGTAATATAATCATCAATAGTATGAAACTTACAGGGGCCATTTTAAGTCTATTTTACTAATATTACTTAAAGTTTCAATGACGGACTTTTACTTGTAATGGGGTATTTTTATGACTTATTGCTGATTTTACTTCTTCATTACCGGTCACTAAACATTTTATTCTTGTCATATATTCTCTGTTCCAACAGGAGTGAGGACGTCACTATGGAGATTAAGAGTATTCTGAAATCTTCTAAAAGTATGTTTAAAAAAATTATTATATTATATTATTATATATGTATTTTATTTATATATGTATTTTATTTATATATAATTATATATATTTTATTTATATATAATTAGATATATTTTATCTATAATTATGTATATTTTATATATACAATTATATATATATGTATATTTTATATATACAATTATATATATATATATATATATATATATATATATTTTATATATACAATTATGTATATATATATTTTTTATATATATATATATTATATATTTTTTATATATATTATATAAATATTGAGACTCAAAAGATGTTGTTTTCTCCTGAACGTTTCCCTCTGCAGGAGTGAACACCCTAAAGGGTGACAGCAGCACCACCCAGAGCAGCTCCATCGGGGCTGTACGCTGGACCCTGCCCGAGGAGGACGTCCAGATTCACAGCTCGGCCCCCACTAGACCCGCCAGCACCAAATCCTCACAGGTACATTGAAACATTTTGTTGAAACTGATATTTCTTTCTCATATATATATTTGTTTTAACCTGTGTGAATTTTCCCATTTGAGCATAAAAAACCTAACATTTAAATGTGACCTGTTGTGTTTCTTAAAGCAACATCATCGTCAGAACGGCCTGAAGGATCTACGCAGCCTGCAGGAGTGTGTGCAGTTCATCCATCACTGGAAGGAGCAAGTGGACCAAGTCTGCAAGGTAGGACATGAGAGAAGGAGAGGAAAATATGAGTCAGCGGCTCAGCAGACTCATATTAATGTTATTACCAATTAATAGTAGTATTAATTTAGAGGGCGAAGAACAAATAGACGATACAAAAAGGTCTGCCTGCCTGAATGTCTTGCACGTCAATTGTAGACTTGAGGAATAAGACAAGTGAATACTGATGTTTGTTTGCCTCGTTTTTAACCCTCATTTTCTTAATATGGAGGCTTGTTGTTGGCCAGTAAAAATAAAAAATAAATGCTGTCACATTCTTATGTAGTTGATCATTTCAGTCTGTTAAAAATTCATAGCTGGAGATAATTACACGTACAAAGTTTAATACCCGAAGTTACAATGCCTTATTTGGTGCATTATGACCTTCAGGTGAACCCGTCTTTATGACCGCACAGGATGAGTGTTGCCATGGGAGAGGATTGCTTGGTCATACAGATTGATGATTAGTTTGAAACGTGTTTATTGACTCTTTTTACAGCCCAGTTACATATCCTCCTTCCCAACAGGGCTGGGACATAGAGTTTTTTTTTTTTTTAAAACAAGGGGATCATGTAACTTTAACCTGACTCTTTAGACATAGACTGTATATGAAAAATGTCCCACATGTGGCATATTTAACGCGGATACAAACTTTAAATCAACTCTAGCTGATTGATTTTTTTTATATGTCATTATGTTGAGTGTATGACATTGTCTGACAGTGTGTGGTGTTGTGTTTTAGCAGGCCAGTGGCGATCCAGAGGAGGGCACCAGTAAGAAGGAAGCCCAGAATTCAGACCGGCGTACTGAGCGCAGTCTGGAGGAGAGCAGGAAACTGATCCTGGAGTGGGCTGACGAACTCCACCATGTAGACAAGGTAAGTACACACACGACATGCGAGATTGAGTATCGTGGTGCTTAAAAAGGACTATACTGTCACTACAATCTTTGTAACGCCTATGGTTGTGAAAGAAATATCAATCTTAACTTACTGATTTTGTGTCCTTAGCTGCTGAAGGAGGCACCCGAGAGTGAAGAAAATCTAAATAAAGAAGAGGATGCCAACGAGGAGGCACATATGAGGATCATGGAGTGGGCAAAGGAGCTGCAGAAGGTGACTGAGGTGAGGAGTCCTAAACTTAAAGCCAGAAAAAGTCCAAAAAAAACATATGGAAAAGTTTTTGTATTCTTACTGTCAACTGAAATGAACACCTAGCAAGTGCAGTCAGTAAGTGTGAGGCCTTTGTCTGTTTGGCTTCAAACTCCAGCAGCAGCAGAATTTATTGAAGGAAAAATCAATTAGTTTTTCTCTCATGCCAGCAAGCACTATGTAAGAACTGTTGCCGGGCTCATCTTTAAGGAAAAACGGTGGCAAATCTTGCAGCTGAAATGAGCGTTTGTGCGTGCAGAACTGTGGCGTGCAGAGCGACGAGCTGGGCAAAGTGCTGCGTCTGCTGGGCCTGAAGAAGAAGCGGCTGGTCAACCTGCTGCCGCTGCTGGAGTTCATCACCTGGTCTCTGCTCAAAGAAGACAGCACGGTGAGAAACCACTGAGTCACACAAATAAACGTGTTTCTAACCATAAAATGTTGTCCCTCTAAAAGGCCAATACATGACGTAGAAACCACGGAAATATGGGATTCAAAGAAACATTCAATCTGACAGCGCACACATAAACAATCGTTAAAAGAAAGGTCAAAGAGAAAGCTTAAACCGGGTTATGAAACAACCTCACGTAACGTGTGATTTGAGTGAACCCTGCTCTTCGTATGCGTGCAGAGCATCAATAAATTCACTCTGTGATCCAGATTATGACCCTGATCTGCCTCTGCCCTGATAAACTGCAACAATAAATTACCTCGATAACTTGAGAGTTTATCTGCAGAATCTTTACTATCTTCACTGAACCTTCTGCTACTTGTGCAGTAACAGTAAACGGCCCTTTGCTCTATTTGTGCATGCTTTTGACCTCTAAGGCTTTCATTTAGGGGTCAACAGACTTCCAAAAACAGTGCGATGAGCTTGTCATTATGCATTACTGACCTCATAAAGCCAGTGGTATCACCTCAGCCAGCCACACTTAGCCATGCGCTAACAGGAAACATGGGTCCTTAGAAGGTTCACACATGATTTACTGCTCATGATTATATGTTGCAAACCACCTGGTCATTAGGAAATTAAAACATAAAAAATGCTGTTCCTATAAAAAATAACTGAATTTTATTTCTTTTTCCATTTTAGAGAATGATTCCACAGTTATGGTTACTGGCAAAACAAAGGACCTGGGAAGCAGGAATTCCAAGATACATCCCCAACTTAGGTGTGCATTAAAAAAAAAATGTTTATCATTTAAAAATCCTCTTAATCTTAGCTTTAAAATGACACTGGTTTGCCCAAAATGAAAGTACAATTATTATTATTATTATATTATACTGATTTTTATTTAGACCAGTGGTTCCCAACTTTTTTTTTTTTTTTTTTTGCTTGTGATCCTTTATTACAAAGCAATTTTCTCCTTGCAGTATCTCCTCACAGTTTGTGTGAGCAGTTCAATCACAAAAGGGATTGTTCCTTCATTTGTAGAGGCCTGAAGAGTAGCAATAGGCAACATTTACAAAGAATAAAGATAATGTTGAGAAGATTTTCCCTCTGCTGGGAATCATCTCACACTTCAGATCGATCTAAGGTTTGTCCCAATCCCTGGAAATCACTGGTTTTAGAAATACAATTATCAATTCCGTTGTTTATGCTCTGCGACTTTCATATAATGTCTGTGTCTCTATTTTCAGTCTGGAGTTGGATTTGCAGTGCAGCAGGTAACATCAACTCACACTCCATCTTCATTTCATCTCGCATAGAGCAGAGAAAAAGATCAACATCACATTCATGGGACGGACGCGCTCATTTGTGCTTCTCTCTCTTTTCTCCTAACAGCTGATGTGATTCTGGACCCCATGACCAACCACCCCTGGCTGCAGCTGTCGGAGAACCAGCGAAGGGTCCAAGAGGGCCGCTCAGCGCCCGACCTGCCTTACAGCTCTCAGCGCTTCGACAGCTGGCCCTGCGTGCTGGGCTGGGAGGGCTACAGCAGCGGCCGCCACTACTGGGAGGTGCACATATCCAGAAATGGCTACTGGCGCGTGGGATTGACCACCGCCGACTCCAAGCGTCTCGGCAAGTTCCCCATGACCCCAAGGCAGGGCTACTGGGTCCTGTGGCGCAGCACAAACCAGTTCTACATCTGCACCAAGCCGGAAACTCATCTGCCAGTCAGCCTTGTGCCTAAACGTATTGGGATCTACTTAGACTACAAAGAGGGCCAGATCTCCTTCTACAACGCAGAAACAAAGTCCCACATCCACACCTTCACTGGAGACTTCAGAGGGAAGCTGTACCCTCTGTTCGCCCCGCTGGATGGTCGCACAGTCATGACAATCCAGCATGAAAATACTGAGAGAGATTTGGAGAATTCATCAGTTAGATTTTAAATTCATTGAAAAGCACAAGCTCTGACTTTCAAAACCACAAAGATATTTGGGATTTCTCATGACTTTCCCTTCGCTAAAAGTTGCTTTAAATATATCCGTCAAATTCTCCGCTTGAAGATGAATTTAAAATCTCTTAGGCTTCAGTTAAAAACTGATTTTGAACAGCGGTAGAAATTGCTGATGATATTGTAAATGGATGCATCTGATCATAGCAGTGTAAAACATCGAAAATCTGCAATGATATAAGTGGAGATTTTGATCAAACCACGAGAAACAAAAACGTGGAAAACTCAACTTTGAGTAAGCATAAAGTATTTATTTATAAAAATGGAATTTTTGAAAAATTTCAAACAATAACAACAACAAATTTCTACAATATTCATATTTATGTGTAGACATGAAAGTGTGAACACATTTGGCATCTACATACCGTACATGCATGCACTTTATAATGCACTTTCAGGAATCCACATAATAAATATTTTACATACATATGCTGTCTTTCATTCTTATCTGACTTTTTTTTTTTTTTTTTTTTTATGACATCACATTACACTTTTCCCCACAAATATTTTAGAGTCTGATGGGAGCATCGTCATGATTTCACCCACATATCAACTTTGTGTACGTTTACAAATGTAGAGGTCTTTGGACATACGTTTCTTTCACTTTCCCCTCCTGCAGCAATGACTTTGAACGACAGTGTAGCTGAAGCGGGATTTCCAAATTCTGTAACGATATCAAATCTTTGGTATAAAGAAATATAAAACGTGTCAGGAGTCTCTCTTACAAGCCCAGGGTCCATAAGCCTCACAGCTGGCAGCGAAGAGACTCCTACCTCCCCTCAGGTCTGCACAGTCCCTGTGATCAGCGTCCCACTCCACTGTCACCCTTCAAAACACACACACGCATACACACGTAGGTGATAAGAGTGGACACGTGAAAACATTTCAGCATTTGAATGGAAAAATGTATTCTCTGTTAACATACTTAGAGTAAGTGGTGATTGACGCATGAAAAACTTACATGTAGACGGATACAATCGGTTGTATGTGTATATATGTATATGCTTGTCGAATGAAAGCTAATTTAATTCAAATGTATGAAGTTTGTGTGTTAATATCCAAGGGAATACACAAATATAGGTCAAATGTGTTTGCCATCAATATCTACAGGACTGCTAGAGCTGAAGCCTGTTACTCATTATACAGTGCATATTCAATACATATTGGAGTTAAAGAATATGGACCTACTTTTGGTCTTTTCTTTTTTTGTTATTTTACAGATCGGTAATTTCTTAAGAATTTTCCCTGAAGTTTCCTGGTAAGAATTATGTATTTATACATATACATATTTATTTATTATGTAATTTAATACTAATTTAGATAAATATAGTGTTCAATGTGTATACAGTAAGTCATTGCACAGCAGGTCAGCTGAAGGAAATGTCAAATTTGTTTACAGACGAGAATAAAATTCAGAACATTTCCAAAAATAAAGGAATGAATATTTACTTGGGTTTAAATGCAGCACTACCTTCAAGAAACGTCCTTTGGAAATCAGTGCTTATAAATTCAACTTATTCCTAACTAAAATAAGTTGTTTGTTCATATTATTTGTTGTTTTTCTTTGTCGTATTTTGTTTTTGTGTTTTACCTGACTTGGATACTGCTGTAACGCTGAAATTCCCCCTTGGGATAAATAAAATGTAAATAAATCTCTCTCTACTGCTTCTTCACAATTATTTTTGTTTTCATAAACGAATGACAAATGGAATACATAAATATTTGAATTTATTTTATAAGTAAATATATATAATTATTATTATTTATTAGCTTTTAGATAATAGATCCACAAATACGTGTTTGCGTTTCTTAATCACACGTTGAATTAAATAAGCATATTTTGTCTCACAGTTTGAGCTGTGACTGTCATGTGCATGTTAACAACATGATGCTTCAAAATCTGGTTTTAAGTAGATTCAGTAGGAAAAAAAGTAAGATAATGGTTTCACCTATTTTGCTGCTCCACAAATAAATCAAGCGCATCATTATTCTTTCCATAAATGCTGACCTACAAAACATTCCCCTATTTATCTCCATCCATTTCATATTATTCAACCCTGTTTTTTTAAAAACCTTTGTCCTGTTAACAGTCGATCTGGACTTACTGCATGTAGTGCTGGATGTCGGCCCCATCCCACCACAGCCACTGACCCTCCTGCTTGGCGTCTGTCAGTCCCACCCACAGGAAGGGAAAGTGAGGGAACTTCCTCATCACACCTTGGAGAAATTCCTGAGGAGGAAAAGACTTTCTTTTTTTTTTTTTCTTTTCTTAAATGCTACCTGATGTTTTCTGTCTGGCTACATCCTCTCCCTCTCCTACCATCTCTGCAGAGTCCTTGATGACAGCCAGGGTGCTGTTGTGTTGCAGGCAGAACTCTGCGCTCTCATTCCACGGACGATTGTCCTGCAGGCCCACTGAAAAGAAGTAGCAGTGACTCCCCCACCACAGCCAGCCGTCGGGACACAAACTGCACCTGGAGTCTACGCACAGCAGGAAGGGAACACGGATCTGAACGCGTAGGAATCACTGGTTGATACAATTCAAGGCTGCAAGATTTTCACAAGAGCTTTCACCACTTTATCTGTGAAATCAAACCCATATAATATAACATGTAGGGCTGCATGTGACATGTAACCAGAAACTATGGATCGGCCACAATTCTTGTGTTTAAGAAAAACTTAAGTGTTTAAAACTGCAACCAGACCTTTTCGCTGTCACATGCGCAGGGCGTCACGTGTTTTGAGAGAATGTTAATCACCTTGAGTGACAGCGTGGAGCATCAGGTTCACATCATGGCACTCCTTTTGGCACTGCTGCAGTTGCTCCATCAGCTCATCTCCTGAAGTTTTGGAGTTGTGATCCACTTGCGGTTGTCTCGTCCACGTGACTGACAAATTCATTTTGACAAATGAACATGAGTAATTGAATGACTTGATGCGAGGTTGACTTCATCATCGTGTAAGATGGTTTGTAATTTCAAGAATAAAAGCATGGTAGTAACAGGAAATAGATGCCGTAGCCCTAAAAAAAATAATAATAAGAAAACAAGTGTTTTGACGGCTCGTTTAAAAGGCACAGTTTCTGAATATGGGCTGTATACATTTTTCAGTGGATTGAGCGTTTTGTTACTTTCACAGTATTTATATAGCACCTTGATCTGCTTTATGATAAAAATTTTAAAAAAAGACAAGGAAATCTCACTTTTTTACAATATCTGTATGATTTTTCACATTATTAAACTGCTTATGTGTGATATTCAACTTGTTATGAATTTATGGATACCAAATACTTGATTGGGCTCCTTGTCATTTTTGTAGAGGTACAGCTATATTTTTTTAATCATACTATATTTAGTTTTTGGGCAGATGGGACTACTGTTTTTTTCTTAAATATATATATTTTAAAAAACAGTAGTCCCATGTGCGCAAACACTAAATATAGTATGAGAAGAAAAACTCCCTTTTCAGCCAAACAGTTTGACCAATTTTGAACAGTTCTTCACATTTGTGCAGGCAGAAATGGAATAAACGTATATAAAATGTATCATCTTGCTTTTATACTCACCAAATGATACCAAAGACAGAAGTCCCATGACCAGCATTGTTGTTGCTGTAGCAACAGCCACACGAGTTGTCAGCTGACAAGTTTGACAGCATCTTGAATCTGTGGTGGTAAAAAAAAAAAAAAAAAAGAAGAAAAAAGTCAACAATCATAAAACAAATAACATCACGCGTCAAGACGCTTTTTCTAAAATGATCATTTTCAGCATGAAAGGGTTACATACATTGGCAATTAAAATTGTCTAAATGTAGAGGATATAATCATTGAAAATGTTAACCAATGACTCAACGAGTAAAACAAACATTTTAAAGTATTTTTCATATTATGACGTGCTTATATAAACAGTACACGCATGCACAATTTCACCTTTTGACCTCCGACTCCCATTAAGATACAACGGTGACCTTTTCATAGAGAAGAAAGGTAAACTTGGACTTTAAAACCAATGTCACACTGTGACACACGTATACAGATAAGAATGGAAGGCTCGGTACATGGCACACACATATTATTACTACGGCTACCGGATCACATGGTACATGATTTATTTATTTTTTTTTAGATTATGAAGGCAGGCACTACTGCATAAATCCGGTAAAAATAAACAAATGAATGAATAAATCCAGCAGAAAAAAAAAACAAAACATCAACAACAGAGGGAAAACGCATCATATACACATCCTGAGTCCCAGTAAACATAACTTTAGACTTAAAAGGGATTACATGCTTACATTTTGTAATACTTAGATCCAGTGTAGGAATGTTCCCGTTTCCCTTTTACATTTCCAAAACAAATTATTGTTCAACAACTTCATGTTGTGGAGTCTCGATGGTGTGTGATAGTATGCGGTGTCTTAGCTTTATCCTTACGCCGTTCGCACACTAGCCACCATCCTGCCACCACTTTTAGACCATTATTATTATTATTGTGTGTAAAAGACACTGAGTTTGTTATATCACAAGCGCTTTGAGATAGTACTTCGATGGGATTGAATGGTGAACAGTTTATGGTCAACATCCATCCGGTCGGCTTCATCCTCTGCCACGTCCCATATATTTTTGGGCATTTCAAAAGATACATGGTATAATCTAATTTCTCTCAATGGGCACTTAACTTACTCCATTTAATTCTTCACCTTTTCCCACTCTACCGAATCTTTTTCATATCATATCATTAAATTGCCTAAAAATAATAGACGGTATTTTGATCATTACCGGTCGTGGCAGGAGATGCTCTTTGAAACTAACCTGCAGGTGTAACCCTTTTAGCATCATCCTCTCGGTTTCTCAAATCCATGCAGCCGTTTGATGCTCTTTCTTCGACTGTTTCTCATGCATGTTGACTCATTTTTACAACTTCACACTATCAACAATGTAGCGTTACGAAACGTGCCGCCCCTTCCTCCTATCACAGCCATTTTCTTTAACATGGGAACTCGAAAATAAAGTTTCTGAGCCCTAAATTAAACCTTGGTTTTTAACAGAGGAAGTTGGCAGGGTGTACTGACTTATATGTGCAGTATCATTTCTGACAGCACAACTCAGACCCTGGAGGTGTTTTATGGGCAGATCTACATAACACTTAAAAAATGTTTAAAAAAATTAACACCACCACTGCAAAAGTGCAACTAAATAGAAAAATTAAATGTGAAATCAGGTCTTTGTCATCTAAAGCTGGATTAGTAAATGAATTAATATCAGATAATCAGATTGATTAATTTTGTCTCACTGAAACCTGAAGAATATGTCGGTCTAAATGAATCCACTCCGCCTCGTCATATTAATACTCACGTTCCTCGAGGTGGTGGAGTTGCAGCCATATTCAAGCCTATCAATCAATCCTAAACCTAAACTAAACTATAACTCTTTTGAAAGCCTTGTTCTTACACTTTCAAACCCAACATGGAAAACAATAAAGACAATCTTATTTGTTAGATAGTACCGCCCTCCTGGTCCTTTTTCTGATTTTCTATCCGAATTCTCAGAATTTTTATCAAGTTTAGTCCTTAAAACAGATAAATTAATTATTGTAGGTGACTTTAATATTCATGTGGACGTTGATAATAACAGCCTTAATATTGCGTTTATCTCATTATTAGATTCAATCGGATTCAGTCAGAATGTACATGAACCAACTCATTGTTTAAACCACACTCTGGACCTTGTTCTGTCATATGGTGTTGAAATTGAACATTTATTTATTTGTCCACAAAATCCTCTCTTATCAGACCATTTTTTAATAACTTTTGAAGTCCTGCTACTGGACTGCAAGCCACTAAGCAAAATATCGTACGCTCGATGTCTATCTGATAGTGCTGTAGCTAAATTTAAGGAAGTTATTCCATCGACACTTGGTTCATTACCATGTCTCACTATCAATGTAACGGAGGACTCCTGTGATAACTTTAGTCCCAAATTAATCATCTTGTTGATAGTGCTGCTGCCTCACTGCGAATGACACTCAACTCTGTTGCTCCTCTAAAAAAGAAGATAATTAAACAGAGAAAGCTCCGTGGCTTAACCCAAACCCGCAAACTAAAACTGAAGTCAAGAAAACTTGAGAGGAAATGGCGATCTACCAAATTGGAAGAGTCTCGTTTAGTCTGCCTAGATAATCTTAAAACCTATAAGAAGGCTCTCCGTAAAGCCAGAGCAGCTTATTACTCTTCATTAATAGATGAAAATAAGAACAACCCCAGGTTTCTTTTCAGCACCGTAGCCAGGCTGACAGAGAGCCACAGCTCTACTGAGTCTTCTATTCCTATATCGCTCAGCAGCGACGACTTCATGAGCTTCTTTAACCATAAAATTCTAAATATTAGAGACCAAATTAATCAAATAAATCTCCTCTCCTCAATTGGTAATGATTTAGCTTCTAAAACAGGAACCTTAAAAACAACTGTAACACCTGAAATATATCTAGACTGCTTTTCTCCGATCGACCTTCACCAACTACATTCAACAATTTCGTCGTCTAAAGCATCAACCTGTCTATTAGACCCGATTCCAACTAAGTTGCTTAAAGAAGTTTTACCCTTAATTAACTCCTCGTTATTAAATATGATCAACCTGTTTCTATTATCTGGCTATGTACCAGAATCCTTTAAAGTAGCTGTAATAAAACCTCTTCTTAAAAAGCCCAGTCTTGATCCAGAGGTTTTAGCCAACTATAGGCTGATATCTAACCTTCCATTTCTCTCTAAAATTCTTGAGAAAGCGGTCGCAAAACAGTTGTGTGACTTTCTACATAACAATACTTTATTTGAGGTTTTTCAATCTGGATTTAGAGTTCATCATAGCACAGAGACGGCACTGGTGAAAGTTACCAATGACCTTCTACTGGCATCAGACAAAGGACTTGTCTCTGTTTTGGTGTTAGACCTCAGTGCTGCTTTTGACACTGTGGACCAGGACATTCTGCTGCAGAGACTGGAACATTTCATTGGCATAGCAGGAACCGAACTGGTTTAAATCATATTTATCTGAGCGATCTCAGTTTGTACGTGTTAACGATGAATCCTCCATGCGAACCAAAGTCAGTCATGGTGTCCCGCAAGGTTCTGTACTTGGACCTATTCTATTCACCTTATATATGCTTCCTTTAGGCAACATAAGGAACCACTCCATAAACTTTCATTGTTATGCAGATGATACCCAATTATATCTATCAATCAAGCCAGATGAAACCAATCAATTATCTAAACTTCAAGCATGTCTTGAAGACATAAAAAATTGGATGTCCTGCAACTTTTTGATGTTGAACACCGACAAAACAGTTATCGTACTTGGCCCCAAATGCCTCCGAAGCGTATTGTCTAATGACATAGTAACTCTGGATGGCATTAACTTGGCCTCCAGCACCACTGTAAAGAATCTTGGCGTTATCTTTGATCAGGATATGTCTTTTAACTCCCACATAAAACAAATTTAAAGGACTGCCTTTTTTCATCTGCGTAACATTGCAAAAATAAGGCAGAGCCTGTCTCAAAAAGATGCAGAAAAACTAGTCCATGCATTTGTTACTTCAAGGCTGGATTACTGCAACTCCTTATTATCTGGTTGTCCCAAAAAATCCCTTAAAACACTTCAGTTGATTTGAAATGCTGCGGCACGAGTATTGACAAGAACTAGGAAACAAGATCATATTACTCGTGTATTAGCTGCTTTGCACTGGCTCCCGGTAAAATACAGAATAGAATTCAAAATCCTTCTCCTGACCTACAAAGTGATTAATGGTCAGGCTCCAGTTTATCTTAAAGATCTCATAGTACCTTATAAACCAACTAGAGCATTGCGCTCCCAGAGTGCAGGGTTACTTGTGGTTCCTAGAGTTTCTAAAAGTACAATGGGAGCCAGAGCCTTCAGCTATCAAGCTCCTCTACTGTGGAACCAGCTCCCCGTGTGTGTTCGGGAGGCAGACACCCTCTCCACATTTAAGAGCAGGCTAAAGACTTTCCTCTTTGATAAAGCTTATAGTTAGGGCTGGCTCAGGTTTGCCTTGGACCAGCCCCTAGTTATGCTGCTATAGGCTTAGACTGTCGGGGGACTCACTCCTCTCCTCCTTTCCCTATCTTTCTCGGTCTCCTCCTCTCCCTCTCCATTGATATGCATTCATGTCCCTTAAATGCATGTTACTAACTCACCACCTGGGGCATCATCCCCAGAGTTTCTGTGTCCCTCATCTGGCAGGTTTCACTATTAAAGATTACTTCTGGATCACGAATCGTGCCTGCACCTGTTGCCCTGGTCCTGCCTGACACCAGGAAGCCTTGACATCCCCCTGGATCCATCTTTTTTTATATACGATCGTATCATGTTTTCTGTCGCATAGATTGTCTATGCTGTATTTTTAACTATGCTGTTTGTTCTGTTCTGTACACACGTCACCTATTGCACGTCTGTCCGTCCTGGGAGAGGGATCCCTCCTCAGTTGCTCTGCCTGAGGTTTCTTCCATATTTCCCCCACTAATTGTGGGGGATCTTTTCGGGAGTTTTTCCTTGTGCGATGTGAGGGTCTAAGGACAGAGGGTGTCGTACCTTGTACAGGCTGTAAAGCCCACTGAGACAAATGTATAATTTGTGATATTGGGCTATATAAATAAACTTGATTTGATTTGACCACCTGTGTCACTGTAATTTCAGACACTTCTCTATGTGTTTATCTCATGACCTGACTTAATCTATCTGCGGATTATCCACTGATTATCTTATCATTATCAAAAAAAGCATTAGGTCAAGGTGATTCTCACTGTAATCAAGTTTGTTTGTCATTTGGAAAAAGGAGGAGTGTGTGACTTTTGATTCCTCATAGATGATCACATTTCTTTTTATATTGTACAGGTACTTTGTTTCTTTCTGCTGTACTTTTATCTGTTTTATAATTAATTGAAATATGAAGACTACAATTGAGGGTTAGAGTTGAATGTACTACTTGTATATCATCGGTTTAAAAATTCAATAAATACACTTTTTTTCAAACAGTAAGAAGGGAGAAGTGTGCACTATTATTTATCTCAGGTAATTTATTTAGCTATAGTTATTATAAATATGTTATTTAAGGAAGCAGTATAATTGTAGTAAACCTTACACAAACATTGTCATTAGTTTAGTATTCTATACTCTATTCAATGAAGACTTAAAATAATGTTGCTGTGATGAGTAGTCAGCAGGAAAACTTTATTGAGCGCTGGAACATGATACATTCATTTAATTATCACTGAAGATTTTTTTTTCCAAAAAAATCATGGCTAACTTACTAAAGAAATATATATATATATATATATATATATTTTTTTTTTTATTCAGGTTAATCAGACACATGTTTGGAAGCCCATATCTGCCAGAAAAAAAAAGAAAAAAAGAAATGGTCACAGTAAAATTGATTTACTATCTTGTTATTTTGACTTAGTAAGTGTATATTTTTGATTTATTATCTTTATTATTTTGTCTAAGTTTCTCATAATTTGAATTTATTTAGTAAACGTTTTTGAATCACAGTGAGTACATTTTTTATTTCTTTTTCTTTTTTTTTTTTTTTTTTAAATTACAACAAATTATTTTATTTTTTTTTTTTTCATGACTCTCCTATTTTATTTTTACTTTTCTGGTGGAAATGGGCCATACATGCAAAACAACATCTATAGTAAAACATTATATAAAATAATTAAAAAGAAGAGGAAATCAGCAAAAGCATAAAACACATTTTAGTATTATTATAGTTAGCAGTAGTTTAATTTTCTGCTGTTGCATTTTTTTGATATTTACAACTCTAAACATAAAAGACAAGCTGTCAGTGCAGTCAACTTGAAAATAGATTTAAAATCACAAAAGACAAAAATCTTAATATTAATATGTAATGTCCTGATCAGAAGTAAAATGCAAAAAAGCAAACCGAAGACAGAAAACACTTATTTAAAATACGTTCAACAATACCGATATAAATGAAAAAACAACATTATGTTTCTTGTGCTCCTTTGTTTTCAGTTTCCTGCATCTCAAGACTCCAGAAAATATTGTCCCCCAACACCTTGTGGAAATGGTCTTTCAACTGTAACAAAACACACAAACACAAGCTGTTTATGGACATTCACTTCTAAACCAACTGTATTTACAAAAACACACAACTGATCCGGTCCTTGTCACATATACTCCAAATAATTGCTGCGTTTTTAGTCTGTTTTAATCGAGAAGAATTGTGTAGAATCAAACTACCTTTTGCTTATTAAACATAGGGTTGAAACCCCGTTTTTGTCCATGTGGTTAATTCACATACCTGATTAAATACACTTTCCCTTGTGCTACTTTTATCACAGAGAAGAGGCACAGCCGAAGAGCACATCATAGACAGACTGATATTCCTTTTCTCTGGATCTGGGAAAAAAAAAACTGATTGTGAGATATAATGGCCATCTTGCCGAAACCTTTGTGTTGTGCGTTTCTGTTAAAAAGCAAATATCAGCTGAATGTCAGTCAGCCTCAAAAATCATGTATTAGTCCAATAAACACCAAATTTGTATACTAATCTTTTTCAAATGTGCTTATCGTTTGTGTTCTGGGTTTGTTGAGCTGGTGAGTGCAATGCCTTTGAACAGCTGAATCTCAAACCTCAAATGTTGGAGTTTCCTTGAATGCACCAGAAAAGGATTGTTTTAAGTCTCTGCAACTTTATTTTTAGCAAACAAAACTGACGGACGCATAACAGTAAAAGAAAAAAAAAACAAAAGAAAAAAAACAAAACAGCTTATGGCACTGTTAGGATAATGTAGCACAGTTTGTTGCCTATAGGCTAAAGCCAACAACCATTATGGTCTTTTAAGTCCGAGACACTCACCTGTATAATGTGAACAATTTGCTGCGACACTTAGGTCTCCATCCGCCACTGTTTGCACCTTAAAGTCGTACTTGGTCCCTGATGTCAAGTTACTAAAGGTGTAACTGGTCATGTTAACCACATTAGACGACAAGGTGTAGCTCCAGAAGATGGAGTTGATTCCGACAGAGTACGTGACTGTTGCTATGTTATCAGGGGCCCTCCACCGGATTGTGATTTGGTTTTTATCGGAAGAAATGACTTCGACTTTAGTAGGTGGCAACGGCTCTGGAAAGAGGAAGGAAGAGAGACTGGAAGTGAGAATATAGTGACCAATTTTAAAGTTATAATCAGTGACATTTTCATGAAATCAAACTCTATTTCTGAATCTATTCACGGTCGGCATTTCTTCAGCTAGTCATCTGTTGTATTCACATTCTGTAATTAAATCCTTTATATAGTAGTATTCATTGTTAGCGGCGGAGTCAGCCATTCCCTGCAAGGTTCAAATTGCCTTCACACACACAGAAGGGTTTCACAGGAAACTGCAGCATGTAATCCAGCGTTACCGTTTTTAAATTGTATCTCACTGATATCAGCCTCGCTGTTTACTCAATCACACTTGCTGTTACGAGCAGTAACCACAGGTGTCGCCAAATCAACCAGGACCACAATGTTAAGTATTATAACTTTAAACACACAAATGGAGGAAAAAAAAAAAAAAAAAAAAAAAAAGGGCCAAAGCGACTTACTGGTGAATCTGGATTTGTCCACTGACTGGCCTCTGAGATGTCCGTTAAAAGGGAAGACAATCACTGTGTAGTTGGCTGCCGTCTTCAGTTTATCAAAGTGCTTCGTAGTTTCTGTTTGGTTGTGCGTTTGTACATTTTTGCCATCCAACTGGAGCTCGACAGTGAAAGATGCAGAATTACCCCCAGATGACCACGTGACATCGAGGGAGTCGTGTGTTGGGACCAAAGTCAAGTTAGAAATTAGTCCAAGAGCTATGTAGGAGTCACAAAGTCAATTTAGTAACAGTCAACACAGCAGGACCATTTTTTTTTGGGTCCGTTTCTGTAAATCATGGATTTCTCTGTGGACCAACGAGAAGCTAAAACATTAGCCCCGAGTTACCAGTGTAGTTGACGGCGGTCACGTCGTCTCCCTCCAGACTGCCATTGGCCAGGGCTGTCACAGTGAGGGTTATCTTGGTGCCCATTGGCAGCCCCGTTATGTTCACTTCCGTTTCCTTCACCACTTTATTAAACAATACGCTGTTAGGAAGAGACACGGTTACGTGATTTAAACTGCTGCTGTCAGAGACAACTGTGTATCTCAGAGTGACACGTCGTCAGAAATGAAGAGATAATAAAAAAAATAAGTAAATAAAATTTGTGTTCCATTTTTTGTAGGACATCACACCTAAGCAGCAACATCGCTAAAACAAGCAGTCAGATGATCATGCAGGTTTCAAACAAACCCCAGGTTAGACAGACTTATTAGGAAAAGTGAAATTATCCATTACAACTTGCTTAACAACTTTGACCTACTGTAAGTCGTACACGCGCGTTTTTTTTTAAAAATTTTTTTAATAATGCTATGGAAGGATTTATACCAATATTTTGAGTGTGTTCACATTCAGTTTTACCTCCAAAAAAAAGAGGTTTAGATCATTTCAAGGCAAAGCAAGGAAATTCTACTTCATTTAAATAGCACATTTCCTTATAAAACCAATTAAGACAGAATCAAATTAGATAAAAATTTTTATAAAATTTCGATAAAATGAAATGAAATGAAATAAAATGAAATAGAATAGAATAAAATGTTATTAAATTAAATGAAAAATTAAATAAAATTAAATTAAATGTCCAATATTTCAGTATTTGACCAAAGTCATTAGGATTTACCCTCTGGGCACCATGAATGATAGTTGTTGAAATATTTCAGTCTCAAGCAAAGTGGTGCACCGACTGACAGGCTGACATTGCCATCTCTAGAGCAAGGCTGGTAGCATGGCTAAGAAAGAAAACTGCAAATATACTTGAATTTAAAAGCAAGTCAATTCTGGACGATCCATCTACAGCATACGTACTGATCACTGTCGTTCATAGCCGTAACCCTGAAACAATTGGCGTTTCCCCTAAGTAGCACCCAGTTAAGCAGCAGCGAGTGGAAGGTATTCTCAGTCACCCTCAGGTCGGACACTGTCCCGGGCTCTGAAAGGAAGAGAGAGACACACACACACACACACACAACATTGCTCAGTTTACTGACAACCACCCCAATAACAATCTCACAGGTGTCACTGTTCAGGTCAGATGTGGCTCTAATTTGTCTTGGCTGATTTGAATTTTATATAATGCAAGAAAGAATCTTCCTCGCATAACCACGAACACTTGGATGTGCTTTCACTGGTCTCATTCATACAGTGTACTTACTGTTAAAACCCTCTACCAAATAAAAGGTCAAATAATACAATTTAAAGTCTGTAGAGAACAGAAGTCCAATCCGCCACTATAACCTTTTTATTTGTGTAAGGTTTTATGAGCCATAAACTCACTGGTGTATTGTGTGATGGTGGATTGTTCACTCCATGTGGAATTGTCCCCGATTCCTGAGACGACAGTGAATGTGTAAAGGTTTCCAGGTATCAAATCGCCGAATTCTAAATCCTGTCTCTCAGTCTGAATCTGCCTCCCATCCTGGATCTCAATAAGATAGAAAGAAAACTTTCCAGCTGGTTTTTCCCAGTTCAGGAAGATGGAGGTTTCTGTCACTTTGGCGACTGTGAGGTTTTCCACTTTGTTCGGTGCTGAAAGAAAGGAAAGATATAATCAGGGTCACAAGTGTTTGCATTATTACTAGGGCTCATTGTTATTTTTTTTTTTAATCCGTGTATTAATTTACCATTGTATATATTTTAAATAGTAAGGTCAGGATGGGAATATCTGATGAAATAACAATTATAAAAACAGTGTGCATTGTAAGAAAAAAATACCTTATTTACCATAAACAGTGGTGAGAAAAAAAAAACCAAGTTTTGTAGCTTTTGAAGCCAACGCGTGGAAATGAATTTAAATGTAATGCATTCAGATTTTAAATGGAGGAAAACTCACTGGTGTAGAAAACGACCTCCTGCGGGTTGAGGTCTCTCGTACACTTAACAGGGAACACCTGGACTGAGTAGCAGGTGCCTGCAATCAGGTCGGTAAGGTCATGGGTCAAATTCTCAGTAGTCTGGTTTCGTGTCAGCTCTGTGCCGACTTTGACCTCTACGCGGAAACGCTCAACGTTATCAGGCCCGCGTTGCCAAGTGAGAATGGCGCTGTGAGACGTCTTGTTAGTCACGTTGACTTGGCCAAAGAAACGATCTGCAGTTGGAAATAAGAGGAAAATTGTTAATAGGCAAAAAACCTGAGATCTCCAGTAAGGTATAAATAGGTATGAGTGTAAAAATGTGTGCGTGTGTGTGTGTGAGCATTTGATTGTATCCAGATGAGCACTTTGGCACCTTGTATGTCAGCCCTGCCATCAGTGTATGAAGGTGTGAATGGGTTAATAATGACGCGTAGCGTAAAAGCGCTTTGAGGGGTCGGAAGACTAGAAAAGCTCTTCATAAAGTCCATTCACCATGTTGTTAAACAGCACTTCCAACATACAAAAAGAATACAAGCATACACACCGAGTTGCTCAGCAAGTTTATCCTTGCTGAGCAACTCGGTGTGTATGCTTGTATTTCCTTTTTTCTTGTTTGACATGCAGACTGGAGGAGAACCGCCCACCTTTCAGTTAATAGACAACTCGCTCTACCTCTTACGCCCCTAAAATACATTACAATTTATTTCTATACATTTTCCCCAGTGCTGACACAGGTGACACCTTACAGTCACAAGTCATCGTTACTAGTTATTTTTTGGACTGTGTGAGATTTTAAATTATAGGGCCAAAACCAAAGGGGCTTTAAGTGAGTCCTACCTTCATAACATATGGAAGGCAGAAGCTCCAAGCAGTTCTTTTCAACCCAAGGCCCAAAGCTGAGCATGGCCACACAAGAGTCTTCAATGTAGTTCTCATCAACCTCTGGGACATTCATCGACAGCACACATTTTGCTTCTGCCGGCGGCATGGTAATCGTAGGCCCAGCTGTGATGTCTGTGGTTGTGTGTTGTGGACTAAAGCTTGTCACATTAGAATCTGTGAAACTGGTAAAGTTTTCCATTACTGGAGTTTCCGCTGTTGGAGCTGCTGTGGCTGGGGCCGCCGACGTGGCTGGGGCCGCCGACGTGGCTGGGGCCGCCGACGTGGCTGGAGCTGCCGTGGCTGGAGCTGCCGTGGCTGGAGCTGCCGTGGCTGGAGCTGCCGTGGCTGGGGCCGCCGACGTTGCTGGGGCCCACCACGTGGCTGGAGCTGCCCTGGCTGGGGCCCACCACGTGGCTGGGGCCGACGACGTGGCTGGGGCCGACGACGTGGCTGGG
>CALSCE010010690.1:369792-381710 GCA_943593645.1 Bovichtus variegatus | reverse complement strand
ACGTGGCTGGGGCCGACGACGTGGCTGGGGCCGACGACGTGGCTGGGCGGTTGCAGTAGTATCTTTTTGAGGAGGATTTGAGCACTGGCCAACCGGGGTACCAGTTCTGGAAGATGAGGGGCTCCCCATTGGCCCAGCAGGACCAGGACATATTGGAGCTGCTGGTGGAGTAGTTTTCGCTGAGGCCGATCCAGCTGTCAGAAGTGAGTAACTTGGAGACCGTTTGAACGTTTTCAGGAGTCAGTGTCACCAGCTCTTTGAAACAGACCTGACGGGATGTGAAAGGCGACAGTCAGTATTTTACAGTAGATCTGGTATAGCCCGATCATTTCGTACCGTGATCTTGAGATGGTTTTGGCAGCTAAATTGGTAGGAACCCACTATATATAGCAAGAAAGACTATTCTAAAATTCTGGATTTCTAAGGACAGTCCGACACTGGACGATTGGAATAAGGAGGTACTAAGAAAAGCTACACCCTTCTTGACAATGTGGGGGAAGGGGGTGGATTTATGAATTTGGAGGGATTTATTTAGTATGACAACCAGTGTTGGAACACTGGACTGGACTTTGAATGTAATTATGTCAGCCTGCTGGTGTGTTTGTGTGGGTTCTTTGTTTTGTTTCATATCATTTTTGTAAAGTTATGACACTTTCTCTTTTTGTGTTTTGTTAAGGTAGTTTAAAAACTATGAAAAAAAAGTAGAAAGAAATAATCAAATAAAAAAGAAAAAAACATGTCTTACTAATTGAAATCAGAACCTCTTCAGTATGTTCACACTGTCTGGCCTCATATGTTTCAGCCTCTTTATGTGCATTAGTCTTTTGTTCTTTTTGCACTGAGCTTCATATTGTACCTGGCAGTGATTCCTGGCCTGAGTCCAGGAGAGTCTTCTCAAATGAGGGAAGTATTGTCGCTCTGCATCGCTGCACGCCAACACCAGAACTGAAGAGAAACATACAGACGGAAGATTGGTTGTTTGTGGACACAGGTTTCAAGTCGGGAAGAACTTACTCGATCATACAGATCTATTAAAATGCCATTACCATTCAGAGCCCAAGGTGAAATCTTTTAAATTTAAATTTGAAAAGTTTTGTCCAACCAACTGACCAAAATGTTATCATGGTATAAAAATGAAAAAAACAGCCAATCGTAAACATTTGAGAGGGGCGGGGTGAGAGCAAAATTGCCGTTTTATGCTTATTAATAAAACAGTCAATGGATTGTCCAAAGAATTTTCAGTTTCAGACTTTTTCCGATCAATAAATTATTTTACCTTTAAAATTGTAAGAGACGTAACAGACAATAAGATATGGGTCAACTTGAACTCTTTTTCTTAATAACAATGCTGCATGTATCTTACAGATGAATACCATTGAGATAAAATAATACTCACCCAAAGAAATGAAGCCACAGACGTTATCTTTCAGAGAGAGCTTTCCCATGTTGGATTAATGTGGGTCCCAGATTATGAGCTGTAAAATAAAACCTAAAAAAGTAGGAACCAAATGAAATACATTCAAACTAAATACGAGTTAAACTAATACTGTACACGTCTTACTACTCACCCAGGCTACAGATGCATCCTGTTACCTGCTTTTCTGAACAGAAGGGAATGATCGCCCAGTAAGAGGAATGTTCACATAAAACAAAGACACACCTGTAACATTAAAATATAAACAGAAAAAAAAGCAGCACATTTGACTGGCAACACAAGACTCCATTCAACTAAGGCAGGTAATAAAAGATAAAGGCTCCTGGTTTTGCATCCATATTCCACACACGCAAAATAGGCTAACATGAAGAGGAAAAAAAAAAAAGGGGGGGGGGGGGGGAGAAAAAAAAAAAAGAAAAAAAAAAAAAAAAAAAAAGGGGGGGGGGGGGGGTGTAATAAATAGAAGCAGAGATGAAAAGACAGAAAAACTTTTATGTATGTTGTATAAAAGAATACAAGAACAGTATTACGTTAAGCATTTATTTTTGGCTTAAAGCTTTGAGTAACAAAATGCAAATCAGTACAAAAAAAGCCATGAAAAAATATCAATGAAAATTATAGAAAGACAAAATGTCTTATACAAAACTTAGTTCCCAAAATAATCTATAAAGATACAGAAATAAAACAAATAAATGCCTTTCAGTATGCTTTTTTTTTTTCTTGGCAGTTTAAAAGCAAAAAGTGGTTGAATTGACTGACAGTGATTGGTCACATCAACGTGAAGTGCTGATTAATGACTATTTGCATGGTTCGCAGGTGAGGCCAAAAATTAAAACATAAAATCAAAATCACATTTTATCAGTTTACACAGGCAGTAGTTTTCAATATCTGAACAGAGTGGCTTGCGCCTCATAATTCACTTAAAAAGGTGTGCGTCCTGTTATATTGTATCCCTGTCTGTTGCAAATTCTATTCCAAATTATCTTGTATTTTAATGTCAAAATTCCTCTTTTCCACCAACAGTTTCTGCTCTCTGCTGTATATACAAGTTACAAATACTCAAAGGTGATTAGCTTTTGGGGTGATCCAGCCAGCCCCTCATCTACCAAATCTGTTCATTTACACAAAACTCATGACAGTAAATAATCCGTGAGCACAACCAACACCATTTAAGAGGCTGATGACAACAGGCAGATTATTGGAAATAAACGGGGCTAAAATGCATTTACAGCTCTTTGTGGTGATAAAAAAAAAAAAAGCATCTCACTGACAAAATGACATGCAGCAAAGACTGTGCATTCCTTAATCAGGCTTTACATTTGTTCCCGTTTCTAACTTTCATTTTAATGTCTGATTGCATAGGACATCTAAACCAGAGTTAGACTAAAACTTTCTCACACAGACACCCAAAAAGAGTTTGGCAGGATATAAACGTTTGAAATTGTAAGAGCTATAGGTGCAGTCAGGGTTTCCGCCAGTGTATTATTGCAAGCCCGGTGGGCCCAAGGTGCCCCCAACCCCCGGCGGGCGTAGTAACAGTCATAGTCGAAAGCAATAATGCACGATAATTTGACCATTTTGTGATTATTAGTTGGTTCAAGTCTGCGCCGTCTCATTTTAATCCAGTTCCAGGTAAATCCTACATCTGTGTTTAAGCATATCGTCACATGACCTCGTTCCAGACAACCATGCTTGGTGTAGGCCATGATGGCGATGAACGCGACTCACGAGCACAGCAGTCGTTCTCTCGTGCCGCTCATTTGGAGAGTTTGCACAAGAGATAGCTACATCAGCTTGCTTTAAAAAAACAAAAACAAATGAAGGTCGATTTATTGGCGTGTCATAAACTAATTTAAATATGTGACAGAAATTCCTCCAGCTTTAACGCTGTAATCAGTCCGTTAACGGCCCGCGCCATGGCCACATCATAAAGAGACACCTGGCCACCAGCCTGCGTCAAGAGCTACTTGCCACTGGGCCAAACAACTTTTCTGGCAGAAACCCTGACAGTGTTACAGCAACATTATTGGATGTAAACATCCATTCAAGGTTTACAAGAGTGACTTTAAACGAATGGCAGTGACTCGTTTTAAAAATGATCCTTTGCAATCACGTTTCTTAAAATAAAGAAAAATACAAAAATTATACAACGAATCTCTTCAGTTTTCATCGACTAAATCAGACTAAAAGAAACACATTTGAGTGCCTTCTTAGCCATGTGGTTACAGCACATGCTGTATAACTGGAATATCCTGGGTTTGTTTCAGACCTCGGGTGATTCGTTGAATGTCATAACCCTTTCTCGCTCTCGCCCACATTTCTACACTGACCTCTGGCAAATGAAAAAAGGAGAAAATGCCAAAAAACTGTAATAATTTTTAAAAATGACGCATTATAAATGACAACATGACTGACAAATTTAAAAAATAGAAATCACTAAAACTCAAATGAAAATCCCTGCCAAGATTAACACTGATTTAATACAGTCTCTCCTAAAAATGTGCAAAGTTTAAGACCTTGAACCCATTTCATAGGACCTTTAAATGCAACGAGGACATTGAGGAGGAGGAGGCAGACCTGCTTACAGTTTGAACTGTGCTCCTCTGCATAATCTATTCAACCTTTATTCATTTCCAAACGTCAAAAACAGCAATACTGCACAGTACTTAAGAGTACAGTCAATGGTCGGGCAGTACAGTTATTAGATCAAGCGTACTGAGGCAGGAGGTGATTTGAGTTTAAATAAAAGCCTGAAATAAACCCGGTGGCTTGGAAGGAGAAAGAGGACGTTTGTTCTTGTGATCAAAGCAACAAGCTTCTTAGTCGCTGTCACTCCTCTCTCCTCTTCGCAGGGGTCTCTTTCCGATGGAAGGCAGAGCAAACTCGTGTTTCACAGACACCTTGGTCTTGGTTTTGCTGTAGAGAGAAAGCAGGACAAATCCAGCGCGTGTCAGGAATTATGGCAGATGTGACAAATTTGATTGATAAAGAAAATAGTTGACACAGGAACCTCATTTGACCTGGTAGGTGTGTTTAATTTAAACATTATACACAGGGACCTCTAGTGGCAGGTAATTAGTAGAAAAGACAGCAGGGAGTTGAGGCTAAAATCCAGTTAGAGACATGTTAATGACAACATGGGTTGAACTGCAGCCAAGGCAACGACAGAGTAGCCTAAATGTGCGGACTATGTTGAGGTATTCTTTAAAAATTAAGTTACAAGTCCACTGAAGGTGGTTCAGCCGGTTTGGTTTTCCAGGATGCACTTTTTACCTTTCTTTGTCCAGCAACTCCAGACCATCGAGGATTTTCTTCAACATCTCATAATGGTCACGATTACGAACCTGCAGGAGGGATCAAAGGGGAATTATTAAAATCAGAATTAAACATTTTGTAAAGACGTCAAGCTTCATAACAGTGCTACTGTTACTCACCCGCAGAACATGCACATCCTTGTCTTCCTCCTCTGCACTGGAGGCCGACTTGGACTTCTTCACAGAAGTCATGTCTGGAGCCGGAGCGCTCTCTAAAAGAAGGAACTGTGAGGTTAGCAAAGGAACAGCAAGTAGGGACTGAAGTGTTTAAGTAATGCAATGAATACTTACTTCTCTTTTTAGTTTGCTTGGTCCCGTTCTGCATCTTGGTGCTATTTTCCTCCTCAGTTTTGCGGTCCCTGCCTGGACATGCACAGACACGCACCTCAAAGCACCTCCGGCCCAAAACAAGTCCCCTAGAAAAGAGATGAACAAAAGTATGAAAAGGTCAAAATGCTTTCCTGTGCAGCACAAACAAATGTACAGTAATACACAACTTTAAAAAAATAAATAAATAAAAAAATTTAAAAAAAAGGGGGACATCCTAAGCAAAAACACCCAAATCAGGATGGGTAAAAATGTTAACCAAGATATCCAGTTATACCATGGCAATACCACTTCTTTATACCCAGAAGAAACACCAACACTCCCTGCGCCACCTCTCACATCCGTTTAAAAGAGAAGCAAGACTTACTCTGGAGTCTCAAGGGTCAGGATGGTGAGGATGGGTCTGCGGTTCATGCCCCCCATGCAGGAACTGTTGCACATAAAGCTCAGCAGGATGGTTGTGATCTCCGAGCCCAACTGAAACAGAAAAAGTAGGAGCAATTTTTATACAATGCTGGTTGAAGTGTATACAATCAGGGGAACATTTTTTTCTAAACTCCTCGTCAACTTTTATGGTTGTCCAAAATGCGGCTAATTTTTTTTATTTTGGGAAACACACTGATGGTTTCACAATTTCTGCACTTCATCACATTGAATTTTATGTTCATACACTCACATAGAAAATGCTTGACGGTCACATATTAGGAAATGTGAATGGGTAAAAAAATAACTGCTGTAGTAGACCAGATCCCCCTCAGACAGATGGAGTGGGGCAGTCATACCTGTGGGGGCTCGTAAGGGACAGTCACACTCTGCCTCTTTGTGTGCAGATCCTCAAAATACTGAGCTCTCTGGCTGCCCTCCACTCGGATCAGATGGCTGCGATGCTCCGCAGCTAAATGGAAAACAGATTAGAACAATTTTTTTAATTCACTCCTTCTATCAAAAGACAAAACATGCAACACAATGAAATGCGTCACTGAAACATTTTTATTACCATCCTCATTTTGGTGATGGGGACATCTGCGGACCACTTCCGCCACGTGTTCAGTCTTCTTGTAAACGGTTGTGGCCCTGAGGACAGCACCTGGGGGAAGCTCTTTGCTCACCAGCACTTCAACCGGGCTGGTCTTTGCCAGTTGGCAATACAGCTTGTTGAGAAGCTCCGAGTACTGAGAGAAAGCACAGGTAGAAAGCCATACGCGTTATTATCTGTGCACTTGTGGAGCGACAGAGCTGTGAGTACATATGAAAGGACTCAAATGTCGAGATCTAGTCTGAGAGCTGTCTGAAGAAAAAACAAGCAAACCATTCTAAAGATTTAAAGGCTAGTTTATTAAATACATAGCAAAATTGTACAGTGTCACCCCCTCACGCACTCCTGGCTGAATTTCCACATTTATCTTATGTTGGCAGAATTTGCATATGGTACTTTTTGTAATAGGCCACATTACGTCTTAATCGCTATTCCTGTTGATTGTGCTGAAGCCAAAGACCCTTTTCACATTGTGGACAATAAAAGGTTCTAACTAACTATCGAAAAGTCAAACACTTCTGAAAGTTTCATAAAATGTTACCATACCATTTCTTCTCTAAAAGAAAGAAAAACCAAAAAACAAAAACTAAAAAAAAAAACAACAACTACACGTTCTCTGAATAAGTATGGCCAGATACGTCAAATTAAAAGACTTTTTTTTTTTTTTTAAACAATTTTTGTCTTGTTTTTAACCCATTTGATGCTGGAGGAAGACAGCCCAGGAACATGCCCCGTCATGTCAGGGCTGTGCTTTACATCCGCCCAGCACCTCTCCCACTGAGCAGAGCACAAGTCGCTGGGGGCGACACCAACCTAACATCAACTAAACTGACCAACTGCAGCGCACTGCTGAGTGAGTCACTGCAGAAACATTAATGCCATTGGCTCTTCAAACACAGTGACTGACACTAGACCTTAAAATTTTGCGAATTGTTACAATGAATGAGATTCCACACCAACGGCACCATGAGACATACGAAAGAATGGATTTTTAACGCGATGCCCAGGTAAGATATTAACATTTTGTGTAAAACATAGGGAAAAGTTTTGAACACACTTTAAATAATGTTGTGGGTGATAAAAACTTGAGAACAGTGAGTTTACATAATAAAAAAATTTCGATTATCAAACCTCAAAAAAAAAATGTTTTCCGTATAGTTAAGTTGGATTTAATGAAGTGAATTAAAACACAGGAGAAAAGTTTTTACACAAAAAAAAACACTATGGGTGGAAGAAACTTAGTTGAGCAGTAAATGGCGAAAATTAGCAGCTGAAACATCCCCTTTGTCTCCTAGGCGCTCAAACGTCTGCGCCTTACCTTGTTTTGTTGCAGTAAAATCTGATGCAAGCCCTGTTGAACTTTAACATTTGTGGTCTAACATTTGGATTCTGTTTATTACCTGTTAAATTTATACCCCATGTGCAGTAAGTACAGATTTAGTTTGCTAGAGTTGGTAGTAGTATGCCTCACATTGACCAGAAAAGATATAAGACAAGTTATCTGGTAAATATGAAAAATCAAGTAAGTAGAATTTCGAAAATGAGAGAGCTTAGCCCTAAAATTACTTACTGTGGAAGTGACAGACTTGGCTGTGCCAGACTTCTGAAAGCGCAGCTGGAAGCCATATTCCCCTGGATAGTCCGTTGTAACCGGGACAGTGGAGGCTGGGGGAGTAACACCATCCTTAGCTAGCATCTCTGGGGGCAGTTCAAATAGCTCTTCATCAAACCGTGTCAGCGCGTGTTCATCCATGAGCTGTAAAAAAAAAGGACAGGAAATGACAGAATCAGTCAGTGCATAGATAAAGGTTAGTTTTAATTTACCATCATATAAATATTGAGCAATAGCTTTTTTTTTTCTACAGCAATTAAATGCTTTTGAACAGAGGTATGGGTATGCATGCTTACCAGCATGTCTATTTGTCCATCTGTTTTCCATGGTTCCTGAGCCACAGTCACCGTTGGAATGGTGGAGATGGAGGGAGTTACTCTGCAAAAACAAAACGGTTAACTTGTTTTTCTGGAGTAAACTCGGGATTGTTAAAAAGTTATCCACTATAAAAACATAACTTACACACTCTCCCACAGCTCTCTAAAGGAGTCCTGGCTCAAAGGCAGACTGTCGAAACCTTGCTCTTCCATCATTTTTTCCCCTCCTTTCCCAGTTGAGAGAAAATTAGGAAGAGCCAAGATGCAGGAGTGCTATGGGGGATCAACAGGAAGTAAGTGTAAGTGTAACAAATTCTCCATTTATATGGTAAGAAAAAAAATGTATGACTTAGAATTATTTTTAAAATACATTTAGTCTACTTTTGTAATAAGTATATTAATTGTTTTGTCAAATAAATAACTATCACATTTTCCAAGCGCTCAAAGTGACATCTTCAAATCGTTGGTTTTGATATTTGATTTACAATTTGATAAAAAAAAAAAAGAAATCAGTAAACCCTTACACCCTGAGAAGATGGACCCAGGACATAAACATTAGTCACACAGCTTATAATAAACGGACATGGACAAAGTCACGGTTAGTCTTGCGAAAATATAAGAGGATTGAATAGTGTAAGTTAACGTTTTAAAAGCAAAGTAATGACTGGTAAAATGATAAACTCTAGTCACTGCCACAAAACGTTTTCAAGACGTCGGAAATAAGTTACACTTATTGGGCCTTCTGCGAGCTGCTGACTGACGTTAGTCTGTGTAACTATTATTTAATAATAAATAAAAATCGTGGAACCCATATTACACTTAGCTGGGTAAACGTTTGACAATGAAACCAATTTACTTTCTTTCACAACCAGCGCCATCCAAAACCTGCTAACGTTAGCTTACATTACCGTCCATTTTCTTTCGAGGAGGCCCACACAAACTAAATGAAGCTAGCTCCTCGGACAACTAATCGGCACCTGACCAATAACTCGATGAATGCAAATTAAAGTTAAAATGTGCGGACAAGCAAAAAAAAAAAATCGACCGTATTACAAAGTTCGGCCTCGCAATTAAAGCGCACTGCCATTGTTTTGTTGGCTAGCGATCTTAGTGTTAGCTTAACTGGCTAATTACGTTAGCTAAACTGCCGTAAAACTTCTTTATCGGACAAATAAGGGCCGTTCGGAAATGTGCTGCCCGGGAAAGAGTGAGACATGTATGACTACACGGCTACCTTGTATGTCGCGCTGCTGCTGTCCGAGCAAGATGAGTCACTTGTTGGGGGGCGTAGAAGAGAACTAAACAGCCGAAAAAGTCAAAATATTTTGGGATAAAGCAGAGCACGTTGCTGTCGGGGAATCCCACCAAAAGGAAGGGTAGGGGCGGGATTTTAACTCCGCTCATAGTCCAATCACAAGCGTCCTGCTCTCCTGACGTGCGTAAATGCAACATCGCGAAATACTGCTGCATTCAGGATTCTCGGAGATATTGCAACTCCAGAACGACCATTCAAAATAAAGGGGCGTTGCATAGATAGGTCATGACTGCAGAATATTTGTAGAATTAGTAGGATTATTTAATTATTGGTCACGATTGGATTGAGACTAAACTACAGGTTGACTTTTATTAAAATAACTAACATGTTGTGCATTTGTTTTTTAAAACTACAAGCTTCAGAACCTGAAGGCAACAGGAAGAAATGATGACGTGAGTACGGTTTATAATTAGTTCCTTAAAAACTACTAGTGCCCAGTGGGTTTACTTTTGATTTTGGTAAATTTAAGAAGTTATATCTTTTTTAAATTTAAATTGAAAAAGAGTCCCCTGAACAATCAGAATCATTAACAAACCTTGGTCGTATGAAATATTCCAAAATATTACATAACTCAAAAATGACAGTGAAGTTGTAACATCTTGACAGTTAGTTGTAGTTCATGTGAGGTTATCTTTGAGGGGTGGACCCGCACTACTCCCTGTGCTTCTCTCTCTCTCCAGGGAGGTCAGAGGTCAACTTTTTAAAGCAGTGTCCTCTTACTTCAGGACTGTCAGGGACGCTTTCCTCCTGCGTGGTTTCGGTCAGTCCTACCATTATACTGTATATTGTGTTTAAAACTAGTTTTGCACTTAACACTGTTTAAGGATTTCATAATCTGCTTTTTTACAGGCTGGATGACGTCACCTCTTATCACCCTTCAAATTCCCCTGTGCTGATTAGATAAACTACTATACCACTGGGGACCAGAGCTGCAGAGAAACTCAGAGAAGGACTTCACTTAGGTGCCTGCAGCTGCTGCATCAGGCCACTACTGTAACTGGCGTCTTGTCCTGAACTGGCAAGAGTCACATCCAAAGAGTACGCACTGAATGTTGGTTCTCATCTGTCCCTCTGAGTGCATCGCGGTTATTGGTGCCAGTGTGTGGCTAGGTGGCTGTTTGACCTTTGAGTGAATGTGCTGATGGTGCCAGCGAGTCCACTATGAAATCGATCTCAGTAGCACTGCATGCATATAGATACAATAGTAAGGTCTAACAGAACAGCAAGAGGGCAAAGAGAGAAAAGAGAGTTTGCAAAATGTTGCAACAAAATGTGGAACTAATCTGATGTTATGTGTAATTTAATATTATCTTGAGGTGTGCATGTCATGAGGCAGGACAAGAGGCTGCACGAGTGTGTGTGTTTTAAATCTTTTCCAGTAGTTACCAACCACAATCCAGAATGACTGCAAGCATATTGCAGAGAGCTTCATAATTTGGTTGTGGACATAAGATGTGTTGCTATGCAGCTACATTGAGATTGACTAGGCAATAGCCCCTCTTCACTTCATGTGTCAGCTTAGCATTAATACTTGAAATAGGGGGAAACAAATAGCCTGCCCTGTCCAAAGGTAACACAATCCCCCTACCAGCACCTCTCAAGCCTGCTTATTGCTATTTTATATGTCATGTGTTTAATCTGTACAAAAAAATATTGGTTCTATTTCTTAGCCTCTTTACCTTTGGACAGAGACAGGCAAGCTGTGTCCCCCTGTGTTCAGTATTTATGCTAAGCTTACCGCCTCCTGGCTGTAGCTTCATACTGAATCAGTGTTGACAGGTGTATGATGATTATCATATTTGTACAATCATTTTTCCCTCTGTACGATGTATCATCAATAACCTCAAAAGTGCCACCATGTAGCCTAAGATAATTTGACCATTTTGCAATGCTTACAATTGGTAGTCAGTTTCAGGCTGTTTATCTTATTTTAATTAATTTCTTGATTAATCCTATGTACGTGTTTGTGCATCTCTTCTCACATGACCACTTTCCAGCCAATCACGCTGGGTGATGTTAATGAACGTGACTCGTGAGTACAGCTGACGTTTTCTCTCCCTGCGCTCGACACTTATTTGAAAAGAGTTTGCACGAGAATATTTACTGTCGTAAAGATACTTCTTTGGGTTGATTTCTTCGCTCACATTTTTATTGTTAATTTCAATTTGGTCATTTTGATAAATAGTTACTACAGGGAACTGAATGCACATGTACTGCTCTTTTTGAACTTCATGAAATCATATTTGGTAATCACTCCATTGTGTCTCATAATGTTATATACATATATAACATATATATAAAAAATAATCCGTCACAGATGTTTTTGTCTGAGGTTTTTGAACTTATGAATTCATAGTTTTTCTCCCAGGAAATTACTGGACTGACATGCAATTTGATATGAATGTGATTGACTGTCACACACTATGACACTGACCACATAGTGCAACGCTTGTCATCCATCACGCGATTTGACTGTAACATGATTTTGAAACAGCTGACCCCACCAACCACACACACACACACACACACACACACACACACACACACACACACACACACACA
>CALSCE010010690.1:354945-369782 GCA_943593645.1 Bovichtus variegatus | reverse complement strand
TGTGTGTGTGTGTGTGTGTGTGTGTGTGTGTGTGTGTGTGTGTGTGTGTGTGACTTTATATTCCAGATAACAGTAAAACACACACTGGCAGGCATCTCAAGTTTTGGGACAACACAGTTGACATTTTGCATCGTAAAATAGTGCTGAACATGTGCTATTGGATACAAATATTGACCACATGGAGCAAGGTTGTGCCTGTACGCTTATTTATACCATTTTCTCAGTCAGTACTTGTAGTTCTATGAATGTTCTTGGTTCTCTCTGTATGAGTTCATGTGATACTTTATGGAAATCTGTCGTCTCCGTCTGCCCCTGGTTGCGCACATGACTCTTTAAACTATGTCGGTGAGGCTCTACGCCACTGTTCTGATGGTGTACAGTTTCTCTGCATTTAGTCAGAGTCACACTGACACACATGACTGTGCTTGGGGCCCCTTGGCTTTGCGTGAGGGGTGTCAGGTTCTCTTTCTCAATGTTCGTATGTGGGCAGGAAAAGGAAAAGGCAAAGGCGGCAAGCTCCAAGGAGAAGAGTGGCGTGATGTGGAGGTGTGTCTGGAAGGGGTGGGCTTGAATCATTTGATCAATAGATCTAGAGCAGATATTTTTCCACTGAGCTCTTTGACATATCTGTACTTTTCCCGCCCAGTGCAACCCTCCCACAACACACCCCCTAATCCCCGCCTCGGACACACCGTCACTCCACCTCCAAACTTCCCCTAACAACATTTACACCGCTAACTCCGGTGGCACGGCCCAAATTTAGGATCCACCTGTTGCCTGCTGGAGGAGGATTAAGCTTTGTTGTGTGCAACAGAGGGGGAGGGTTACTGGTACGGGGTGTGTGACCGCTTTGGCATGTGATCTGAAATAGAAAGGGATTTATGGCTGTTGAGAAGACAGACAATAGCAGCAAACGAGTCAAAGACGAGCCCCTCTCTTCTGCATGACAAATGTTGAGTCACAGATGGTAGCTGTTGGACTCTGGCTCGGGTTCGTCTAAGGTCCAACACCTGTACAATGCCAACATTTCACCTTCTGTAGATGATGCACCACAGATTTGTAGGTCGAAAAATCGGATTATTAAACATAATATTGCAAATGTATGAGTAAAATGCACTACATTATTGAAGGGGAGGTTGTCTTTTTATAGTTTACAATTCTTTAAAAGGCCAGTCGACATTATGTGACAAGAATTATAAACCTCGAGACCAAGTTTGGCCATCTGCAAACCTCTGGCTCATGAGCTACGGAGATGAATTATTGTTGGAATCTTAATATGTAATCACAACTGTCACTTCCGTCATCTCTTGCACACCATAATAAAAACCAGACCCCCTTGTCCATGAGAGAGTTTTTCTGAAGCACATCATGGTGTTCTTATGCTCTTCCTTCAGCCAATAGCAGTTAAGGTTAAACCAGCTTCCTACTACCGTCTCGACCTCTGCTGGAGGACCTCAAGATCAGCCCACTGGGCCTCTCGGGCCTGGAGCAACTTCACCCCCCCCCCTCCCACCTTCTCGATACGGAGAGAGGCGTGCACGTCGGTGTGCGGGTGTCACTCTATCCCAGCTGGACGGACACAACACAAAGTTCAAAGAAGAGAAGACACCCCGCACCACAGGACGCGCCAGGCTGATCCCTTTGGGTTTCACTTTTGGATTTTCCGTCCGCTGTTTGCTGCTAAAGTGCCGAAGGTTTGAGTCGGGGCTTGTTGTCCTTTTGGGGGAGTTTCACGTGTCTGTCTTTGGCACCAGACGCATCTGTCATCAACTGCTACTGGGTGCCTGGAGCTGCCAAAGTCATGCCTGCCGGGTTTCAGCAACTTGGAGGGGAGGTAATTTATTTCTTTAGCATTTTTTTAATAATTTATAAATGTGGCAGGGCTTGTTTTTTACTCGCAAATGCAAGGGAGAGCCTTACATTTGTTCAGTGCGCATTTCACTGTTCGGTGCGTATTTTTATTTGGAAAAACTTTACGCACGGGTTTACCTCCGTCATTAACAACAACTATAACTATAAGCATCTTTTAATTCCTATGCCGAAATGCAATATGACTCGTATAATACAATAAATAAGAACAAACTCGTTGATTGGTCGAAAAATAATCTCAAAATGAAAATGATGTAAAATCCGATTACTATGTCGTGTAGTATATTGGCAATGGCCTATATTGCCCTTTACATAGTGTCTAAAATAATGAACAAATAAGGATAATAATATTTACAATACTGTCCTTTGCAACAACCAATAACTACAATAAGTAGTTTCAGGGAGGAAAAGCAACATCAGCCCTGATCTGAACGAGTTTAGCCCTTATTTAGTCTTGAGCAGTGACCTTGGCCAGCCAAATATCTGAGTTTACAGGTCAGAGCTTAGTGCTGTGGGTTTGTTATAGGCCACCTAGTTTGACTGGTTCATTTTCACCACCCTCATAAACAATGCCTGTGCTGTACGCTCTCTGCAGCTCTTTCTGGGAAATGCTTTCTAGGTTAGGTGGATGTATGAATCGGTTTTAAGTGTCACTCCTGTGATTATGGACAAATTCATCTCTCCATAAACTTGAAACAGGAGAGAGTGGATTGTTATCTGTGATGCCATGTGTGAACACTGTCTTTGTGACAGGGCAGCTTGATGCTCTAGGGGTGTGAGAACATTTATTAGCTTCAAAGTTTTGGCTTCAATGTAAAATAAATCCAATAAGCGTTGAAACTCAAAGCGAGCAAAAAGCAAACACTCTATGAGATCAAAGGAATCAGATTTATTCATGATAAGTGAAAAGTAAATGAATTACTGAGCATTCAACTATGTCATTTGTAATGAAATGCAGTTAACGTGAAGTGCAATAGAGCATGACAGGCTCCTGATGTTTTACCTTTTCTGTTGCAAGGGCACATGCACACACACGCACAATCTTTGTTTTGGTGCATGAACACTAAACAGCACTTATCCAGGGAGTCAAAAAAGCACGGTCAAGACAGTGTTACGTTAACTACACATAGTACAAACTCCATACAAACTCAAACTTTGCTGAATGATCCACTGAAAACAATACAATTGGCAGATCAGTTTTGCCCAAATTGAGTTTAGTCACATGATATTGTTGTTGTCAGTAGGGTCCACATCAACCAAACTGTCAACTTTACAGTAAGCTATGAAAGGTGTGTCTTGAAAGACTTTCTGAGCCCTTTCAAAAGCATATAAAAACACCATTAAAATCAGCACAGTTACGTCTTTAGCATTGAGCTGCTAGGTAGCTAACCTGCCAGTTAATTAAGTGGCTTTTTGAGACTTAAACACAATTTGCGAGAGGGGAAAACCTCATCTCTCCAAGGTTGTCTCGTCTGTCACCGTGGAGACAGGTGGTTGCAGCCTGATGGGACAGCGGAGGGAAGTTAAAGTCTCTCATCAGGATCACAGTTATATATAGTTAATGTTGGAGGGAGTAGAGCTACAGTGCAAGAAAAATAAATCCCAGTTATCTACTAAAGCTCTCTTATTTTTTTTGCCATTATTATCATCATTATTACACTCACTGTTCTGAGAATGTTTTTTTTTTTACCTCTCTATATGTGTTTCTTTGTGTGTGTTTGTACTCCAGACATTGACTGGAACCTTTGTTCTCTCAGTCTTCACTGCTGTGCTGGGATCTCTGGAGTTTGGATACAATATCGGCGTCATCAATGCACCTCAGAAGGTAAAATTAAGAAGCACCGTCAACTAATAAATAGCCATGAAAATGCCAAACTGGTGCTGATCTGCATTAAAGAATGGAGGTGTGTTAAAAGAAGCGCTGGTGTACAGTGACATTCAGCCAGATGTCAACTAAGCAGATTCTCCGATTCCCTGATTTTACAATGCTGCCGATGGTGTTTAGAAAATAAACTCGGCAAAGGAAAACAATCCTTTTGCACGTGATGTGGTAAGACGAATGCAAGGGCGTCAGAGGAACACTTTTATATGAAATATAATAAATATGGGAGAGCAAGGGGACAGTTTGTTGACCATCTTAGTTGTGTTTATGGAAACACAGCAAGGCCATAAACATCACTGCCCCTGGTGTGACTGGGAAAGAGAGGGTATTTCTGTCTGGTTTTATGCAGAGGGGGGGGGGTTGTATGATTAGTTCACTGTCGCATCCAGGAGACAACATGTTGCTGCATGCACTTATGGAGTCTATGCATAAACACGCCGTATGTATATATATATATATATAGACAGAGGCACGTGATTTTTGCAAACCGGACTTGCTCTGACTGCTCATGTTGCAGCCACATCTGGTGTTACAGTATGAAGGCATGCTTGGGTACTGCATGTGAGAAACGTGTGATTTATGACTCCCAATACATGCATGTTGCCCTTTTATCAGGCGTGGTTCAAGTCAACACACCCGCCACTTAGTTCCATATATTAATATGTCACATAACTCCTGAGAGTGTACACTGTTGTTAGACATTAGTAACACATTCGGTCAGTCAGAGAGATGAATGGAGGCAGAGAACTCGAGCCATGTCAGGTGAGTTGTCTCCGACTCGGCTGCTGATGAATCTGGCCCATCTTGACACTGCAAACACCACTCAGCTGACGTAGTTTCACAGAGACACGAAACCCAGAATAGAAGCTGAGCTGCTGCTTTCTTTATGCGTGCGTGTGACAGTTTTGTCGGCCCTTACAATAGAGCTGAAATAGAGAAAGAGGCTACCAAGTGTTGGTTGTTTTTAATAAGCACAATACTTATATATCTTCCTCTGCTCCTGCTTCACTCCTTGTGATCCAGGATCGATCTGTTGTTTAACATGTCTCGTGCTTTCTCCTGGTTTCCTGTCACCTCTGTGCCCTGTGCAGATCATTGAGCAGGACTATAACGCTACATGGGTGCAGCGCTATGGAGAGCCCATCTCCACAGGGACCCTCACCTCCCTCTGGTCCCTGTCCGTGGCCATCTTCTCCATCGGTGGCATGCTGTCCTCCTTCTGCGTGGGCTTCGTCTCCGAGTGGCTGGGCAGGTAGGGAAACACAAAGTATGCATCACATAATTTAGATATTTCTAAATAAATTGGGAGTTACTTTTTCTGTGTAATGTTGCATGAATCCAAGCTTATTAAAACCACTGTAAAGATTTGCTATGCTCCAGGCTACAACTGCTTTACTACATGAAATGTTAGGTTTGGGGGCCTATTTCCAGCTCGGTCAGTGTTGGCACACTATGCTGCCCAGTATGACAATCCAACACTATAGAGTTGAAATGCATATAACTATTTTATTCACTTGTGCAGAGCAAGAACAATGCAAACAGAAAGGTTTGTGCAGTGTTTCACACCTAAATAATCTCGATTACAAGAATATTTTACACCTAATATACACACCTAAATTCTTCCCGAGTCCTTACTATCTCAACTTTTGAACAATCGGGTCAACTGTAAAATATTTCAGTGGCCAACTCTTTGAGTCAGGATACATCAGTGTCTCCTTTCCACCTCTGCATGGATCCAAAATGGATCCCAACGTCCAGTCTCTAGTCACTGAGGAGAAACTCTGCCCAGGATGTTCTTCGTCAACCCAGTTTCCCTCTGCAACCTGAGCTGGGATGCGAGCTGGACTGCAGCCCACATTTTGCACTGACTAAAAGGGGATCTAAACAGAGCCTGGCCGCACTGGGTCAGGAGGGGTTGGGAGGGTGGTAGCGTTCATCTTGGGTGCATTCAGGACAAGGACTTCCTAAATAAAAAAAAAAAGCAGCAGACACTGGTGTGGCTGGCAAAGACATTAGGAGCTGTTGTGAGCTCTGGGGTCAAAGTGACTTAGATACGACTCAAGGCTCCAGAGCACAAATTAAGAGTTACTTTAAAGAGTTGTTCTTATTGTTTGGGACAGAGTGGCGGAGGAAAATGACACGAGCAAGGTTTTGCTCACTGTTCAGAATGATGTATGTGCAAAAGGCTGCTCTAATGCACATACACTGAGAATAGGCTTTACAATGAAGCAAAAAAAGTGAAGAACCTCCTAACTTTTCAGATATTTCAAACATTTAGCGGGTGTTTATTCACATATCTTTTGTTTTTTTTTCCAGATATTAGTCAGACCTAAATTATTATTCAAAACATTATTCATTATTCAACGTTATTCCTATGTCTGGGGGATCTTTAAAAATATCTTGATTTGTGGGAAGCATAACCTTTTGACTTGATCATGGTCTAAAAATAATTCAAAATAAAATGGAGTAATGCTAAACTGCAAGGGTGAGGCCGGTGAAAGTGTCACCTTTAAGTTTATTTAACAATAACATTTTTAACATTCCAGGCAAGGATTAAGAAACCACTTTAAGCCTTCAATATTTTTGTATGACACTGCTCTCTGGAGGCTAAAAGCGGTTCTGTCGACTTCATCTAGTACCATCATAACGCATCTGTATATTGAACAGCATAAACACTATAGACAAATCCACTCTATAATTGACATTATTCAAATCCTAAAGAGTGTGCTTTTAGTGTTCTATAGGCTCCGTCAATATTTGGATGAACATTTTCGCCCCAAAGTGACGTGCTGCCCTTAAACACATAAGAACGTGTTTTATTTTTTCCACAACAGCCTCTCTGCATTAAAATATGTAAAACATACTGTTTATATTGTTTGAGTTGATGCTAAGCTTCTTAAAGGAAGACATCTGTTCCAAATGTAACACCCTCTCTAGGACTCCTTGATTATGAAATGCGTCAAAATAAGATTTAAAGTCTGGTGAATAACTACAAAGACGCTCTCTGGGTTTTTTTTTTTTTTTTTTTTTTTACAGGAGGAAAGCCATGCTCATAAACAACATGTTTGCCTTCATTGGTGGAAGTCTGATGGGGTTGTCCAAGCTCTGCCACTCCTTCGAAATGATGATCATCGGCCGCTTTGTAATTGGCATCTACTGCGGTGAGCGGTCCATTGTTCCGTTTTCTTTATCCTCATTTGTCTTATTTTAGGTATTTAGTATAGGACAGCAAATGTGCAGGTAATGTATTTGAAATTTGCTTATGCAAATTCATTTTTTCTCATCCAACTTTTCCTCTCTGCAGGGTTGGCATCAGGCTTGACCCCGATGTATGTGGGTGAGATAGCTCCTACAAGCCTGCGAGGGGCATTGGGTACACTGCACCAACTGGCCATAGTCACTGGTATTCTCATAGCTCAGGTATGACAACACTCTATGATGCTGCAGAGATTATAATACTTTTCTGTATGAACTCCAGCTGCAGTGTCCCATTATATCAACGAGTGTTTTTCTGGGTTTAATGTTTCAAATGAATATTTTGTAATAGCATTTTCTTGACATTTTTTATAGTATCTTTTTTTAATCTTATGCCCTCACACTGGATCCCTCTCCCTATGCAGATCCTTGGTCTGGAGTCGTTACTGGGTGTTGAGGACTTGTGGCCAGTTCTGTTGGGTTTAGCCGTTGTGCCGGCTGTACTTCAGATGGCACTTCTGCCTTTCTGCCCCGAGAGCCCCCGCTTCCTCTACATCGTTCGCTGCCAGGAGCACCAAGCCAAGAGGGGTGAGCGTGGCTGGAACACTCCAGACTGGTCTAAGGACATCTTTGAAGTTCACAACAAAATTAAAAACACATATTTGACCTCTTACCAGTGGTGCTAGTTATCACTCTAGATTGTTCTGGTGTGAGATGCTGAGTGTTGGAGATATTGGCCGTAGAGATGTCTGCCTTCTTTCAAATATAATGGAAATAGACGGCACTCGACATTGTGGTGCTTAAAGCGCCAAAAAACACATACAAAAAAAACCTGTTTCTTTTCAGAAATCATGACCCAGTTACTCAAGATAATCCACAGACCGGGATGTGAGCAGTTTCATGAGGGAATTTCTTTTTTTCTGCCAGCGAGTGAGCACGAGCTACTCGTCCAAAAGTAGATGCACGCTTCCTTCTGTGCTGTGATGCGGTTGGCGGCCGTAGTTCGGTAGAAAGAAAATAGTTCCTGAATGAAATTTCTCACAATAAGGTCTGTGGATTATCTTGAGTGACCAGGTCATGATTCCTGGAAAGAGACAAAGAGACATTGCTGTTGACTTCAAATGTTTTTTTGTTTTTTTTTGGCACTTTGAGCACCACAAGCAGAGTGCCATCTAGTTCCATTATATTTGAGAGAAGGCAGACATCTCTACGGCCAACATCTCTAACACTTAGCAACTAACACCAAAACAATCTAGTGATAAATAGCACTACAGGTAAGAGGAAAAATATGTATTTTTGATTTTGGGGTGAACTGTACCTTTAAGGTCTTGGTTTTATACTGGAATACGTTTGACTTTTTAATCGAAAAGGGTGATGTCACTTTAATTCCCTTCCAACATTATTTTATTCTCGTCAGGCTAAAACCCAAATATGTGACGGGAAATTATGACAACTTTTAATAGACAGTGTTCGTCAGTCAAAGCTAAACTGGACCAGCGCACAGAAATATAGCAGCTATAGTTAGTATAACAGCCTTTAACTTGCTTGTTTTTTTGGTAATTGGCCACAATAGTTGGATCATGCTGTACAAGACGACATTATATGACATTTATGGGGCTGAATGTACTAGAACAGGCGACTTTAGGTCCTAAACTCAAACATGTTTTCATAAGAATATTCTGATTGAACATACACACCTTTCAATTCTCACTCCACACATGCTTCCTTTGTGCAGGCCTGAGGAGGTTGACGGGCAGGCAGGAAGTGGGCAGCATGCTGGCGGAGATGAAGGAGGAGAAGAGGAAGATGGACATGGAGAGGAAGGTGTCCATCCTGGAACTCTTTCGCTCTCCGCTCTACCGCCAGCCCATTATCATCTCCATCATACTGCAGCTCTCCCAGCAGCTGTCTGGGGTCAATGCAGTGAGTCTTATTTAATTCAACTTCACAGCAAGAAAAGTCACATTATTCTTAACATTTTTGTTGCATCAGTGACATCAATACACCTTGCATAGAGTCCCAAAAAGGATAGTGAATTAGTAGAGTGTAATATTGACATAATCTTAATACGTTCCCCCTTCTGGTCAGATTTTCTATTACTCTACCAGTATCTTCATGAAGGCAGGAGTCCAGAGTCCAGTCTATGCCACCATAGGAGCAGGCGTGGTAAACTGTGCCTTCACTGTGGTCTCGGTCAGTAACATGCCTTCATCTTTGCTTTTAGATGTCTGTCCTCCTTTCTTGGTAAATAACTCAATTTTAAATGTCTAATCTTGTGTGTAGTTAGTATGATTAAGATTAGTCCTGCTATGTACAAAAGTGTGTCTCTATTACTGGTTAACATTGTTATCAAGGAGCAAACGAGATAAAACTGCAGGTTTTTCTTTTGCCCGCCTCTCAAACATCCCTACATCTAAATAGGTCAAGTTTGGTTTAGCAGGTCAAGATGTTTCAATGTCATTAAATGGGTCAAGTAGCAGGATTGTTAGCAATGCTAGCAGCATAGCGCTTTGGACGGCAATGTCGGTCAGTCCACTACGTTGGTGGTGATCCCGGCTCTTCCTTTTTCATCATCGTCATCATGTGGTTGACATGTGGTTTTCAGTTAAATGTCTCCACAGCTTTTGGATGGATTGCCATGGTACAAACATTCATGTCCTCAAGATGAAGTGTAACAACTTCGGTGATCCCTTAAAATTTCATTTAGCGCCGTCACCAAATGCCTGTGAAGCTAAGGACATTCTTATCTTCAGCTGTAGTTGGTAAAAGATGGCAATTAGCAAATGTTAGCATGCGAACATGGTAAACATTACATCTGCTCAATATCAGCATTTTAGCATCGTCATTGTTAGCATGTTGATGTTAGCAGTTGGCTCAAAGCGCCACTGTTCAACCTAACAAAGCTGCTGGCATGACTGTAAAATCTTGTTTTTGTTTCTCACCATATTTCAGTTTAAACTAGAGGAATAGCTAACTTTAGCAACTTAAAGTACAATATGCAAGTTTTACCTCCAATTGTCTACCGAGAATAACAACCTCTCTTTTACCACTTTTTCTTATTAACAGCTCTTCCTGATAGAGAAGATGGGCCGACGGACCCTCCACATGCTGGGACTGGGTGGGATGTCCATCTGTGCCGTCATCATGACCACGGCTCTTGCTTTGTTGGTCAGTCTCTTTCAAGAAGCAAGCATCCTATACTGTTATGGGTGTCTCTACGAACCTCTGAACCCCTTTTGCTCCCTCCCGATAGGACAGTGTTCCATGGATGAGCTACATCAGCATGCTGGCAATCTTTGGTTTTGTAGCCTTCTTTGAGATCGGTCCAGGTCCCATCCCCTGGTTCTTTGTTGCCGAGCTGTTCTCTCAGGGTCCAAGGCCAGCTGCCATGGCTGTGGCGGGATTCTCCAACTGGACTGCTAACTTCATCATCGGCATGGGCTTCCAATATGTTGCCGTGAGTATTTCTTACCTTGACTAGATGTCCTACGCAAATGTCCATGGTCTACTCACTCATATCTTTTAACCTGGATTTATTCCCATCATTTCCCAGGACCTGTGTGGGCCATACGTCTTCCTGATCTTCGCAGCACTCCTCCTCTTCTTCCTCATTTTCACATTCTTCCTTGTGCCAGAGACGCGGGGCAAAACCTTCGACCAGATTGCAGCAAACTTCCATCAGCAGTCTGCAGGAGGAATGATGGATATGGATATGGACATGGATCTGGACAAGCCCAGCACTGAACTGGACTATTTGGGGGAGGAAACCATCAACTGAAGAGTCCCCGTCTGAAGAGAGATGGGACAATTTTTTTTAGCTTGGGATGCACAGTGTACGTGGGCCTAACTCCAAACTTATTTTCTGACATGTATATTAAGGTAAATTGTTGTATTCTTATAGATTGTGGTGCCAAAGAAGTGTTAAGGTGTGTGACGAGTGTCCTTTGCTGGTACCACTGCAATATGAGGTTACGAATTGAGCTTCGACAAAGGCTAAAAACCTATGGATTAAGAGGAGACTACTGTAGTTTCAAGGAATAAGATGCATGGATCAAAGTGTCTGGACTGTTGAGGCATTGACTGCCCATGTGGTAGAATTTTATTCCATGGTGATGCACTTGGTGGCAATATTGACAGACGGAGGTGGAGAGACTTCGGATTTCCTGCACTTTATCTACAAAGACATCCAAAGTATTTAGTTTGATCACAATATGACCTTTAAAGTTACAGTCTCAGTTCCCTTTGGTGGCACCTATGTCGATAAGGGGTAATTGCAGGTGTGTTTTTGTCCCACTACTTCACCCACTCCTCAATATTTCAAAGAGGAGAGCCTGAACGTCTTCATTGCCAAACAGGACTTTCAATCATGCAGTGCGTTTCCAGCTTAAGCCAAAAGCAAAATGCTATCACAACATATTTCTGATCATGAGAAACTCATTGCACAACCTGCAGAAAAGCTACTTTAAAAGAAACAATCTATTTTAGTACTTCATGTGTACATATAGTGTGTTATTTGGTTGTTGATATTAAGGTATGAGGTTCTAAAAGGTTTCAGATTCTTTATGCACTCCAGTAGACGTTTGGTTTTGTAAACAGAAGCCTGATAAACTAGACTAGAGCAAGATGTGCAATCAAAAGGGCTGCCTGTAAAGTGTAGATCTTCTTGAAGATTATCCTTATTATTTTTTAAAATCACACAAGCGTCATGTTTGTGTATTTTTCCTTCGTCATGTGTGCCGTTTGCCATCTATTCTTTAATGGCGTGTATCACTACCTTCTGAAGATTTGTATTGAGATTGTTCAGAGAGGACCTGTCATTTCTATTATGAAGCTGTTGTCTAAAGGATGAAAGTACTGTAAATAATGTTGCTGAAAAACACCTGTGAAGTAATTTATATCTGTTACTAGACATTGTGTTGTGTTTAAGTATCCACTTTTTAAAAACTGCAAATACGGTCAAAAGCAGCATCTTCTAATCTGCACCCCAGTCATGAAGAAACAAGGACTGTATCCTGAGATTTGCAAACATGATTTATTAATAAGCATTTTAACTATTGACATTGCACATAATCCCCTCCAAAGAAAAGCACACACAAATAAGTAAAACAAAAATAGTTTCTTTACATCAATCCATCCTCAACTGAGGAGATGAAGGGAGTAGTACGTTTTAAGAATCGATTGAGGTGGTAACAGAACTAAACTGACTCCCATAATGCACCACCAACCTCGCACCTGCTTGGTTTATCCCCTCTTCAACCAAATTTTAAAAAAGTTAAATAAAAATCAAGGCTGGTTCCTCTATAAATTACATGATGCGTTTCATCTCGGCAATTAAAGAAAAGTATTTTTTTATTTTTATTTTTTTTAAACGAGGGTTGGAATAACTGGGCCACCAAGCAGATTGTCCAGTATTTCCCATTTGTCTTTTAAAGATGTACTTTCAATGTCTAAATATGCTCCCACCACCCACCTGTTTCTCCCATTTCCCTACCTCATCCCTCTTCAAATGTCAGTGTCTAGACAGGACAACACAAGACAAGCTGAAAGGGGTGGGGGCCTGAGGGATGACAGCAAGACAGAGTGGGTTGGAGGATTGGGGGAGGGCAGTGCATGCGTTCTGAATTAGGTTCAGTCCTCCAACCCTAGGACCTACAGAAACAAAAGATAAAACTGAATAAAAAACCACAAGGGAGACACACGGGATGAGAGAAAGACTGAACACAAAAAAAAAAAAAAAGACAAAAACATAAAATAATCTGAAATCCAGAATCAAGATTTCACTCTAAAATGTTCCCTGCATTAAACTGGAGTCTCAGCCCAAACATAAGCAGACAAGTCCTTAAAGACTCAACTAAATCTTGCCTTTCCTTTATTCCTATCATTCCACCTTAAATCTATACACAGGAATACTTCAAAACAGCCTATTGAGGGATAGTTTGGATGTTTTGAAATAGAGCTGCATGAGGTACTTAACAATATTTAGTGTATTACCTGCAGTAGATGGTGGTTGGCAGCCCCTAGTTTGGAGAAACAGTTAGGTATACCGGCACGTGAGCAAACGATGTACTGCTGTGCTTGTCCATAAAAATAAAGAAATAAAAGCAAAACGTGTTTTAGCCACATAACAAATAAAGTAATTTTAAAAAGTAAAAATCTGTTTGAGTGTACACTATATTTAGAATATTTTCACTGCTTTACCGGACAGCACCTTCTGAGGGCGAACTGAAGCAGTTATATCAATGTTATGCTCTCGCCAAAGCCACCAGACTCCAGTGACAAAAACACTAATTTTACCTGGCCGAACACACAATAAAAAACACAAACAAACTAACCGATCAAGGCAGCGGTAGATCAGCAACTCGTGTGTTCTGCGAGGTTAAATTACTGTTTTTGTCAATAGGTGGCTTTGAAGAGAGCATAGATAATGGCTTCAGATCCCTGTCGGAAAAGGCAAAGTAAAGCGCTGAAAATATTCTAAATATAGCGTTCACTTACACCGATTTCTTTTGGTGGCTAAAATGTGTTCTGCACCTGTCCCCGGTGCCCAACAGTACATTGCTTTGCTCCTGTGCTGGTATTCCATGCCGACCGCCATCTACTGTAGGTAAAAACAGACTGGGCATAAGTACCTCATACATGGCACCTGGAGCACAATCCTGCACCCTCATGTCTCCCACCCTGCCTGAACCACCACTTACCAAGGGTCATGAGACTGTCCTCTCACTAGCATCACTCCGTTGGTGCTGGGACTGTTGTGGCAGCTGCCTGCTGTGGAGAAGGAGACAGTTAAGACATTTGTGTCAATACAACAAAACACCAGTGATTATACAGATAAGGGAATGTTTTTTTTTTTTTTTTTTAAATGGCAGTTTAAGAACCTTACCTCGGGTGATTTTGGCGTTTTAGGAGAAGTTTTGGCGGAGGACTTTGATGTGGATTTAAGGTCAGCTGGTTTAGAAGTCTGAGGGGGGGTACCTGGCTCTGATGCAGACTTTTCTGTATCATTCTGCAATGTGTGAAAGTTTTTTTTTTGTTTTTTTAAAAAAAAAAAAAGTGTTAATTAAGCATGCAATAGCAAACCATGAAAGTAGGCACAACTGTCCGGAAAATGATCCCAAAAACACTTTCCATCTAAAATAGAATTGAACCAGAGATGTTGAAAATGATGGTATGCATCTTAGACCACAAGCACACCACTGAAGCTTCATGTGCAGAAACAAATGCATCATTGATTTTAGTGGTGCCCCATGAGGCCAATTTCAGAGACACTGTCAGCTACACTGCTCTTCCAGATGACATACGTCTCAGCTATCTTGTTTCAGGGCAACTTCGTTTGAGGCAAGTTTGAGAACATCTTTTTTTAATGAAATAAGTCTGTAAGTTTGTCAATTTTGACACTCACTTTCGATGTGGAGGACTCAGAGTTCCTTTGCCTGCGGCGTCTAGTTTGGCGCCGTGGTTTCTGGTCCTCAGCTGCTTCTCCGTTGGTCTGGGGGGCCTCAGATGCCTCCGTCTGCTTCACTTCGCCTTGCTCCTGGCTCTCTTCTGCAGCCACCTGCTGGCCGTCTGCAGCCTGATCAGCAGGTGGGCGAGGACGGAAAGGTCTGTGACGGAGCACATTATATATATAAAAAATAAATATAAAAAATAATTCAGCTTTGCATTTTTTTTTTTTTTTTTTTTTTTTTAGTTCAGTACCACAAAAATGAAAAACACACAAAATGAAAAAACACACAAGTGTCATGTCACCTGCGGTATGGGCGCCAGAATCTGCGCTGTGGTGGTCGCTGTGTTTCGTCGGCCTCTGGCACGCCGTTCTTTTGCTCTCCAGCCTCACCCTGAAAGATCAAGAAGCCAAAACCTCAGACTAGCCTGATGCAGAAAAGTTCTA
>CALSCE010010690.1:328493-348163 GCA_943593645.1 Bovichtus variegatus | reverse complement strand
GGAAAGTCTGACCTGAAAGTAAATAGTTATATCAGCACCAGTAATAATATAAAGTCAAATATTACAATACGGTTGACAAATATTTTCTGTGTGGGTGTTCAATCAATATTATTCTAAATCTGTCGACATTTGGTATTGAACGCCTGGTCATATTTGTAGTCTTGTTTGCTTATCCTTTAATCAGATATTTATCGTTTTAAATCATAATGTTGCCAATTTTATTGACTTGTATGGTTGTTTGCGTTTAGGCAACATTTAATGTTTGAGAACTCTGGAGCTTTTCATTTGATGAAAAAAGAGCTTTGTATAAATTTTTTTTTTATGTTTCTCAAAATAACGTATGGAAACAGTCTTGTTTTGGTATTATATCCACACTAGTGTCAACAATATGTAACCGATACCCCAGTCTGAGACAATCCTGACTGACGCACACCTTCAATTTCTTGTAGACAGGTGTGTAGGAGGCAACGTTTTTGTCACCAGGTGAAGCTCTAGTGACCGAAAAAGTTGTGTAACAACAGTGTGCGGGAAATTCCCTCTTCTCTTGACTCAGAACAAATTGCATCACTGAATTGTCATACCTGTCAACATCTTGTCTAATGTCACAATATGAAATCAATACACCTTCCATATCTAATTGTAACTTTACCTGCTGTTGTCAATCGTGATTGTACATTAACATCTGCGTCCTGTGTGTTGGCCTCCACAGCAGGCATGGCAGATGCAGAGCTGGACTTCCAGACAGGTGATGCCGGAGCATCCGCCACCTACCCCATGCAGTGCTCTGCCCTGCGTAAAAATGGCTTTGTTGTACTGAAAGGACGACCCTGCAAGATCGTCGAGATGTCCACCTCCAAGACGGGCAAGCACGGCCACGCTAAGGTCAGTAGGGATGCTGATGCACCACGTCATTATTGCAGGGCTTTATCGCATGACCCAGACAAATAACTGAAATGTAAAACCTTTTTTTTTTTTTCCTATGTGGACTCACTTTGATAAAAAAAAAATATCGCGCAATTTCGAAAAACAATTCTCACGACAGGTTCACCCGAGGGAGAGCGATCACTCTATCACTCTACTATCCATCCATTTATCTCTGGAATAAACACGAGGTTACGGTCATCAATATTAATGCACATTAATGGACCCTTTTAGTCTGCACAGGAACAATAATGTGTCCCCGCTGGGTTACAGTTTCCATTTCTAAAAGAAATATTCAGCATTTGGAAAAGCACATGTATTATAAGGCATGTCTAAATGTCAGACACTTACTTGTTTATAGCCAAGTACCCTTTTATTAAGTATACTAGGTAACTCAAGTACTTTCTCTACACATTAGACATTGAATATGTTTTAGATACTGATTGATAAAATATAGCTTATGTTTTTGTTTTAGTGTTTTGGGTTACACTTCATTTCTAAGCTGATTGTTAATCCTTTCCGTGTGTTTTGTGCTCGAGCAGGTCCACCTGGTTGGCATCGACATCTTCTCTGGTAAGAAGTATGAAGATATCTGTCCCTCCACCCACAACATGGACGTCCCCAACATCAAGAGAATGGATTACCAGGTGAGACAGCTGGAGGAATGAAGACACAGTAGCTTCTCATCTATTGTTAGAATACAGCATGACCCGAGTCTGTTCCATACTAGTACGCAGAACATTTGACAAGGTAAACAAACCACTTCTTACAAATGAAACCCTCCCAGGTGACTTTTCTTCCTGTAAAAAGTCAGATTATGTGCCATTACTTTTCCAAAAGCTTGGTCTGGAACCACACGAGGCTCTAGACCAATGAATATACAAACTCCCAACAACAAATATACAAAGTATAACAAATGTTTTACTTGCTATGTAAAAGTCCAAGTGGCAGAAAACTAGGGCTCCTTCCTCTTAGTCAGTCATTTTAAATTGATGATGACTAAGGGGAATGAGTCTCAGATATCATAGCAATATTCACAAATATGCTTTGGTATTTAACAAGCAAAAGCTTTTCAGAGATCATTCCGCATGGCCGCTGCAGGGCAATTGACAGTAGGGTGATTATTTGTAAAAGGCCCATGATTATTAGACAACTACGAATGTCTTAGAAAGATAAGCTACTGGTACTGATGTCAGAGGGAAATGCTGGTAACTTTTTGAAATCGTACAGCGTTGATGTATAAATGATGCACGCATTTGATCTGATGTACCAGAGCTCATGAAGAGATCATATGTGGCTTTATTTGTGTCTTATTTATCATTGTACCGTATAGTCATGCAGTTTAAAGCATGACTTACTGGGACACTTGAATAGAGCAGAGCCATCGTTAATGTTATTAGTTCCTGTTAGTTCCTGTGCCTTTGCTGCTACGACAAAGCAAAATGTCCGCTGTGAAAAAGACTGAAAAATACCGTTGCTAAACTTATGCAATATAAAGAAATAAGATGTAGATTTGCATTATGATAATGTTTATTTTTTGCATGTTTTAAAACATGCACGGTAAAAGAAATGGGTGACTTTTAGTTGTGAGGTCGGTGCAGAACTGCTCTAAATTTACACTGGCTGAATCTTAGCTCCATAATAGCAACAAAACTTCTTTTGTGTTTGCTATGGAGCTTCTTAGTGTATCTCAGCTCCTTATGCCGCTATCTTTTTAGCGTAAAAAGCACTGATAAATGCACTGTATGCTACCTGCCCAGCACCAAGGCAGACAAAGTTAGCGACTTGCTGGTTAGCAGTTAGCAGCTAATGAGAAAAAAAGAGGTACAATGAGTAAATGTAGGTTTAACCACCTGCATAATTAGAGAGTGTATCCAAGTGTACACAGTCGCAGCATTAACTCTCTTTATAGTATAACAGTGGGAACGGTTCTTCATGACGCTGATGACCATTAAACCGATAATGATACATGCATACTTAGACGCCGCCAGTTAGTTCAGCGGTTAGTTCAGCAACAGAAAGAGGAAAAAGATAACGCCTGCATGTATCACAATGCTGTGTCCGCTTACTCTTTTCTTCTCCCTCTCCCAGCTTATTGGGATCCAAGAGGGCTACCTGTCCCTGCTCCAGGACAGCGGGGAGGTGAGAGAGGACCTGAAGATTCCCGAGGGAGACCTGGGCAAAGAGATAGAGAGCAAGCACGAAGCCGGAGAGGAGATCCTGGTCAGCGCTGTCACTTAAATAAAAGAAACGTGCATATACTCAACAACAGAGACATAAAACAAAACATTTCAGAAATCTTAAACTAACATTTTTGCTCTTTCAGATCACTGTTCTAAATGCAATGGATGAAGAAGCTGCAATTGGTATCAAAGCCTTGGGTAAATAAGCCACTGCAGGTAAATACAGAGCTAACAGCTGTATCGACATGCAGCTGCCCTCTCACCCTCCACCCCCCCCCCCCCCCCCCCCCCCAACTACCGCCCGACCCAGCCTGCCTGAAGAAGAGTGCGGGGTGTGTGCGTTATTTTAAAAATGATGTCTGCGTGTGTTTGGGCGTTACACCACAAGCCACCAGCATGTGCCATGCCAGTGCAAGTGTGTGTGATGTCATACATGTACAGTTTATTGTTCATCATTGGACCGAGGGGAAGGCAACTCCAGTCAACAACTCCGAGGTTTGATAGGTAAAAAAAAGACGTCGCTTTAAAATGTTATTTACAATTATGCATATCGACCACACTGGAAATATCCATGTTTTTCCATATTATTGCAAACTCACCTTTTTTTTTTTGTATATATTTGTTTAAACTGGACATCTTAGTGGTCGGCTGAAATTGAAAGATTTCTAATTGACGAAATGTAGCTAATTTGATGAGTGTGTTCAAAATGTGAAGCCTGTGTGACGTGATGGTGACTGAGCAGTGTGCCACCGTGGATCTGCCTGCCCCTTCATGTACTTTTTGTCTCATGTTAACACTATTACGAGCATGTGTATCATTTCTCTGGAATATAAATGAAAGCTAACGGTTCATATTTCATTTTCGAGCAACGTTGTATTATTTTCTGTGGGTCGTACTTCATTTTACAGCCTGATCGAGCCAGTTGCTTCCTGTATTTCTCAAAGAAACAGCTTGTAGCATTGTTGTAATTGTTGGGTCAAACTGTTTTTATGCACTTTCTTTCCTGCACTTTCTCACCTGCAAACTGTGGGCTGTAGAATAAAGTATCCACGAAATATGTTTAAAGCTGTTGGTCGCGCAACGTTTCCTCGGGAGAGGCGAGTTAAAACACTGTTGTCATTCAAATATATTTCTCGTGTTTCTTTCTTCTCTCACCTTCCTTCTCTGACTTTTCTTTCTTCTTTCTTCTCATTCGTCCCCTATTGTAATTCTGTTTCAGGGGCTAACGATGCACTGGACCTGGGGGAAAGTTAGAATTATTGCCTCGTCATTGCTATTCTCCCCGTTTTTCTCTTTGTTTTTCGTACTCTCTCTCCCCTCACTTTTCTTTCTCTTCTTTGGGTTGATGTAGAAAATAAACTTTAAGAAATAATTGGAAATGTCTAACAGTAAACATCCTCTATGTACATGGCCCCACCTGAGTCTGGATTAACAGATGTAAATAGATTTTTAAAAAAGGTCAGAGGTGCAGAGGAAGGTCTCTTGCTAATGATTGAGTAGGTGTACAAATATTCAGTTGCTACCTACCATCAGGGAAAAGAAAAGTGGTGATGGCGTCACAACTGTTGTTTTTATATATGTTTCTGTTTTAAGAAGGGCTTCAACTCTGGGTCTGCATTGTTCTGTTGAGGCTTGTCCATTGAATACTTGGTTTCATCTTTTCTGTATGGCACTTTCCTTGAGAACTGAACAAGCCCCTCCTGCTGTTTATTTCATCACCTCAAACTTGTCTATTAAACAAAGGTTAACCAACATGTCCCACCAAGGTTCAGCTTCTTTTTGCCTCAAGGATTTGAAGTGTCAAAAGGAAACAAAATCCTGCTTCAAAATCCATTTGCTGAGGCCCTCACTGCGGTCCTCCGCAGCGGAGCCATTCAGAGAAATTGCGTGTGGTATAATTTGAATACTGATTGATTGAGCGATGATTCAGGAGGCAGATAACTTGTGGAAGTTTGTGCAGAATGTCTCCATTGCCAAAAAAAATAAAGATGAAACTGTCGGACGTTGCGTTTGCTTATCATTTTTATTTAGCAACATAAAAGCATTAAAACAGCGGGAGACTCAGACTTCATATATTCTGTAGAAGAGGACAACGCAAAACACTGGAAAACCTTTGTGGTAACCAACTCTAATTGGTCTAATGTGATCAACCAGGAGTCAGCAACACAGTGAAATAGTATTTTCAGTTTGGTCAATGTGTTTCAGTTACAGTAGTGTTCATCAGTATGCGCGTGACTTCAGCAGAAACATGTTGATTTAATCCACATACTCTAAATTCAACTCCAAGTGTTGCTGAATATTTCCCCTAATCCTTTTTTTCCTCTACTTTTTAGTGAGCAAAGTCACTTTGCAGAGACTCTGCCTCCACTGATGTCGTAATTATGAACATTAGTATACAAAGAATAAGCTCTGGTTCAGTCTTTTTACAAGATATTAACATTTTAATGCACATAAGCACCTCCAGAATAGCTTTACAGTGTAGGTAAAATAATAATCTATTTTACAAATTAATATAATTTGAAGTTAGGTAAAAAAAAAAAAAAAAAAAATGTTTTTAAAAAGAATATCAATGTTGGATGTTTACAGAAGCACACGCATGAGGACTGCTGATCACGCATTTACAAATAAAAATGAAAAGTTACTGTACAGGAAATAAAACACAAATCACATGGCACAATCCAGCCAAATGACTGTTTTTTAAGGAAGTCGATCAATTACTCGTCCAAAAGGTTCTCCAGAATCTTGAGTGAAGCTGTGAAGTCTCAGTGACGATGAAGGTGAAGGTGGCTATGAGTTACTTCCCATGGTGGTAGAACCTCTGCCCGCTCTGGCTGTGCGGGAGGAAGCCGTGGCGAGGAGCACCCTGGGGAGAGGTCTGGAACGAGGCCTGGTGGTAAAAACACAGAAAAACGTGATGAAACTGGTTTGCATTTTTTTAACAGAAACACAGTATAGAAAAGGTGGAAAGCGGAATCAAGGATTGAAAGAGTAATTTCTCCAAAACAGGCAGATGGAAAAGGATTTCTAAGCAAAAAATGGAGGTAACCAGGCACAAGGGTGTGTGAGTGTGTGTGTTTTGGGGGTTCACCTTTGCAGTGGGAATCTGGACCGCCATCGATGGTGTGGGCAGCAGTCCTGGAGCAGAAGGATGCATGGCTGGTGGATGCATAGGCCTCAGAGCACCCTGAAAACCACCCCCCCCCAAAAAAATAAAAATCAGATAAGGAAGTGATGACATGAAGTACAGAGCAGGTAAATGAAGCCTATGCTAGCTGCTTCCATCATTTAGACAGTGCCATGTTTGGGCCAAAACTTATTTTCATGTTACGCCTGATACTTAAAAATAGACATAACATTATCATATGGATGACTCAATTTGATAGGTAATTTCTTACTGCATCAGTAAAGCCGGACTGTTGGTTGGCATGTTCCAGCTGCTTCTGGAGGGGTATTCCTGCACCAGGAATGTATCCTGCATGAGATACAGAGGTTGCAGTTTATTATCAAACTATAATTGACATCAAACGCAGCTGTTATTAATAGTCACAGGTGGTCTCTCGCTATGAAACAGCAGCGGGAACACAAGGACGGTGGCAACAGAGTAACTGACCAGGCTGGGAGGTGAAGTGGCTGTGGACGGGGTAGCCAGTCTGCTGGTGGGGGAGGTACTGCATGGTCTGAAATGCAGACGCACCTATGGGAGAACAAAGGCAACTTCACTACAGCCCACTTTCAAGTATTGATCTGAGCCTACCACAACAAGCACAAAGGACAATGTAGCCCTTATTAAAAGACTATAAAATTAGCTAATTTATATACAGAACTAAAAGACACATCTTGATTTTTTTTTCCCGGACTGTATGTCCTATACGACAGAAATGAATCAATGTGCGCGTTTCCTTTTTACAGACGATGTGGAATCCCAGCCACATGTCCTTTACCTCTGATCTGAGAGCTGCTCGCGAAACTGACAGGTACGGATGGTCCAGGAGCGTAGGTGGAGGGATGCTGGGCCTGAGTCACCCCATAGGGCTCGTGGACCCCTTGGCTCCCGCTGAACTGCCCGTGCTCGGCCGAGCCCGAGCTGAATCCAGGCGTCTGATAGTGACGTGCCTAAAAGAGGAGGAAGATGGGGGTTAAACAGTGCAATACGCTAAACTGGTGTTTAAATGTGCATCTCCTTAATCAAAAGGATTAAAAAAAGGTGTAAGACTAGGAATGTAAGGGGAAATTCTAAACACACAGGACTCAATGAAGCAATTACATATAATAAGGAATCCATAATCAAACTTATGGAGAAGTATCTGTGGCGATATATTTTGGATAAATTAGATTTATTTGAGATTTTGCGGAAAAGATAGAAGTTCTTTGAGTGAAACACCCCTTTACTCACTGGAATCACAGCAGCTGGGAAGAGTTGTTTATTACGTTCTCCAAGAAGGGCACCAGGTCGACTGTGGCTGACTGGACTGCCTGAGGGAGGCAACGAGGAGGATCAGTTGACTTTTACTTATAATGTAAGGTTAAGGTTAGGCATATTAATACTTGAAAACTGCCTTACCTTGAATGCTGAGAAGGTGCTGCCCTGCGTGCATTGGCAGGCTGGGTTGGTAGCTGGCTGATGTCAATGTTGTGATATCACTAGAAAGGACAAAAATGCAAATGAATACCAAACATACTTCAGCAAAATACTTGGTTAAATAACAAAATTCTGTCATACCGTTATGTACTGAAAGTACTGAAAAGCTGCGTCATCCTTACTACCTCTGCTCCTTTCTGCGCCTCTTTTCCTCTTCATGAAGTACTTTCTTGAGCTGTAAGAAGAGCTGGTGTTTCTCCTCTTGGAGTCCCTGAAGTTTTTCCCCCATCTTCATTACCTGAGACAAAAATGTGGGGTTAGAATCATAGTATAAGAAAAACAAATTGCCATGCCGTATATCATAGCCCCAACCCAAGAAAAGAAGGCTAAGCCTTATGGAGTTGGAAGCACAGATTGCAGTTGAAAATTTCTTTTTTTTTTTCTTCCAACCTGTTCTTTGGTCTCCTCCAAAGACATCCTCTCCTCTATTTCTTTTGTCCTCTTCCTCTCTTCCTCCTCTTTCATCTTCTGCTCCATCATTTTGTCCACCTCTTCCTCCTCTGAAAGATCATACATGTTACTCAGTGATGGTGGAAAACACATTCAAACCATTACCTTAAAAACCACTCACTGTAATACTCAATGAGTAAGCATTAGGAAATTAAATGTACTTCATTTTAGGTATGAGAAAATACTCTTTATGCAGAGCCTAGTCTTTCTGTGTTCAAATATTTGTTAGTAGAGTATATTTAATTAATTATACTTAATAATAATTTAGAGTGTTGTATTCAGTTTTTGATAAGAGTTGTTTTCTATTTCATTATCTTTAAAGGCTTCTTAAAAATGATTGTCTATATGTGGATAAAAAACATTTCAGACATATTTAACTTTCAGTATTGCGCTATCAATTTAGAAATGTAATCACAATAGCTCAAAGGGAATATTTTAGATTGTAGGGATGTCAATATTTGCAGTATTGCACATAGACAGGCATTAATAAAACATATTACACAGATGGAGATGTAGACAGGGAGAATTCATGGTGCTTCTTGCGTAATGCAAACAGGCTAAATGGCAAATGGGAAACACAATCCTATCATTTTATAACTCGTACCTTGTCTCTTGCGCTCCCTCTCCCTCATGATGTGTTTGTGGAGGGCTCTGGCCATCGCGTTGGACAGCTTGGGTCTCTCCAGCAGTGCGGGCATAGTGACAGGCAGTGGAGGGGCCAGCTGGTGCAGATACAGTGTTCAGATTAAAGGTTACAACAAGACACACCGGGCTGCATGTAAATGTGCCTGCGGTCTATGCTATATCTCACTTGGAAGTACAACCAGTAGAAATACTACAGGTTAAAGGCCTAGCTGCTATGCGGCTAACAGCTAAGTTAGCAGCGTTAGCTTTGGCTGCTAACTGACAGTATATTTAATTAAAAAGCACCAACGGGCGTGGTGTGGTTTAGGACGAAGATGTGTGGAGCGAAGATATATGGAGCGGCGGCTGCTGTTTTATTTTTCAACGTGTCCAAGAGCAAACGTTAACTGGAGTTAGCTAGCTGGAGCGAGCTGCACTAGTGGCTCAATTGTGGCGGATTTATAAAGTACAAACAAATCTTACTGTTGTTGCGTTGTGAGTCGTTTAGTAAAAACCTAACCGTCTTGCCGTAAATTGTAGGCGAGTTAACTGTGTCTGGAGCAGTTGAACAAGAGAAATTCACCCAAAATATAAACAGACTGAGAGGTTTTCAGCCCGGGTGATAATGTTGCGCTTCCGGTGCCAAGCACGACGTCCGATGTCTTTACCCCACCAAAATGCATTCTGGGAATAGTAGTTTACCCCTGTATTTTTGCAGAGATCTGGCATCCCCCTCTAAATTTGCAAAATTCGTCTCTTCTTACAGGGACACTCAGATTGTGTATGGACACATTGTAAAGAGTTTTTTTCAGAAATATGAAATGGTTTCCATTTACATATAATATGATATGTAAATGTATTTTTTAAATTACTTTCTTTTAAATAACCTAACCTTATACGTTACTCACGTCTTATTTGATGAAGTCAATCAATTGAATGGGTGAATATCATATGCATGCTCCATACATTTTTCTCAATGAATACTTACAATGCATATCTAAATTTAATTCAGAGGGAGACTGTTATATATAATATATATTTCTTATTTCTCCGATTCTGATTTTGCTTTTTATAGATTCAACATGAATTGTTGGAGCTCCTTTGATCCAGGATTTTTATTGCCATCAACTGTTTTACTCTTATAAGAGTAATTTACAGCTGATCAATAAAGATTACCGTCCCTGGGTGGGCTCGAACCACCAACCTTTCGGTTAACAGCCGAACGCGCTAACCAATTGCGCCACAGAGACGATCTATGTAGAAGATGGGCGTGGTTTTCATTTAAAAAACGACCTATGGAGCATCTTTATTAAATTATTATTATTAAAACTAAATTTAATGCATCTGCATAATGCATCTTTGCAATTTGCCATTGATTTCCGGAAGTCTGGTTAAATAATATAGGAGAAACTTTAATCATTGCATATTAAATTTCAATGGAATGCTCTTATGCAATGAACAAGTACTACATTGATTATTACACACTACAACTTTAAAGCTGCAGTTTGTAACGTAATACAATCATGAAAATAAAATAAATAAAGTTAAAACAAACAAATAGATGAATCGGAATTTACGGGAAGTAATTGACACTGCGTTGTCGTCGGCTCTAATTGGTTGTAATTCCTACCGATGAGCACTTGGGGGAGACATGGGAACAGGATTTTCCCCCCATATTATCTGTCCAGAGCAGTCAGGATATAGTTATAGACAAACAAAGATGCCTGTAACAGCAACGTGTACATATTAACAAAAAATGTGAAAACCGACATGTAGAAGCTAACGATGTGTATTTTTTAAATTCTAAATTTTGATTTCAATCTGTATTTAATTATTTTGGATACGAAAACATACTGCTGATGCGTCCTGTTCATTCTGCCAGTCATACTTTTGCCCCTGGTTTCTCTAACCTTTACTCATGGATAAAACTGGATTTCACAGTCACATTGAGTTAACAATACGAGTGATTTGGATGATTGATTAAGTCTCTCACAAGGGAAAACTTTTTGTGCAAATTACATAATATATATGACAAACACAATATTCAATGAAGACAAGAAACGCAGATAGCTTTTAATCACATTTTATCATGTATGGTCATGAGTGGAGAGAAAGAGCCAGTAATGCAGCTGTATACAGAGTTCAAATCTTTTTTTTCATTTTTTCTTAAAAAAAAAGAGACAAACTTAAAAAAAAAAAAGAAAATCGCACTCAGCTTTACAATACCTTTTAGAAATTAAGCAATCTAAATTAACAATTATAACAACAATAATCATAGTAGCAGTCAACATAATAGTCTTACCACTGAAAGCAGAGGATGATTGTTTAGTCTGAATTCTATTATACTCCTTGCTAAGGTCAGATGCGGGGCAGCCCACTGAATTCTCAATCACAGACTTCAGTTTTTTTCTAGGAAAAGAACTGCTGCAAAACAGTTATCCTTTACTTTGCCTGAGACAAAATGACCTGCCTTCAACTGGTAGATGCTATTAATTTCCTAACCTAAACTCAAAATACACTTTATACTCCTGCAAGCCAACAGAGTGGACACACAATAATCTATCTTCATTGTCAATAAGAGCCGATTTGAACTCACATACCATGTCTTTCTTCCCTTAACCCTGGGGTAACTATATTTATGGCCTAGTTCTAACATTATTTAATCATTCCTGTTTTTTTTCAGCAAAGCATGATCAATTACGACACTAGAAAAACAACTGGCCACAAGACCACTTAACTCATGTCGCTAGTGAAAAGAAAAGTGGAGGCAAATACAATTCAGACTGCAGAATAATAAAGACATAAATGGATGGGAGAGGTGTATTGTATGGGTGGTGAAAGTGCATTCGACATATTTACTCTGGGAACTCTAAGCTGCTGAGCTGGATTTAATATTTAAATGAATGCATGGTGGAGGTCTCAGAAAGGTGGGTAGTGGTTGGAGGGGGATGGTAGTGGGATCAGATTTCCCTTTGGCTGCTCCCGTACACACTCTCATCACTGTAGGCAATGTAGAGGAAAAAGTCCTCTTCGTGATGCTCCTGAGAAAGACCGTAAGAAAAATAGATGTTAGTATGACATATGACACAATACATTGATAAAGACATAGTCTGAGAGCAGGTGAGTGAGGCAGAAATGACTCTTGCCTGGTACAACAGTCCCATGGTAGCTGAGGTGGGTGGAATGACGTTGTTTACAAAGAAGAAGAGCGCATCCTCAGCTCGCAAGTGGATTCTTTTCCGGATGAGGAAGTAAAACTGTCCCACTGTTAAAAAGAGAGTAAACAACATTGACAATATTTTAGATCGAACTGTACTGGCGTATTTGAAATGCTGTCCAGGAACTTGGCACGTAATAAAATATTTACCCGTCAGGTCGGAGGGGACAAGATATTTCTTCTTGTCCAGATCTCCTATTCTGGCTTTGGGGGCTTTCTCCACAATTACCTGAAAAAAGAAAAACAAGAACCATTGCACGTGTCTTTGGCAAATGAATCTAGTACATTTTCTACTGAACAAAGACTGTGTGTGTGTGTATCAAGTGAGAAGTACTTCCACCTTTCTAAGAAAAGAGATCTGAGAATAAACAAAATCGTCAGTCAAGCGAGGACTGAATTACTCTCAGACCAGATAATGCGTTTTCATTTTAACAGTATCTGGAGCCCTGTATTATGTAATTGGTCAGTTAGAAAGACATCTGTATATTGATATGTGTACAAATCAGATCGTGGATTTAGTACAGAGGACTGGTAGGAGCACAAAAAGTACACTACTTTTAAGGTTCCCCTATTTAGTCTAAAAATAGGACTACTACCTGAACACTGCCTACCCACACACCAGGCAGGAGCACGTCATTGTAGAGCTTAAGTGATTATAGTCGATGGCCAGAAAATTAACCAGCAACTATTTTTTAACTATTCTTTTTTATTTATTTGTTTAAAGCAAATATTTTGTGGTTCCAGCTTCTCAAATGTGGATATCTTCTGTTTTTCCTTGGTCTTCTAGGACAGTAACAATAATATATTTTTATTTTGGACTATTGATTGTGGGCCATTGATCGAACAAAATAGGCAAATGTTATTATTTGCTCTGGTAACCTGTGATGGGCTGTTTTTGTTGTTGTGTTTTTTTTTTTTTTTTTTTTTTTTTTACAATGTCCTGACATCAAATTAATGCTAAATTAATTGAAAAGATAATTGTAAAATTAATCGATAGTAGAAATAAATCGTCGGATGAAACAGTAGGACACATTAAGTTCATCTATTACTGATCACAGCTGTAAAATGAAAAGGCAGTGAAACTACATTGTTCTTGTAAATATCATACATTATAGAAAGCCCAAAGCGCATTAATCTACTGACATTCTTGTTAGTATAGTTTGAGTAGCAAAATACCAATGGCTGCAGTGGACTATACAATGTATATTGAAGATCCAGGGCGACGTAAACAAGTGTCCTGTGTGTTGACGCATACTATTTTAAGGTGCACTGATGTTAGCATTTCAACATACAGCCCGAAACTACACCCAGCTGCCCGTTCAGACCACATTCGGTCTGTACACCTTTCACTGTAAAAGCAAAAACACCACGATCGGTACAATAAGCGTGTCGTTGTATTACCTTATATTATTTCTAATGTAGAAATACCATTTTTAAAACACATACACGGAAGGATTACACGAAGCTATCAGGAGCTGGCCTGCTAAGTGCGGCCGAAATTCTTCCTGGTTAACCTCTAGCTTTGTTAGCTAACTGGAGTGCTGTTTACTAACGTGGCAGTCAGCTGTGGAGAAGGATACTGATAATTAGGTGTGGCTACAACTGAACCACGAGATGATATATAGATTGTATGTGCGTAAACTAAATGTCATTAACAATTGTGTAGCATTAGCACTAGCATTGCCACATATATTGCGCTACCAAGCTAACGAGTGCTACTTACAGGTACCCTATCCGGATACTTCTTTCTTATTTTCTCGCCTTCGGACCGCCTTTTCTCAAAAGGGTGCTCTTCTTTGTACTGGAACTTCATCGTTAAAAGAGATGACAGACAACAAGTCGGTCACTCCTAAATTGTACGATAACGGTTTGCTCGAGGAACTGCTCAAATCGCTGACACACACGACAAAAACAAACGGTGCAAACTAGCCTTTAGCTCGCCACAGCTGTTTTCCTAGTGCGACTGCGGCGGAGGGATACAATAACAACATGACGTTGCAGAGGGTCTAGTTCGCGGTGAGACTTCACGCTATCCCAGACCACGTTAACGTTAACTTCCGATAATCGGTGTTGATTCAAATCAAAGGTTTTTCCTTAGAAATGAATCATTTTTGAAGTGGTTTAAAATATATTGTGCCATTTTCTGTGGAACTATTTGATTTTGATCAACCGCTGCGGGTAAATACGTAGGGCAGGGCAGTGAAGAGGCAGCTGTCCTTGTCATATGACCGAGGCCCAGCAGCGAGAGCAAAGAAACTAAATAAACATGCGATAATAAGCGATCATTTGGGCTGTACAGGGTAACGACATTCAGCAGCTCCGCAGAACAATGAGGAATATTGTAAAATCAATGTGCGTTCACTTATTGTCCGAGCTTAGTGTTCAAGACTAAATTGGTTTGAAGTTTCGCAATTCCCGCTGTTGCCACAACATCAGACAAATAAAAACAAGTGGTCAGAGAGATTAGACCGGTTTTATGGAGGGATAAAAAGAAGTGGGGGACATCTAACGGGTCCGTTTTCTAGTGGGCCACTAAGTTTCTTTTAATGATGTGTAATGAAGGTGAATACTGGTTTTATGAAAAACAACTGGGAATTTATTCACTGACCGAATCTTTTACTTCGTTTTACTTAGCACTTGTCTATTTGATTATTATTTAAAACATTTTTTAAATGAAAAATAAAACGAAGAACATTTTTGTGGGACATATTACTGTTTGCCTTATGTGCATGTCCTCAAACACACAAGTTGCTAACCTGAATATAGTGAATGTGACTCAAAGCTCTATGACTCAACCCCTCATGCCTTAGACCTTTCTGAAAGGAAAACAAACCAGAATGTTAACTAATCATTTTAGGTGATCTGTCAGGTTTTCTGCCCTAGCACAGGTTGTAATGAGCTGAGTCACTTAAGAACCGGATATTTTTTCCAGTTGGGTTAAAAAGACCTAAAGCCAGATTCAGGTTAACGCAAGCAGCACAGTAAATAGAATAGTCTTCCTATGAGGCTCGTTATTGTGGGACTTCAGGTATGAAAGACCTACATCATAAATGTCGGCTGTCAATTCTTAAAATAACAGACTCAAATTTCAGTAACCTTAGTTTGAGCCACTCGCTCCCTGCCAAATAATTTATCTAAAAACAAGTGTCAAATCCCAACTAAAGCCAAACTAACCCCTTTCTACAGCAAACAGAGGAGGTAGATTATATACCAGTATACGCTAGAATGACTAAAATTAAGAAACATATGTCTAATATTTAAATGTTGAAGAAAAAAAACTGCTTCCATCATGTGCACTCAGCACTGACTGATAAGTATATCAGAAAGTTCAGGAATTTACCCGACTGAGAAGAATAAAAATCACGCTGTTGTGGTGAGTCTACAAAAAACATTCTGTGAAAATTTGGAACGTAGAATTACTAAATTTGCACATAAATCTTTAAAAAGTGACATTTACCACAACAGGTACATACTATGCTGCCAGTCTTATTTTAGATACGCCTCGCTAAAACTGATGCAGTCTCATACAACAGTCCTGCAATAAATAAATAAAAGGCTATAATGTGCAGCTTTTGTTGCAACTGTTCAAGAGAGGTGTTAGTTCAACTGTATGATCATTTTGGAGGCTGTAGTTGGGGTGGACGAAACATCTGTCAGTATAATGCAATACAACTCCAACATGATCATACAGTCGAATCAACCCCTCTCTCACTATAACCTTAAACCTGTTGTATTAGACTGCACTGCATTTTTAGCCAGCTATATCTAATAAACTGGCAGCATAGTGTGAATCAACATACACACACAATTTACAAGCAATTAAGTGCCATATATGACAAAATACAGCTCTTAAACATGACGCAAATATTGCCAGTTGCCTTCATTTGAAGGCTAAAAGGGCATCCATGTTGATACCTTTAATAAAGGCGACAAACATATTTCATATCTGACTGATGCTAAAGAACTGAGAATTAGCATGGGCGGATAACAGAGTGGACCAAACGGAGTTTCCCGTCACACCACATGATGGCAGCAGATTATAAGGAAAGAAATTAACTAATTGCTTCAAGCAGAAACTGCATGGATCCATTGGAGCTCTCACCCCAACAAAAAGGTATTCATTTAGTCGACAAGCTGCAAAATGTTATGCCTGGAGTGTGACAAAGACTGCAGAATTAATGGCGTTAAAAGAAAACAAGCTGGATAATAACGGGTCGATACTGACAAGTGTTTTATTAGTAACACAGACCTGGAGACAGAGCCAATAAGAAGCCGGTGTGCGCCTTGACAAGACTGACATTGTTCAGAAGGCATTTAAAGACGGAGGGTCAAGTAGTTGAACCCATACAGTAAGCGGAGCGGGTAAAAACTGAAAGAGGAAGGCTGCAAATTTGAATCAAATACAAAACCAACTGCAACAAAAACAGAAAGGGGGAAAAAAATTTAAGTGCAATTCCTATTAGATGAAATCCGGATGGCATCAGATGGCAAAGGGGGAGAGCAAAATGTCATGGTATGCAGAAGTCATATTATCACATATTATAATAGAGAAACAATCAGATATGGAAAGGCGGCACGGCAGTCCACGTATCGTGACGAGCCATTCTTTTTTCTCAAAACTTTTCAGTCAAGTCTTCATCACTGAGTCCCACGAGGAGCTTTAGGGGAAAGAGTGACGTTTATGGCAGAACAAAAAAAAATAATCTCAGGCTGCTTGGCTATTTGTCCAGAAAAATGCCTGTGGATGGTATGTTGCAAGCAAAAGTCCAACGATTACACCATCTCAGTTGATCCATTCTTGTTTAGGGAAAATAAACGTACCTCAGGAATCAATGAATCACCGTTGAGGGAATGAGGTTGATCTAAAAAGGGGCGGTTTTCTATTTTCCCCTGCTCAGTTGCTCTGAGAGGTTAAGACAGTAAAATGATAAATCGTCTGCTTAAGTGCAATGTCTGATGATGATGGAGAAGAAGAAGAAGAAATAATAATGTAGAATCGTCTTTGCTGCTTTGCTGATCCTCCTCTTCCCCCCTCCCCCCTTCCCAATTGTCAAAAGAGTTTAAAAAGGACTAACGAACTCAGCAAGCATACTTCGACTCACGTACACAAGCTCACCTCCATACGCACACAGTCAGTATCAGGAGCAATAAGGCAGAGTGGCTCCGTTTTTGTTTTGGAAAAAAAAAAACAAAAAAAAAAAATACAAATAAAGAATCAAGAAGAAAAAAAAAAAAAAAAAAAAAAAAAAAAAAAAAAAAAAACAAGCTGCCCCCCACCCCACCCTCCTCAGTAGTTTCTGGGCTCTGGTGATCCCGTACTGTTCATCCCGTGTTAGGCGGTCACCCCAACCCTCATCTCCTCAGGACACGTCTGAGAGGCTCAGAGAGGGCTGGTGGGTCGTCTGTGTGGGAACAGGAGGGCAGGATGGAAGCCGGCAGAGAGGAAGAGGCTGGTCAACAAGCCCCACCCCTATTGATTCAGCCAATCACCAGAGTCGGTGCTGGTGGAGGTTTCGACTGAGGACGGAGCGGACATCAGCAGTGAACCTACGAGAAAGAGAAAGGCATTTAAACTACTTGACATTAAATGTTTCGCTATCTTAGCCATTAAAGGAATACCTCAACATTTAATAATAATAATAAACTTTATTTATATAGCACTAAAGTGATAAGAAATTGCAGACAAACAATGATAAAAATAACACAACAATTTAAAACAGTCTAAAAAGGTAAACAACATAGAGCAAAGGAGGATTTGGGGAAAATACGCATTTGATTTCTTTCAGAGACCTCTGCGCTTCAAGTACAAAGTTGGAGTAAGATGTGTTTATCTTTAGCTTAACATAAAGACTAGAAATAGGTTGCAACAGCTAAACTGCTCTTTCCACAGTGAAATATTATACCTACAAATACCTCTAAAGCTTACCAATAATCCCAGAGATCGCCTTCAACGTATACTGTTGTTGCAACATGACAGACGTGTAACGTTTATGGCTGGACGGAAACCGACATTGTAGGGTAGCGTTTAGATGGGGCATCTTTAGTCATTAATCAGGCTGTGTTCTGTGTTATGAATCGAATATTATATAACCATTTGTCAACAGCTTTATTGAAATATTATCTCATTCAGAATAATGTCAATAAGGTGTTACCTGCGTTACCAAATTAGAATTTGACAGGTCCTGGTTGCAGCTATTACCTTGCACCTCTTGAATTACCACAGACCATTTGAATACAGAACGTATGCACAAGAGTTACAGGTTATTATGCCTTTTACCTTAGTGCATCCAGCATAGGCAGCAAGTTAAGAAGTGCTGTGTCACTAGGGTCACTGAACCAGGATTTGATGGGTATTGCATTGTCTGGAGGGCAGAAAAAAAAAGCAGGTCAGTCGTGTCAGTGAAATGGACATGGTTGTGATTTTATGCTGCTTTGTTAAAAGAGGCCACGGAGTGTTAGAGCAGCCCCAGATTTAATGTACGGTTACAGAATTTACAATACAAGCCTTGTACTGAGAACAAACTGCTGAGTTATTTGTCCTCTTCCTGCGTCATCACAAGGTTGATGTGTATAGGATGAAACCACTTTGACTTTGCATTTTAAAAGCGAAAATCCGCCACCTTTAATGTGGATGTCCAATCAGTGTTGATGGTAAATGTAGTCGACTGAAGCAATAAATTCCTCAGTGCGAGTTATATTGACAGAGAAAGTGGAGTTTGCAGCTGTAAAAATCTGTTTTTCTTCCCGCTTCGTCATTTCACGTGACAGTAACAAAGTTAGATGCAAGGAACTACCACAAGCTATTTCAGCTTGGATCGTTTGAGTCTCCCCCTCTAGTGAGCCAGGGTGCGTGGGTGTTCAAGATGCCGCTCAAAAACAAAACATCCTCGTTCTCTTTGCTTGCAGTGCAAACTAGCTACCTTTCCAACAGCGAAAATGGCATCCAAAAATATGAGTGCAGAGGAAGTTATGGACGAGAATGCATTTTACAGTGTTTTGGCGAACTCTGATATTCAGCCATATTTATTCGGCCAAAGAAATGCGGCTGCATTAGCGGTGAAAGAGGATATGGACGGCGGAAAGCTGTGCGTCAGAAGCTTGCATGCAATGTATCCTCGTACATGTAGGCCCTGCTAGCACGGCTCCGCGAGCAGGAGAACTCAGCTTTCTCTGTCAGTTTAGCACACACTGAGGAATGCATTGCTTTAATTGACCACATTTACTATCAACACTGATTGGACGTCAACATTAAAAAGAGGGTGAAATGTCCGTTTAAAGATGAATGTACACAGAATTGAAACGGCTAAATACACACACACATCTGAATAAGTTGAAGCTATGACTTATGTCTTACCTGGATGGCTACGATAAGCACCAGGCGAGTTGTCCAGGATGACAATACTGGACAGGTCATCGTGTACTACAGACAGGTCTTTAATATAACTACCTAGATCCAATGTACAATGCTGGCAAAAGAAACAAAAAAACACATCAGTCGCAGTCAAAAATGAGACAGAATCAAGAGATTTCATAGGGCCAATGGAACCAAAGATCTTCAGCAGTGTCAGCTTCTATACATGCTGTTTAAATGTAGTATAAAGAGCAGTACCTGTCTGTAGTATAAAGAGCAGTACCT
>CALSCE010010690.1:306218-328483 GCA_943593645.1 Bovichtus variegatus | reverse complement strand
TGTCTGTAGTATAAAGAGCAGTACCTGTCTGTAGTATCTGCGTTTCAAGATGTTCCTGTTGTTGTCCAGCTTGTCTGCCACTGCTGAGCCATAGATCTCCATACTAGCTGTGAAAACTACCAGCTCATACCACTGGCTTACCTGTGTACACACATGGGGCACACGACACAATAAGTAAACAAGTTACACTAAGTGCTTCATAAATCACAAGGGATTATTGTACAAAACAAATAGTTTTATGACATGAGGTAGTGTGAGTACAATGGAGAGTGATGGCAGAGATGACAGACAGGATATAACGCGAGTTAGGATATAACTGTGTTTTAGGTTCAGTGTGCGTGTACTGTTCCCTTCCATGTTAATCTAGAATTCAAGTGGCACTGATCACAGCATGACACTCACCACTTCTAAAAAGAAGTCAACATGTGGCCTTTTATGTACAAAGAATCTGACTGGGTGCTTGTCAATGACGACCTGCATAGAGAAAGAAAGATAGACAGTGTTTAGGCTTGAATGCATGTGTTCAAGCATGCACACATGTGGCTAGATGCTCATACTTTGAGGATGAAGTCTGGCGGCGTGCCAGGTCTCACTGTAGGTCTGAGGACCCCGTCGTGGTGAGAGTGGATCAGCGTCTCGTCCAGGTCCAGAACCAGAATCTTCCTCTTTACCGCATCTGGAGTTTGTCACACAATATAGACACTTGAGCTACTTTATCTCATTCCATGTACATGCATACAAGAAACCAGGTTACGAATGAGTTTACACAAGAAATCACGCAACATGTTTACATGCACTGTAGTAACGATGGTTACTGTAAAATCTGCGTAGAAATACAGCAGGTCAGTAATCAGATTTATCCCCTTCCTCTACCTATATTTGGAAACAATGACTTTGCTTTGTACTGAGGTGCTTTAGGGACAAAAAGAAGAAAACTCTTTGATTTATTTAAGAGCACAGTGAAAGGAAAGGATTTGTATTGAAAGAGTGCAAAGTTCATACAGCTCGTATGTACGAGATGCACCGGTGGATCATCATTCCCATTATCCCATTTATTGGTCAAATGTAGTCACACGCATGATGGTTTTATGTCACGAGCACAGCAGCACAGACAGTAACAGACTATTGTCACACACACATACACACACACACACACACACAGTATTGACAACTTGCTGACTTTCTCTATAAAATGTGCGCCTTTTCATGCCCTCTTAGCAAGTTTATTTTTAAAAAGGCGACTAGCAACAAACTTAGTGACATATTCAAACCATCAGAGAAAAAGCAGTAAATATATTATATCCCACGCTGCTTAGAGTAATCGCAGTGACGTCTCCCTCTCTCCCGACTTTATTCTGCTATGAGAGAGCAATGTGTCTGCAATCTGTTGATACAGTTACTTTAATTACGCCCACAAAACTGTCAATACCAGAAGAAATACCAGCCAGTTACAGCTGAGGTCACTGTAGTGAGTGAGAGGCGAGGAAAGTGAAACAGAAATGCAACCTTTCCTCCATGTCAAGAGTGTGCTTTTGAATTAGCTCTCTACAGGCAGAAAGGAAGCTCATTCAGAGTTCACACATCAGTCCATGATAGTGTAAGTGCTGCCTTTAACGTTTGTATTCCCCCTCCACAAACACATCTCATCACTTCTAAGAGTCAGAGAAGAAAGCTACCTTTTTTTGGTCACACCATGCCATCATGTTGGGTGGATCCTGACATTAAACTGCCACCATAATTTGCAGTTTTACTCAATTTTCTTTTCCTTTTTTTTTGTTGAGACAACGGCTGTTTGCCTCGCAGTTATTTAATTTTCGCATTCTGCTACAGGTCTTTAAACACTATGGTCTGCCTGCGGCCTCTTCATTAGTAAAGATTTTGCAGTGAATTGTAATTTATATTGTCAAACACAATTTAGATTATGCAGTATTGGTAGTACATCTTGGTATTTTACACAAGCCTATTGAATATCAAGCATGAATGTTATTGATTAGCTGTGGTTTTGGAAGTCTCTGCCTTTTCTATATTGTCAGGTAATAATCTCATCTCACAGAGCACATTTAACAACAGACTGACTCTCTTTACTGTCGCTTTAAAGTGCTGATGTTGTCGGAGGGAAATTCAGGAATGCCGTCAGCAAAATCATTTGTAATTTTTTCAACTTGTTTTTAACTGTAATGATGTATGAACTGTTATTGAACCAAACTTCAGGCAAAGGACTTGCAGGCAAAATCATTCTTTGTTGGTATGCTATTGAAAAGCTACGTGAACACACAATAACTGAGCAATGTAGCGCGTTTACTGAAGCAATTGAGAGAAAATACAGGCCACCTGTTGGCATTTAGCAAAATTATCCATCTTTATAAATATATGCAGCTATGACCCACAGTCATGACACACAAATGACAGCCACGTTCCCTCATATTAGAGCGGTCCTGTCAAATTTGTCTCTCCAGAAATACTGATGATGTTCACTCTGAGGTGTGCGTTATTATGTTGATGATAACTTTTTAATTGTTGCAGAATAACTGGTTTAACTCGTACTGACATTTCTACCTTGCAAATATGTTGTGATAGTCTCTCTCCTCTCCTCCATCTTAAAGCAGTATTTGCAATACTTTTCCAACTACGTTTACAAGTCTTGACAGTCTTACACTAGCTGTGCAGCCATATCATGTACTCACTGAGTCTGTTTCTGGAGATAGGCGACAGAGGCAAAGTGTCGTATCGCACCGTCTGATACTGGATTATCTGCAAAGGAAAAAGGCAAATGAAACAGTGAACAAGTGAACCTTTAGCATATGAGTCAAAAGCAACTACAAACCATATCCAATATACTGAGCCATAATGAGTTAAATGCACCATGGATAGATTTCAAATGTGTGCGTGCTTTCTGTACACTGAAGGCTCCAATCTTTTCATTTCCTACTGCACTCTTGAAGTGTCAGACCACATATGCAAGACAACAACATTTGGTGTGATTTTACAGACGATGGGTATTGAGTTTTGGGAACAGGGCTGTAGCACTCGAGTCCACTTTTTTGAAGTCTTGGACTTGAACCTTGTTGGACTTGGAATCGTCTTGGTCTCGGGCGCAAGGCGTAACGTAAATTAGTAAGTATTATGGGCCAGTAATTTACTCTTTACTTCGCTACATTTGCTATTTATACCTTCATTACAACTGGTTTGTTATCTACTATTTTGCCTGCATTAGCCAAAATGAGCTGTTATAAAGCTGCGTACGCAGGGTTAGTTTTGGAAAGACACTATGCCTATTATGTATTGAAAAGGACTCAATTTGCTCTGAACTTGGTCTTGACTTTGTCTCGACTGCATTTGGATTGGTCTTGACTTTGACTTGACTTTAGCCCTGCTAGAGAATATTTTGTGACTTTTACATCAATGACTTGTACAATAAGTGATTTTACATCATCTTAATTGCTGCAATCCATAATCCAATTTGAAGAAAGCATCACGATTGAAACTTAAGTGAGCTATGAATGAGTTAGACCAGAAGTACCGGCTAATATCTCCATAAAAGTCTTGAAATCTTTTAAGTCTTGGAAATACCAAAACTTGTATTTGAGCCTTCAGATAATACATTCTTGGTAAATCAGCTCCCTTTATTTGCTGTACATCAGAGATTAAGCAAGAGAAGAGAGGACGACTCCAGACAGAAATTAACTCAGCTGTGTCCACCCCATGACTCCTCCTCTCTAACTTGACTACAGAGAGGAACCTTTTCAGTGCCGCTCTTGCCCAGGGGCTCTGAACTTTTCTTCACAGGGCTATTTTTATCCCCTCAGCTGTCAGTGGGTGTCAGTGGCGCATGGGGCACACATAGAAAAGGAGACTTGCAGGGTGACTTTGACTGAGTCTTGGTACCTAAGCCTTGGACAGGGCCTCCCTCTGTGTCCCCTCCCAGTGCTGCCTGGCAGAGTAAGCTCGGGGGAAGCCTATTGGTGCCAGCAGCTGCTGAACACCATGGGGGGACCTCACCCACGACTCAGCTCTCTGCACCTCCAATAGCGTCCATCTGGACCCCAGGCCTGCAAACTCAGACTGAACCCATTGCCTCCAGACTAGGACTGCCTACAACTAACATTTCAAACAATCTTGCTCTCTTAAAATGAACATCCACTAAAAAAAAAACACTCCTCAAACTCAATCGTCACATGTGATATGTAAGGGAGAAAAGCAGCTAGCTCTTAAATGCATGTGACTGTAACCAGGATACAGGCAATTGTACTTAGGAAATGGCTCTATCAATTAAAGCTAATGTTTTCAATATTGTTTATTTTCTTGATTAATGATTTGGTTCCAGAGCCCAAGTTGATGTATTCAAACTGCTTGTTTTGTAGTATTAAGCTTACAATAATAGAAGCTGAAACCAGAGAAGTTGGTGAGCATAATATTTTACATACATCATTAATTTATATCAGAATTGTTGCAGTTTTACTTTCAGTAGATTAATTGATCAACTAAATCAAATTAAATTAGGAGTTTTGTGTTGTTAGACAATTATTTCAGCACCAACTCCACACCTGGATACACATCGTTACCGTCTCATGCACGAGATAATAAGCAAAACCATTACGCAAGATTAATAAGCAACCATCTCGTCATCTGTTGACACAGAGTAGCGTGCATGGGATTATCACCTGGACCTAACATTAATAATCCAATAGAGCTTTTATCCATCCAAATGTTTGGATCAGGTCACTTTATGGATTGGGGTCTCCTCGACCGCTAACACTGTGAACCCTACCTTACTTACAGGCAACAGTCGAAGGAATTAACAAGGAGATTATCAGATCTATAAAATGGGGTATCAGTGATAACAAACTGGGGCCTTCAACACCTGCATCTATCGCTTATTTTAATTGTACTGAGCAAATATGTTTCATCAAATCCCCTACTAACTATAGGATCACCTTCATTACGTTGCTTGCTACATTAGCGGACGCCAGTTCATGACATTGTTCCAGTGCGTCGCATATTGTAAACAACAGCGCTAAACTGCGACTGAGAATGAGAGAAACAGAGGGAGGGAGAGAGAACAGTACGCTCTCTGTGCTGACATAATCCCTCTCACTTCAACCATAACATGGACTGGACTACTCACTCTCAGGGCCGGTTGACAACCCGCAAGTGTTACTGCCACACAATAAACTGCAGACAAACCTCGAACAGCAAGATGGTTACAACACACAGGGCACTTCTCAAAGCTTTGTTGGCTTGATATGGAGCGAGAGTTGAAGTCCGCTCATATTACACCACATATGCATGTCTATTAACGACTCAACACCTGTGTGCATGTTTAAGTTACAGGCAGGCAGCTTCTGTCACCTTAAATGCCATGTTTATTGTAGAGGCATTTGTGAGCAATTGAAGGTGACCTGCAGGCTTCTACTGGTTGCTCCTCACATGTATGTTTGGGAGGTTTCAACATTGCACTGTAGTTGAATGAGCCATTCCATCACACAAAAACAGACACCTAGAAACAAAACAATTAATCAATTATCGGTTGGTCAACTAACTAACTAATAAACTAACTGTTAAAGTCCTTTATCGAGAAAGAAATGCCAAACATTGTATGGTTTTAGTTTCACAAATGTGAGGATTTTCTGGTTCGCCCTGTTTTATTTCAGTTAGTTGAATATCTTTTTGAATATTTGGCTTTGTACTGTCTGCGAATTTCCTGACATTTTATAGCCTAAACGGTTAATCAACTCATTGAAAATAATCTATAGATTTATGGACAGTGAACGTTAAGGATGGTTGCAGTTGTGCATTTTGGTGCACTTTAATATCATGTGTGGCACTTTATGCACTTCTTATGCTGCAAATAAAAATGTATTCAATATCCTCTTTTGAATGAAGGGTTACATAGTCCTGCCCATCTTTATGTTGAATGATATAGCTATACGTTTGACACTGATGTTATCGAGTGGGAGGTTGATGCTACTCATACAGTGGGATTTGTTCACACATTCAAATAATATTACTGAATATTGGGCAAAATCCCGATGGATGCACATAATGAAACAGAAAATGACAGCACAGGTGAGACATACAGGTAGTCTGTGACAGCCAGCTCAGCAGCCCTAAAGGTGGATGTGATCCTAAAAATATTGTTGAAGCACATGGGAACCATGGCAACGTGGCAGTACTTTGCTCACTTGTCACAGAAACACAACAGAATCAAGAGCCAAATATCTGCCAAATATCTGCCAAACCCCGTCTCACCGTTCGTAGGTGCTTCCTGAGGATGTACATGATGAAGCCCCATATTCTCGACGTTACGCCGAGAAAAGTGCGGATGCCAAGTAAACACTGCCGGGTCTTCAGCATGTTGACGAGCACGCAAAGACCCCACAGTAACTTCAATTATCAGTTGATAGCACGCTATTGCCCGAAGTTGTCGGGATAATTACTGAGGTAAATTGCTTGCTAGTGAGAGTCAAAATCCGTCTTTAGCCACAGCCGCCAAACTAGCAATTCAAATGAACATGAGGCCAAGCAAACGTGTGAGTACCTCGCTCTGCACACTTGTGGCACAATTAGCATTAAATAGAGTGCATTCGCATCGTTACTGTGAAATACAAACGTGGACGTGGTCAAAAGAAGAGCTTCTGCACGACGACTGCTGCTGTATGGACCTTAGCACGCAGCTCGTTGGCAAGCTAGCTCCTGAGCTAGCTGTGAACCAACTATGGTTAGCTAGTAGCCACCAAGCTACCGCTAGCTCGACAGGGTGACCACCTTGAACCTTGGACAAAAATACCCCCAAAAAGCTGTGGGGTCGCTCGTTGTCAGGCACCGGTTCAACGCGACTTCACTCTGTGCGGCGTCCGAAGAGAGACAGCTTTACAAAAGTTCCACAAAGTCAAACCGGTCCGGTTAAAATCGGTTTGTAGTCCAGTGGAAATCCGGAATGAAACTGCGAGCCGCCATCGCCGCCTTGCCGTCACTTCCGCGAGGAATCCTGTGGTTGCGCGCAGCACGTCCACGTGGAAAGAAAATAAACAGACGTGGACGAGCAAGAGTGTGATCTGGGTAAAAGTCTGTGAAAAAAAAGCTAGTTTTATCATGAGTTTTAGTCTGTTCTGTCATTTTTCAGATGCTATTTAATTAATTTTGGTGCAGTTTAACATGAACATGAGTTCTGGTAACACATTTGTGTGTATATAAAGTGTTGCTTTTACTTTGACAGTGGCTTGATTAGTTTCAATAAACCTCCTTATGCCACTGTGATTCAAAGTTGTAAAACAATATAACATGAAAATGCTCACCAGGCGTGGGTGAATATTTCTTATAGGCACAGTATGTCATATTTGGCAGGAGCAGCTTTTACAGCTGTCACTAGACAAGTGGGCGTGTTACTGCAGTTGGCAAAAGTTTTACTTTACACTGTGAATTACGTCAAAGGATTAGGAAACTAGTAAACAATCCCTTCTGACACTACCATGCAAATGTTATTTCCAATGGGAAATGGTTTCACTGTAAACTAATTATCATTTGGTGCAAATAGACGAGGGGCATTATATTTAGATTTGCTGAAGTTACCCATTAAGGAATCCACATTTTTCAACAAAATATACAATAAAATGACAGATAACTGTAATCATATACATTGATCTTGTGAATATTACTTCATATCATGGTATTCATAACATTTTATCACCATGATATGGACAGTTGTGAGCAGCCTTTTCCCTCTCAGATTATTTCATTTGTAATGTGGGATTTTTAGAGACTCTTGAAAAGGAAAATAAATCTAGTAATTTACAAGAAAATAGCTAAATTTAGATCAGAAAACAGAATGTATGTTTTTCTTTCTTCTCTCCTAAATAATCTTGTGACCCTGCTCATATTTATTTTTGTCCTGTCAGTTCGGAAACCACCGCAACAAATTATTGAGTAGAGACACTTGGATGATGCAATAGCTTAGACATGAGATTGTACATTACATGTGCAACCTTCAATTTTATGAAAAAGCAAAGTGTGGTATTAACTGTGTGATAAAAGCATAGTTTTATTCAACAAGAAAACAACGTATTTTGAAAAAATCAAGGTGATCAATACTATTAGAAAACACTGTTGGATAAAACCATTTTATAAACATAATACAGATTGCTTACAGAAATATTGTACATTATTTTATATCTTTAAAACTCCATGAGGTGGCAGTAAGTCTTTGAATCTTCACTACTGTAAACGACTCAGTGTCTTGAATAGCAAGGAGGACATCCAGTGGGTTTTGTGGCCGAACCCTACACATCAAGATCATCATCAGGGTCCTCCTGGTCATAGTCATCGTTGGCATCAGGCTCATATAGAATTCGTCCTGAACCTGGGCCTGAGTGGAGCAGAGCTGTTTTCCTGTAAGAGCAAAAAGGGGACAATGTTTAAGTTGTTTGTAAATATGAACAAAACATATGTAATGTAATCACTGAAACAAAAACATTTTTTTTTGTGGAAAAGTTTCTCACTTCTCTTTGCTAAAGACAAAGGGAAGTGCAAGTTTCTCTTTGGCCTCACGCTCTGCATCAGATAATCGAAGGTTGAAGGTCAAGTTGGCTGTTGGGTCCGTCTATAGAAAGACAAAAAGGACACTTTTAATTCCTGCCATATCTGAGCCCTATCTTTATTATAAGGTATTAAGCATGTGTTATATTGCACCTCCTGTTCCTCAGAGTCAGCCTGTTTGGCTCCAGGTTGGCTGGACTTGCTATGTACTACAACTGTAAGATCATCTCTGATGCTGAAAATCTCCTCCTAATGGCAAAAAAAAAAAAAAAGTTAAACACTTATTAAAAGTGAAGGAACATAAAATAGTAATTCCAAATGAAACACTGCTTACATCTTGCATAACTTTCCCAGATTTGGAGCGCTTTGTTATCTTTGTTACAGCTTCGTCTCCCTTCATTCCAGGTGCTACAGTGATGACTGAAGTAGCCAAGTGGCAAACACTTCCCACAGTACCCCTCTGATGCATATCTGCATGGAGCAGACAGATAATAGCCTTCACAGATCCCCCTAATGAAAACACAGAAAAAGACCCTTAGTGGAAAAACTGCATGGTCTATTCTAATACAAGTCAACCAAGAAAGTTTATTTCACAACAGGATGGTGCACTTCCTTTAATAAATGTTATCAACCTTGATTTATCTTATAAGGTAATTAAAGTTAAAAGCTATGAAATGATTCTTACAGCCTGGATGTCAAACCTTCATTCATTTTATACTATTTAAAAAACACTTGTCATCATGCTGACACACACATTAGGATGATTTAGACCTTTTCGAAGTTGCTGAAGAGTCTTGCAGACAGCAGGAGCGCTGCGATGTCTCAAAATCCATGAAAGAGAGTCAATTACTAAGGTAGCTGGTTTGGAGTGTGAAGTTTGCTTGACCAGACGTGTAAGTTCCCCCAAACAGAATTGGTGAACTGTGAAAGCTGGGTGATCATTCCAGCCCAGGGGGTCTGTATAAGCATTGTGAAAGTGGAGCCTGAAGTGAAAAAAAAACCCCCAGATGATTAAGGGTTGGTATGGTTATAAGTTAAATAAATTAAAAGCTGCAAAAAAAAGGCTGCAACAAAATATCATTTTCATTATCCAGTAAACTTTTGATTGTGTTCACGATCATTGACTAATAATTTAGTCTATAAACTCAGAGTCAGAAATCAACTTTCAATTTACAAGATATAAAATGAAGGAATGCAACACATGCTCACACTGGACAAGTTGTAACCAGTGAATCTTGCATTTCGCTTGATAAATGACTTGGAAGGATTAACCAATATCAAAGTAGGTGGCTATTGATTTTCTGTTGATGGACATGGACTAATTATTTTCGCACAAATCTTAAATTACCTTTGAACAGGTGATCCTCTAAATCCATCTTTCAGCTCTTCCTCGCTGACTTCAAAGCCAAGGACATGGACAGCTTCCTCCCTAAATTCACAACATAGATCAAGGTAGGTAGGTATGTGTATGTATATATATATTAGCAAATACATAACCTAGAAACATTACTAAGTGATAGTACATACATAACCAAACAGTCACCATGTATTTCTTTAAATACCTGTTCAATGCAGCATTGATGAAGCTCTGCAGAAGGTGTCGACCAGAATAACTAGCAGAATCTAACAATGCAAGAATACATTACATGACTTTACTGTATGCTATTGCTTCGGTTCACATAGTTACGTTATTGTTCCCAATTTATACTTTACAACATTTAAGACATACCTTGAATTATGAGAAACCCTCCAGCATCAATGCCTTGCAATAACTCAGACAACATTGTACTAAGTTATATAAATGAATTGTAGAAGATCCAAGTAGCTTCAGCTAGTTAGCATGGCTCTGACACATCACCTATTTAAAAATGAATAGCATGATTAAAAAAATTGGACATCAAAGTTAATTTAACTGCAGAAGAACGACAGTTTTCAAAGTTCAGAATGGCGACAGCCTAACGTCGCAAGAACCAAAATGTAACTGGAAATAAAGCTTTCTCTGCCCAAACCAAGTCCAGCATGTTTCGCTAGATAGCATGTTAGTTTATAGATTCAAAAACGTCATATCCCAGAGTTCCCCTTACTTTAATGTAGATCATATGTGGGAAATGTAGTTCAGAAATATTTACAACCCGAGAAAGTGTCGGATTAAATGTCTACACAATTAACTACGTTACCCAGCATGCCCTACGGGAAACACTGCGCTGGCAGCCTCAATAGGTTTCTGCCGCGCACGGAGAAGACTGTGCGGAATAAAGTCAAAACTCCAGTCGTTTTGTGTGCCTACAGCGAAGAAACGAAAAAACTTAATCGGAGAAGTTCACATTACGGACCTACATTAACTAGTAATCGCGTTGATCTAAGGAGTTTTTACAATATTTTAATACCGAGGGTTAAATAAATGTAGCGACGAAAAAAGGAGCTTTAAGTGCACCACGTTAAGCAACAGAGGAATTAGTATTTTGTCGGGCTAATAACGTTAGTGTAGCGTTCGGTGTAGTTCAGAGGCGGTTTGCTTTTGGTACGTTTGCTGTTGTAACGGATCCTCAGGGAGGGAATATTACAACTTCGACCCACAGTGGAGTGTTTTTGAGGAAGAGTCTGTTCGGTCTTCCGCGCCCTTGGCTTGCTGCTGCTAAAGTTCCCCGGCGGTAAGGTGCAGCCACGCCGGGGGAAGGCACAGCGCGACGGCCGCTACTCTCCGGCTAGCTCGCCTGCTGCTTCTGTTTCTTGGATCGGGGCCTTGTCGGTGAGGCGACAATGCTTGACATAATGTCTGAGCACCAAGGTACGTTTCACCAGTATCAGTGGCGAACCAGTAAACACACGGTTCACGCCTGATGTTAATCTGTTCACTATTGCAATCCGTCGTATTTTGCGGACATTAAGATAGCTAACCTAACGTAAGTTATGTCTACCGTTGATGTTACGTTTGGTTGCGTATGCTGTATTAATAACATCACTTGCTCTTGACCAACTTGTGTTTTGTTGTCGAAATGCCTAGAAAGTTGTGTTAAAGTTTCTATATATATAATGTTACGATTACTGTAGCTAACCTAATGTTAACGTATGCATTGCACAGTTAAGTTAGCTTGCTAGTTAGTTAACGCGCCGATCCATCTAGCCCGACGTTAATAGCTGGATAGCTAACGTTATTCATCGACCTCATAGATAACACCCTCTACCTTGTCAGTTTCATGGTAAAATAGATCCCTTGTCAGCCACGAAAAACATTATTTTTTGCATTAGTGCAAACCGATTAAACGTTGCACCTTGCTAACACCAAGCTAACTTTGCTAATAAGCCTCCCACTTCCATTTCAAATAAGCCAACGTGATTAGCTAGCTGACCGAGTGCCTGATTGTTAGCACAAGTTAGCTCTGATCGAAGTGACCCGTTAGCAATGTTGAGTTTAATGCAACTCGTTCAATATATCGGACATTAAGGAACTCACACTAGTCGAAACCTTGTTGCCGTTATCGCTGCAAACGGCATAACGTGTTGTTAGCTTCTCCTCTAAATGTCAGCTAACGTTAGCGGGTATCCTCTCGACACTACAAAAAATAACAAGTTTAAAAGCTCTTGCTGGGAACCATTTTACTAAATCAACACTTTGTTTTAGCGTTGATATTAAATCGGTGAACAATTATTCGTGGCTGGTGCCGGAATATCCAGAGTTTGGATAAAGTTCAGATGGTGATCAAGTGACACCGGTTGCGGTTGTTGGCAGACCCAGTCAACCAGCGTTAACATGCGATGACTGTCTTGCTTATTTTCCGCTTAAATGGATATCGGTAAACTCTGTCGGTCAATTTAACGTAAATAAACAAACGCAGCTCTTTTTAAATAAGCTCAACATGCTCATCACTAATAACCCTGATTTAAGTAATTGAGCCGCGTTGCGATAGTCCACATGTGTCCGTCATACCCCTAGGCAACCGAGTGTTTTGTAATTCTGTGTATAAACTGTGAAAATAATAAGCTAATGAAGACTGGTTCACTTTTGACTTAGAGAATTCTTATTTCTTTTCCACTAGATTCACTGTTGTCGTGCAAAACGGAACCTTTGGTGAGTACTTGTACAATGTTACTTTGAATTACCCTGACTATTTAATTCTGTAGTTTTTTTTTTTTGTTGATTTAAGCTTTTTTTTTTTATTGGCTTCACTTACTTAAACAAATGCATGTTCTTTCTGCAGCCCCCAGAGAGGAAAAAGCGGACTGTGGAGGACTTCAACAAGTTCTGCAGCTTTGTCCTGGCGTATGCTGGTTACATTCCCAGTCCAAAAGAGGTAAGCTGCTTTGAATGTCACTGTGGAGGTGAGAAATTATTGCTACTGCCACCCTTGCTCAGGTTGTGTAGAAATACCAAAATGCTCTTTCTTGTTGTTTTGTAGGAAAGTTCATGGTCTCCAACATCATCCAGCTCTGCACACAGTTCAGGGTTGTCAGCAGACGGAGGTGGCGGAGGAAGCAGCTCCACCGGCAATACTTGGCCAGATGGAAGCTCTGACATCCATACCATCCATACATTTGTCCGTAAAGCTCGAGCAAATAAGGGCAAAAATATTCGCCGCATGCACTCTGATAGCACTCTGCTGGACAAGATGCGCCTTAAAGACTCTTTGTATGAGAGCCAGGCCAGCTCTAAGGCCGAGCGCAAGAAGGACAAAAAACTGAAAAAGCTGTCACTGGGTTCTGCCATGACGGCGGCAGATAGTGGCAGTAGTGAAGGTGAGAAAAGAGCCCGCATCAAACGCAGCAAAAACTCAAAACAGCCAAAGCCTAAGAAGCTCAAAACTTCCGCGGCTCAAAGTGAGACAGACTCTGAGGCACGGCATACGCACACAGAGGTACGACCCGCCAGAGAGGAGCTGACGGAGCACGGGGGCTCCACCCCAAGCATGCAGGGTCTGGGGAAGATGCAGCCAGACGAGTCCCTCAGGGAAGCAGAGATGAGCTCCAGTGAGGGTGAGACCTGGATCGCCGATGAAGACATTATGGTGGAGTCAGGTAGGACGTCCTGCTTTTTGTCTTCCGAAATAACTTGTTTTATTTTACGAAGATCAACTTTGGTTGCAACTCGTAAGCAAATGTTTCATTCCAAATCCACTTGTTATTGTCCGATTTCTTATAAACACAAATTGACAACTTTTTTTTTTTTTTTTAACCAGCCATAATATCCTAAAACTCTGTTCTCTTTATCATCACAGGGGATGATTCATGGGACTTGATCACCTGTTACTGTGGGAAGCCATTCGCAGGACGGCCAATGATAGAGTGCAACCAGTGCGGCATTTGGGTGCACTTGTCGTGTGCAAAGATCAAGAAGTCCAATGTCCCAGACATCTTTTACTGCCACAAGTGCAGGGACTTGCGGCGGTCTGGACACAAAAAAGACCCCTAGGCATGAAGAGGATGGAAGGGACAAGGAGCACCACCCTGTTTTAGCTGTCCTCTTGACACTTGTTTTCTTTGATGCCTACAGCCAAAACAGCCTAAAGTATCACCTGGATGGCAACTGTATTGTCAGTTTGTAGGATTTCTTTTGACAATCACAACCATTCTTATTTATCCCTCACGGTTTCTTTTTTTCTTCTTTTTTTCTTCTTTTTTTTTTCGTTTATTACTTTTTGTTTTCTTTGGCTACTGTGAAGAACTGGACAGAAGGCAACAGTGACAGTGGAGAATCATTTATTTGTTACTAATTAATTCCTTCATTAATTGGCTTTATTGTTGTATACTGTGCTTGTGATGTGCACATAAACTTTCACACTTATTCTCATATTCACTGAAGGTGTATTTTGACTTGTAAATTATTTCTTGAGGATTTAGACAAATCAGTGAAAATGTCCTTAAGTGTCTCAAGGAGTACCATTTTCAGGTTGAGAGCAATTTCCTCTCAACTTCAAATCAATGCAAGTTTTACACATTGACAAAATTTTATAGCGTAAGAGTTGGAAAATGTCAACCCTGTTATTTGTTTAGAACTATGTCAATGATAGACAGGCAGCTCATTTTTATTTTTGATCGTATTTTGGCGATTTTATTTTTGAGTTTGCATTTTTTGTTTTGGTTTGTCAGTGATGATCACTGAACTTTAAAATGTCGAGATCTCACTCCTCTAGAATAAGTGATCTTTAAATTCACCGACTCTGTCAACATTTGTTATTTTGCATCTGCAATTGCATCTAAATTGCTACATTTCAAATTGCACACAGACAATTCCTTCGGCAGTGCACTTTTTAAATATATACCCAAATATCATTCCACTGCATATTTGGGTGGTATTTGGTATATGATGAGCTACGGCTGATTTAAATCTGTACTTGGCATGTAGCTGTGTACATTCATGATTGAGCGCTTAATGTTTCTCCCTGTCTGGCTTGTTAATCAATGATAGCCATTTACCATGAACAACATTTACATTGAAAGCTGTTAAATTTTGATGTCTTTGTTTCATGTGTGGTTTTTAGTTTTTCATGTTTAAAAACTCATCTGATATGAGGGCGTAATGTTGCTCTCAGACGAATGGTTTGGCAGTCCCTTTACACTATCAAAGTGGCTCTGAGGCTCATTTATGAATGGTTGTAAAAATATTGTTTTCCTGTTTCATGTACTCGTTTATTTCTTAGCTTTCTGAGAAGCGGGATTAGAGATGCGCCCGCATCAGAGAATGGACATAAGATTGTCTCACATCGAGAACAAAGTTGTAGTGTACAGAAAATAAGTTGACGCTGCGTAGGTTGTGGCGTTTGTTTATGTTGTTTGGTTTTACCATGTGCTTTTTCTTTTGTTGATGGGAGAGTCTTGGTAAGTCTCCAGTAGCAGTTGCACTCTCTCTACAACTTCAATTCTGTGTACATATCCTGTTCTTTGACAACTGTACATATGTGAAAGTGAAGAGAGAAAATACCCAAGCAAAATCTATATTTTCTGCAGTCTGATATTGTTTTCTTTAATTGTAGCTTGACAAATAAAAGTCTTTGGGAACATAATGGGGGTATTTTAAATCATTTGTATTGAAAGGACACATAAAAAAGACTTTTGAAACTGTTACTTTGTCACATTTATTTAGATGTTTGCACACAGCAGTGTTTGTCATATGTTTGCATCTTCTACCACTAGAGGGAGATGGTCGACAGGCGATTTCACTTGTTAGTATGGCAGTGAGTTCAATAATAAGGAATAAATATCATGGAATATATCGTACAAAGTTCACACATGGAGTTGATCTTTATTCTCTGTATTCTTCCCAGGAGATGTCGGGTTCATCCTGTAACACAAACCTTCGAATGCTCAGTTTTTCACCTGTCAAAAGCAGTGTCTTTAGGAATCATCGATGCTATAAATCATTGTTATGCTCTGTACAAAAGCAAGCTAATGTAATGCAAGTTGAATATTTTGTTAATGTAAATGAATGTGATCCAGGAAATGGACCCCAATTCTGCTATGGAAATTGTAACATTTGACCACTGACATGGATTAATAGCGCTCATTAGTACTACCATGTACCTATACCATTATTATTACACTCTCAGTATAGCCTCTAATGGTAATATATCAACAGTTTTCAGTGTTTTTTTACGGCGTGTTCTCGTGTAACTCACCTTTCTGTTTTGGAAACTGGACATCTGAAAGCTGCCGATGGAGTCCAGAGGAGCAACCTTCCTCCTGTAACACAACACACCATCGCTTCATTTGTGATGTACGGTGACTGACGATGAACAATTTATACTTTTCATTCATGATACACTTTCACTCTGTACCACACAGTCCAAAAACAACGTTAACACTTATTTCCTCAAAAGGGAACAAAAATCCACAAAAGCAACAACTGCGTCTTAAAGTTACATAGTTATGTTTAGCGAGCAAAAGAATGAATAACAAAAAAGTAATAACAGGAAACCAAATTTAGAAATGTCTACACATTTGTCCCTAGAGATCAAATAAAGAGTTTTTGATTCTATCAAATGGATTAAGATGATAGTTGACACAAACCAAGTTATTTATATTACTTATGTCGTGTGTTCATTACAATTACCCTGGATTGTTCATTAGACGTCTTTTAAAATGTATAAATCTGTATTTCTGCGTTTGATTTCATTATTTGTGATTACAAAACGACTTCACACACATTTAAAAGCCATTCAAACTATGATAGATGTTTTTTTTTCTCATTTTCTCCTCACCTCTTCTCGTTGGCTTTACGCTGGTACTGGCTCTGGCGTTGCAGAGTAAGGTGCTCTGTTGGCGCGAGGAAAGTCTCCGAATGATGCGGGCGACCAGCAACACCCCTGTCCATCTCCCCAGCAGCGTCACCCACGGAGAGGTCTCCCTGGTCTGAGTGATCACGCAGGCGGGGGAAGAGCTCTTGGTCCATCCAGTTAACTTCCTGAGGACAACAATCACATCATAAAAAGCCAAACAGACCGCATGGGATTAAACACTTGCAGGTATTTGTAAGTTGTCCAAAAAAAAACAGTGAGGAGGATGTTGCATGCAAAAGGCTTACTCTTTTGTTTCTGAATCTGCTTGGCAATACAGCAGGAGACGTCTCTGGTAACATGTAAAGAGCCAGGAAAGATATCACACACCTGGAGTAAAGCATCTGAACAGAGTAAGACAGCCGGAGTCAGTAACAGTGATCACACAATCAGCTGAATGTTAGAAGAAGCAACATGCCCACCTTAAATCTTCAGTTTTCTCTGTGAAGTTCTGTCCTCAAAAGTGATGCTGGCTGCAGCTCTGTGTCTTCTGAGCTGCTGGTCAGTGTGGAGGGTATTTGTAGCCATGCATCTAGGGCGGGTTTATATTATGGGCCTGGCATCAGTGGCTGTTTAGGCTAAGTGAGTGCGTGTGTGCGCCTGTGTGACTTCAGACATGCCAATTACATCTGCCGCCTTGTCGCATTGTCCTCATTAATGTCAAAACTTCTGAAGCCACTCGTAAGAGATTTGAAGTGCTGACAACATGCCTTGACACACGTATACATATACAGCAAAGATGGGAGCAGGATAAGGTCATTGTTGAGGATGTTGTAGCTGGCTGTGTACAGACTTGCCTTGGTGTGATACATCACCCTCAGGCTGGTGTCAGCTTGTTCACTCCTATCTGCATTTAAAGTTTAGTTGTTGTTTTTAACCACATGAACAGGTCTTTGATATCCTCTCATATGAGTTATAGAATGAGAATAACAAACAAAAATGACTTGATAAAAGGCAATTCCTGTTCAAATCTGTATTAAACTGGAATGTTTCTATTCTACATTTACCTCCTCGACGTTTGCAGAACTTTGATTGTATTTTTATTTCATCTTTATATGTTTATTCTGTGCACCAAACAAACGCCAAGGCAAATTCCTTGTAAATGAACAACCTACTCCGCAATAAAACTTACTCTGATTCTGATCTATATACAATTATGTTTTATCAAAGCCCAACTCTATCTGTCACTTATTTTTGGCAATAAGTTTGTTGCATTTTTATTTTTTTTTTTAATTGGTCGCCTTTTTCCCTCAAAGAAAGAATTAAGTTGACTCATCCTTTGTACTAAACAATCAATGTAACAGCTACTCTGCTACCTTAAAGAACATTTTTTTATGATTGACTATTTCATCTATAAAATGTCCAAAATAATGACAAAAATCATGAAAAGGTATGAAAGCTGAAAGTGACATATTTCAACTTCTTAAGAACAACCATAAAAGCCATGAAACTGAGAAAAGCAAGCCGTTATTTGGCATTTACACCTAATAAATAACATAAATGATAAACTTCAACAGTTAATTGACAGTCGAAATTGAAATCTATTAACTAATCAGTTCATCCAATACTCATATCTGCATTAATGAAATGTTTTTGGGTTTGAAAAAGAAGCACAGAAACAGAGAGATCAGAGATGGTATCAGGACCCCAGTGTGTGTGTGGTCATCTGGAAAACTTGATCACTCTGTTTCGCCCGACTTCACCGGCGGATTGCCACCCAATCCAGACCACACACAAAACTCCACCCGCCTGAACTGCTGCTGCCTCTGTCTCCAAAAAAACAAAACAGAGAGGAGACAGTGTCGCAGGGATGGATGGAGAGATTGGCAGAGGATGGGGTGGGGGGGGGGGTCCGCTCTGAGTGTATGCACATTCAGACACGTTTTCATTTCTCCTCTTTTCCCGCCCTGTCCTAATTATTTCTATTCTGGGACACTGAGGCCCACCAAACATAGAGCTAGTGCTGATAGATCAGGCATGTATAAATAAACCAAGGCAAGGCTGGCAGCATGTCAGCAGGGGCAGAGGCCAGATAGGCCCGGACTAATTACCTCCATTATCAGGGACAGGCCTCATTAGGAGCCTCTGGCTGGGTGTGTGACTGTGTGTGCGTGTGTTTTCCATTATTGCAATACATGACCGAATGTCCGCCCAAAGATGTAAACTGAAGGAGAAGCCTTCGAAAATTTGGACATTTTGATTGTCCTCACTTCAGTGGTTAGTTAAGAGTAGGGTTAAAGTCTGGTTTAGGTACGGTGATGGTTCAAGTTAAATTAATTCATTTCATTCCAATTCATTTCAGGTGCCTCATTAAAATGTTCTAGGTAATATATAGTATTTGAGTGAACTCAAAAGTGTGCTAACCTGTACATTAAACTGGGACTATTCATTGTACTTAGTTGATTAAAGGTTTGTAATTAGCACACCTTAAAATATTCCTGAGTGGAGCTGAAGAGAACGTTTGACATTTTGCGAAATGCGCTTGTTTCGCTTTTTTTTGTTTGCCGAAAGTTAGATGAGAAGATTGAAAGCATGCTCTAACGTCTGTCTGATGAATATGAAACTACATTCAGCAGGGAGTTAGCTCAGCTTTGCACAGAGACTGGAGAACACAATCCACCTACCAGCACTTCTAAATCTTACTAATTAACACTATATAGTTTATTTGTTTAATCCATACAACAATCTAAGTGTCCAAACGACTTGGCTAGTTGGGGTTTGACAGGGGATTATGTGCAGGACTATTTCTTTGCTTGGAGCAGTGACTTCCATTTGCTAAACTAAGATAACCGGCTGCTAGCTGAAGCTTCATATTTAATACGGATACGTGAGAGTGGTATTGATTTTCCAACTTTTGGGAATAAGCAATGTCAAATTATTCCTTCAATTGCACTTGACTTCACGTTCTTAAGTTTTATTAAAACAATTGTACAATACATACTTGAAAATATAACTTAAATTGAAGTACACACAAAGTACATGTTAAAAGGTAACTATTAGTACAAACAAAAGACCATTTAAATACAGGGTCATAGTGTCATGTGCATGTGCATATGTTAAATTGTACTCGTCTTATATCATTAATACATTAAGTACAATATTCGGTATGAAATATAAATGAATCATAAGTAATTATTAAAGTACAATAAAGGACAAAGGTTTAACTTTTTCAGATTAGCTAGTTATGGCTGTAGCTGTTCGATGATGGTGAACGTTTTTTTTGGGGTTACTACTCTCAATTACAGTTAAGGTTTGGTTTTCTCAAGAGTATAGTAGTATAAAAGTGTGCTTTATCCACCTATCTCCGTCTATGTGCATAGACATGATTTACTGATTTCTGTTTGAATGTGTTCTGTGTGTGTGTGTGTGTGTGTCGGGGGGGCTGAATCTCATACCCCGCCCCGGTTCAGTGCCCTATAAGTAGCCTACCAGGCATTGCAGCGGGTGCCAAATATAGACTTGACAAAGACTGCTCCTGCCACGATTGTGAGCAATGATTAACATGGCAAAACATTTTAACAATCATAAATAACAAAACATTTGTCGGATTGAATTAGTCCAGAAATTGGGACGTCAATTCAGTGGTTTGTGTTTTGTGTTGTTCGCAGAAACACTGCACAAACGGGATCACATGAGGTCGTTGTCAGTGGTGATGAATTGGGAAATGGATGGACATATATTGCCACAGCAGAAAAAGCACAAGTGTAACAAACAGCATTAACAACGTGAGGCAGCAAGCTCAAAGTTGTGGAACTGAAATGCCAAAATAAAATGCAGCCTTCATTAATGTCATTCTTTACACCTGTTTTTGATACTGGAAATGACCTCAATATATTTACTTAAGTAATACGTACAAAAGTGTACTGCAATGCACAAAATACATTACAAATTTACAACACCAAAAAACTCCTAAAATAGGCAAGGGTTAAAGTTCATTTTAAGCATATCATTTTATACAGGAAGAGGAATTAGGGCTGTATATAATAATCATCTCCAGATGTCAAAGATATAACAAACAACCAGACAATTAGTAAGACGTTCATCAGTCTCATAAACCAGATAAATAGTCAGGTCACTTTCCCTTGACCAGCTGCAACATTAAAAACGCTGCTTTCCCATTGATATTTCGATAAAACTAATTCAAAACTGACAGTTGCAAGAAATGCTTACTTTTTATATTGTAAGTAGACATATTGTGCCGCTAATATGTCTGTACTTCTTGCTACTCAAAAATAATTTAAAAAAAAGGACTTTTACTTGTAATGAGTTTTTTTCACATGCAAATATTACTAGTTTAATCAAATATTGTGCGCATTTAACAAGTCCAGTATGTCCTCTGTGAAAAAGGTCTTCAAATCAACAACCACAAAATAGCATGCATTTTTTAGATTTTAGAATTAGATTTATTTTTTACATAAAAAATTCACTTGGATTTATTTATCAATATTTGGCCACTAGGGGGCAGAATAACTATGTAATGTTGAAAGCTATATGGTAGCAAACAGTTGCCTATTTACAAATCCAGGGGACTAACTAAGTTAACTATGAACTAAGTTAGCGGGGCTGGTTGTAAGTTATACATTTGGTTTATTGTTGTTCTTTTTTTTTTGGGTTGTCGGTTAAATGGGAAGACTGTAAAACAAAAAATAAAAAAGAGGCTAAAGATGCAAAATAATTCTCGTCTGGTTTGAATTCTTCTGGTTCATCAGTAGGCCTAATGTTATGCAAGGTACTAGCTAACATTATTAAAATGTTTTTAATGTTGTAGCAGTGGAAAGTAACTCAGCAAGGTTATATTTAAGTAACTTCAAGTAACTATTTATCCTACTACTACCAACAGTTTTCAGGTAACATAGGGCCTAGTTTGTAGGCTAACTTTGCATTTTATGCTAATGTTAAAGTACTTCATAGTTACTTCATTACACTTGAGAGGGAAATACTGCCAAGTAGTTATGTCGTGTTCTTTTAATTTGAAATAGAGACGCATAGAAATCAATTTCAGAAAACTTCTCTTCATGTTAACTGTATTTATTTAATGATGATATGGTAGCATTGCAAAACTACTCAGCTGAGGACCCATGTCACTGTCCACAGACCACATTTAAGTAGTGACTCTGTCTCACAGATCCACAGAATGGCTCGATCTCTAGTTTACAACATATTTTATACCTGCTGCCTTTCAGGTATAGTCTTCTCCCATTGGTTGGCTGGGGCCAGGTCCTATTGGCCCCTTGTTGGCAATTAGGCCACGCCTCTCAGCGCTTCTCTGCTCCAATCAGATCTTCTGTCAGCCTTTTAGGAGGTGTACTCTTCTGCTTCAGTTTACAAATATTGCATCTTATTTCACAGTAGATTGGCCACTAAGTTATTTAATTCAATAACATCTTACACATCACATATTACATCTTAATAAGGACACAAGGCACATTGTAACAGTTTACATATTGATTATTCTCACAATATCAC
>CALSCE010010690.1:283329-306208 GCA_943593645.1 Bovichtus variegatus | reverse complement strand
GACACAATAAGACAAATTGTAACAGTTTACATATTGATTATTCTCACTGTTATCAACACACTTTTTAAAAATGATTTTTTTAAACTCCATTTTTACTGACAGCTATAACGTTAACATTACTCTATGCACGTTAAGATTTCAGGTACAGCAGCTTCTAAAATATGAACTAATACAAAATATATGTAATGATAACAGTCCAACAGTGTATCATATATATGTTTGCATGAGCAGTAATACTTGTTACTATATAATACTAGTATTTAATGTAAGTTTTTAATGTAAGTGCACTGGGTCATTACTGAGGTGTTGTCGCCCCCTGGTGGTGGATGCACCGTGTTTCACAGACCAGCCCACTCCCACCTGCCGCTGCTAATTGCCAATAATAACACGTTTCCATCACATTATGCAAGTCCTTGCACGTGACAGCCAACTAATATTAGAGCAAGTATAAACGAAATAGATCAAAAGAATAAGAAAACGTGTGCTTATGTTTAGATTTGGCAGCACACGGAAGCGTTGTGCATGTTGTGCTCTGAGCCTGGAGGGGGAGGAGAATATAGCAAATATCGATGCGAAGGAGGAGCGACTTCAACGGCGCAGCGTCGAGGAACAGGTTGGTAAAAAGCGCCTCCTTGGCACCGTGCGTGGGGCTCCCCCCCCTATTTCCAATGAATTTGTTGCCACTGTCATTTCTGCATTTTGTACTGATAAGAAACTACCTTCCAGAGAGGTGAGATTGCTGCCACATTTCCATGTTTTGTGCTTGTTAATATGTCAAGAATTCGATGTTTTTATCGACACCGAGGTGTATTTAGCCAGAGAGGAGCGCTGTGTATATGTGCTGTGAAAGAGTGTTTCTTTAAAAAAAAAACACACAAATGCATAGAAAGTACTCCTAATGACTTTGATTTGATTGATTGATATTGATTTGCGTTTCGAGGTTGATTTGTGTTTCAAATGTCTTAACCGGAAGTTCAACTGTACCTTGCTATTTCTTATAGCCACGGTAGCAAAATAAAAGCATCAATTGGAGGATCCAGTGAAAAAATAAAAAATAAATGTCCGGACTCCTGTTTCTGCTAAAACATGTTACACCCACTTTTTTTTTTGTTTGTTTTGTTCATGCATGTTATCAAAACCTTCTACAATCGAGGACGAAAGTAGTTTGTGGTTTCCATCATATCGCATATGCTTTTTATTGCACAGACTGGACTTATGAACTACGTTGTGTGGTGTACTTCTCCACCCGTTATGGTTTGGTGACAACCAACACGCATTATTAATAGGATAATAAAAGTCCCTCAACACGATTGTGACTTTTTGAGGCTGAAAGTTGTTGGACTCTTTGTCATGGTCACTTTATGTTTCTGTGCAACCCCCCCCTCCCTTTCGATCACTCCCACCATAACCCTTCCTGTTCCCTTTCCCATTCCTCCGGTTTCCCATAGACAACCTGGGAGTGGACCTGGAAATACGACATTATTCTACTGCGTGCCCAGAAAAGATTCATCCAGCTCCTCGCCATGTCTGCTCCTGGTAAGCAGCTTAACGCTTGGAACAACTAGGAAGTGGAACAAATAACGAGATTGCTTTCAGATTTCTATCTTTTTTTTATTTATTTATTTTTTTTTTAGTTTTGACTTTTCAGACAGAAAATCAGAAGAATTCATAGCTTTACACTTCGTATCAAATGAAGTGTTGTGTTGTTGCTTTAACACTCCATCATTGGTTTCTTCCATGATTTCATGTTTTGCTGTCATTGTTGAAATTATTAGGTGACGAGGTAAAAGTTTCCGTTAGGCTTTCAACTGAGCATAATTGTAAAGTAAATAGACACCCATGAAACTTGAAGTGAAAAACACTCCTGATTTTTGCCCGTTGGTCCAACATACTCCTCCCTTTGGATGGAAAAGAGCAGTTTAGGAGGTGAAAGGTACCGTTGTGTGGGCATGTCTGTCTGTGTACATAAGGGCCACTTTTTCCTGCCAACAGGCTGGTTTAAAATTCGGCGTTGTTTCCTGCAAGTAGAGAAAGGAATGCAGATAGAGGTGGAGCAACAACATGCCTCCAAAGTTCACCAAACTGATTACTTGCATCCTCTGTCGGACCACAGGCGCTTGATGGAAAGTCTTTCTGGCTTTAATCCACATTTGTTTTGAGATTTAACGACATCGGTTCGACTATTAAACTGTATGCGAGCACACTCGTGACCTTTTTTAAGAGAGGAAGAATCTCACTAGGAAATTGACCTTTGACGGTTTAGCTGATGGTTCTTGGGCTAGTCTGCCATGTCAACAAAAACCAGTTCGGTCAGCTATGAAAACAATCTGACGCAAGTAGAATTTAACACCAATGATGATAAAAGGTGATGTCACTATGAGTAGGGATGGGACGATAATGGTGACAAATAGGAGTGACATGAAAAAGGGGTCTTGCTCGCTACCATGGTGGAGGAGGAAAAAATAGAGCTTGATTTTAAAAATAATAATAAATAAATAAAATTAAAGCCATTATCATGTAAGAAAGAACATACACTCATACACTTTTTTTATACGCAGTTGGACCTTTTTTATAATTGTTTTTCCACAAAAAAAAGAATTCCAAATAAAAAAAAAAAGTGTGTCTGTAATGCAATTAAAACATTTCTTAACAAAATGTAAGGTAAATCGATTTTAAGTATGTTTCAGAGCCATTTTAAGCATATTTTGATGATTATCAGGAAGGAAATCTATAACAAATTTCACTGCAAGTAAACTATAAGCTTTACTTAAGTGCATACAGCGAGTGTAGAGGGATATGATATATTTAAATACATGGGGGAGAAGAAAAAAAACGAGAAAACACACACGTCTTCAGAAGGCTTGTTTTGTTCAAACTACAGTTAATTTCCCAAACGTATTAAATTTACAATGATATAAAAAAACCGGAAAGGCAGAAGATTCTCACCCGAGAAGCTCGTGTCAGTATTGCACTTGTTAGGAAAGTTAAAAATCCCAATATCCGTTTTTTTTTTGCACACTTCATTCAAAAGACAAAGACGTCTCGTCGACCTAATTGTGGAAAGAAAAGAAATCCCAAGAGAAAGGCAGCGAGAGAAGAAGGAGTATTAGTTGTTGAGAGATTCTGTGGTGAGACTGCATTGCAGGCATCTGTTGATGAATGAACACATGACATTCAGCGCTCACTTTATTTAACAGACATCCTCATGCACTTCAGTGTCGCAGCCACTTCCTTTTTAGGTGATGCCCTTTATCTCCAGTGCACATATTGTGGCTCTTTCAAACTACGCATGATCGACTGTGTTTTGAGTGAGTAATTCTGTATTCTGTAATAGCTTTAAACTCTCTCATAGCCTTCTATTAGCTTTAAAAAAAAAAAAAGAAATGTGTTTTAGAAGATGCTTCGCTTATCAGCAGGTATGAAGTGCAGATCATTGCTTAAACATCCGAATGTCAGGGGAAAGTTTTGAGAACGCCGCCTTCAGTTTGAAGTCGATTACTGATTCACTTCAAACGGACAAACAAGCAGAAACAAACGCATGTTATCATGTTTAAATGAAGACTTTCGTACACACATGAGACAACATTCCCAGACTGCCACTAAAAACGTAGTCACTGCTGTAAACTGCCCGTTGAAAAACTTACTGATTAGTTCTGGACAGATAAGCTGTTGCAGCTGTTGAATGCGTGCCCACATCAAGAATGTTATCAGGTGATTGTGCTGTTTGAAAACCTCCTTTTCAAGAGACTTGAATACTTGACAAAAAAATTCCTATTACTAGGAATTCCTATTACTATAACCAAGCATAGTTGTTGTCTGCTTATGTGCTTCCTTGTAAGTGTTCCACTCTCTTCTGACTTGGATAATAAGGAGCTTATTGGCTCTGCGGTCCCAGCAGGGAAAAGCAGGATGATCCACAGTAAACACACACACACACACACACACACACACACATGCAGATCAGGACTTCCTCTGTCTATACATCTGTGGTGCAACGATGACCTGCATGTTTGACGCTGCATTATTCTTTTTTAATTTTTTATTTTCAGACATGTCTTGAAGCCTTCACTTGACTGAGGCATCTGATCACGATTCTCCAGGAAGCAGCTTTATGTTTTTTTTATTTATTTTTTATATAGTTTAAAAGTTTTATTCATGTTTCTTTGTTTAAGTTAGTTCTTAGTTTGAGTTTTTTTTAATTTTTTTTTATACATTCTATTATGTTTTGTTAATGTTTCATGGTTAAAATGAATCTCTGCTGCTTGTCGTGAGAGTACAAGACTATGTTTGATCTACTGTCAATGTCTTTCCCCCAGGTTACCCAGGCCCTCACAGCAACACACCCTACCCCGTGCCTCAGCCCGGGGGCCACTCCGTAGCACCTTATCCAGTTCCTCAAGGGGGGTACGAAGACCCTTACAAAGCCCCTCCACCAGGCTTCAACATGGGCTACAATCAAGGCCAACCTCCTGTCATGTATCAGCCTGGCCCGATCGGCCAAGGCCCGGTTCCAGGGCCGGAGTACGGAGCCCCTCCGGGAGGGATCTCTCCGGCCCCGGCTATGGCAGCTGCGGCTCCTGTTGGGGTCCCACCGGGGCTCGAGTACCTCACACAGGTAGGATAGAGAAATTAAAGAAAGGACTGCATAGCCGGTGCAGCCAGGTGATTTCAAAGGCGATTCCACCTATTCTTTTTTTTTTTTTTTAAGCGTTTCCTGCAAGCGTCTCTTTCTTCGATGGATGATTCACCAACCACACCTTTTGTTTCCTCTGTTACGGAGCATGCACCTTGCTAACGATGACTCTTTGATAGAAATGAATGATAAGAAGCATCACTGGAGATCACGTGACCCTACTGTGTAGCACCCTAAACGCCTAATGTAAGCTGGTGTGTACCGGTCTTGTCACACTTTAAGTTCCTCATTTGCCATCTTTCACATGTGATGTTATATTTTACATAAATGCATTTGTCATAGCCATACAGGCAAATATTCTTTCGCTTCTGTAACCCATTTACCATTCATGTACTGCTTAGTTTATTGCACTTCTCTAGATCTTAAATTAAATTCCATTACAGAGTAAAAGTGTATCAGAATCCAGAGCCAAGTGTATAGTCAGTTAGTGAAGAAAAACAAGTGAAATGGCTTTAACTTGGGCACTTTTAATAACTTTTTTTATTTAAAACAATGTAGTATTAACTGTCATCACAGCCTTTTAACTCTCATACAACATTATTCTCTATAAAAACTGTAACTCGGTAGGTTTTCTTTCTCTAAATATTAATGGAACATTTGCTTTTCTTCGAGCTAGAGTTCAAACAAAGACGCAGCAAAAAACTCTTCTTTTCTAGACAAAAAAAAGGAACCTCATTTGTAATTACAGTAGAGTTTGCAAACAACAAGACTCCAACCCCTCGGACGTGACTACGCAGAAACTAGCAACGAGATAGTTTGTGGCTATATGATTAGTCATGAAGTAAGTTGCTTTGCATTGCAAACGAGCACAAATGTCCATAGCCTTTCCAGCTTTCCCCTGGTTTATAGAGGAACAAGACTTTACTGTTCTCCTTCTCAAAGTTGTTTCTCCTGTGGCTTTTAGATTGACCAGATCCTGATCCACCAGAAAGTGGAACTCTTAGAAGGTAATGCTTGAGTTTGCTAATCTATTCATATCTTCACTTGACACTTTGGACTGTAATTGGCACATGACTATCAGCAGTCTGTCAGTTTTTAGTGCCCAGTATAAATGATCATGACATCTGTCCCTGGAAGGCTCTGCTTATCTACACTTTGTTATTCACCGTTTCCACCCGTTTTCCTTTCTCCCGCCCAGCATTCATCGGGTTTGAGACCAACAACCAGTACGAGATAAAGAACAGTCTGGGTCAAAAGATCTACAAGGCCAAAGAGAAGAACGACTGCTGCACCAGGAACTGCTGCGGCTCGCTGCGCAGCTTCGACATGAAGATCAAGGACAACACGGACAGGGAGGTCCTGCGTCTCATACGGCCTTTCCGCTGCGTCTCCTGCTGGTGCCCCTGCTGCCTGCAAGAGGTCAAAAAAAACATTTTTAATAACCTTATACTCCGTGGATTTACTACAACAAGACCAATATTGTACCAATTCAATAGATCATTCAACTCCAAATAGCACTGAGCACTCACTTTGCTCATGGCTCTGTGATATCTGTGTCATAATATTTGCCCTTAGTGTGCCAAGATAACATGTTCTACTATTAGTGTTAATATTTAACCATAATCATTGTCTGTCTGAAGAGTTTCCAAAGACAAATAAAGCACAAAAGAAAAAGCAAAATTTGGATTTTGCTTCTGTTAACGACAACAACAATATAGAGCATCCTCAGCACTATCATGTAGAGCCAGTTATTGGTTTTGTTCGTTAATATTTAGAGATCTCCATCTCTGAGATTTCTTCTGCCACCCCCAGTACAATGTTTATTTGCGGTGCTCACAGCATTGAACATTTCATTTTGAAAAATTCAGCAGCAGTGTCCTGGTTACTATGGATAATCAGTTTTAACTACAACTATTTTCTACAGAACAAATAGTCCCTAAGAAAACTGTTGATGCGGTGTGTAACAGGGTCGGTGTTGTTGTTGTTGTTGAGATGGACATCTCAATATTTGGGCCAACAAATGTACGTACGAAAGCCAGCCCTTTTTTTTGATAAAAGGGGATTTTGAAATATTCATCTGTGTGCAGGTTTTCACTCCATCCAAGCATTAAAGCAGCTAATAGCACTGATTATTTGGTTCATTAAGCATAAAAATCTGCGGCCTCCCAGCTCTCGGTGGCTCATATTAATGGGCTTTTGTCTTTCCTCCCTTCGCCTTGCATTACTGTCGCGTTGCCGAGTGGCGCTCGGATGTCTTTGTTCACTAGTCTGCTAAGGCAGGGGTTTGTTAAGACTATGAATGGCCCTTTGTCTGTCCCAACTATCTCCTAGACTCCCCCAATCCTCTGCCATCGCTCCACCTCTGAGAACGCTCGCTCTCTGTTTAATCAAATCGTTGGCAATCTGGCTACAGTACGTTCCCATTGGCCCTAACCCAAGCTGCTACACTCACACACTGCAGTTTTGTTTACCGGCCAGAAAGGAGCCATGTGAGATGTGTTACCTTTTGTTATGTTGGGCCAAAATGGAGCAGTCAGACTTCCACTTATCAATCCTGCTGTCCCATGTGACGTGTGTGAGACGCTAACCCCGTGATGCTGTATTTATAGCTGTCGGGGTCAAGGGATGAGAACAGATTTTAAACTCTCTGGGATAACTTTCTGATTTTGTGGCACGTTAATCTCTGTATTTAATTCCGCATGTGACCCACAGATGGAGGTCCAGGCACCGCCGGGTACCACCATAGGTTACGTCAAACAGGACTGGCACCCTTTCCTGCCCAAGTTTTCCATCCAGGGAGCGAACAAGGAGACGGTAATGAAACTGGAGGGGCCCTGCTTTGCCTGCAACTGCTGTGGCGACGTGAACTTTGAGGTGAGGTCAGAGGATCTTTGTGTTGGAAGACGCCACTCTCGTATCTGTCCATTAGATATGGAGCTACAGCCGTACCTTTGAACAGAGCCAGGCCAGCTGTTTGCCTGTTTCCTGTCTTTATGCAAAGCTAAGCTAATCGCCTGCTGGCTGTAGCTTCGTATTTATCCCACAGACATGAGAATGTTTTTTTAATCTTCTCATCTAACTCTTGGTAAGAAAGTGAATAAGTGGAATTCCCAAAATGTCAAACTATTTCTTTTAAATGAACCGTTCCAGTCCAAGTTTGGCATTGTTTTGGAAACACCTCAACATGATAAGATCACAGTATAGTGTACTTGATAAAAGGTCTTCTAGAAAATTGTTGTCCTCATTACTCTACAGCTGAAGGGAAAAGATAATGACAAGCCCATTGGTCGCATCAGCAAGCAGTGGAGCGGCCTTTTGAAGGAAGTCTTCACAGACACGGACAACTTTGGCATCCAGTTCCCGCTGGACATGGATGTAAAGATGAAAGCTGTTCTCATGGGAGCCTGTTTCCTCATTGTAAGACCATATTCTTAGTTTTTTCGGCTATGAACAGCACCAATTAAATGTTTCTGTACACTTCTGTCTGCCTCTGTCTAATCGGGTAATTTCCTTCTTTCTTGACACTTTGCAGGATTTCATGTTCTTCGAGAAGGTCGGTGAAGCCAACCAGCGCAGCTCTGTGTTTTCATAACTGACGAAAAAGGAGGGGAAACGACGTCATGAGAGCAAGTGCCAGTTATGCATTCACTGTTTATTTACTTTGTTTTTCCATTAGTTTTTTTTTTTTTTAAATCCTTCAGTCCTCAGATTCCAGCCAAAATGGAGCCAATTCCAGGATAATCTTTTTACACAGAAATGAGTTTATGAACTCTTGATTCCAGATGCCTGCCAAGGATTGCTTGCTATCCAAACTCAGTGACTTAAACCGGCTGCCATGCCAATAATCTTTACACTCCTTACAGTCCGTAGTTTGTTCTATTTTAAGTGAATGAACTGAGCTGAGATTTAATTCCTGCCAAAGAAAGTCAACCGATGTCTTTTTCAGTGTCTACACATAGAAATAATAGTGGATGTCAAACACGCATGTTTAAATGTGCTTTGTGGTACACTGGCCATTACATTTAATATTTATGCCTTGTGTGTGTCTTTTTTTATTATCCCGCTCTTATGTTTTATGAAGAAATCACAATAGGTCTAGTGTAAGTGCAATACCGTTGTGGCTGTACACGCTGTAGTCATCGCCTTGTATTTCTGGCCATGCTAGCGGCTACTTTGTGTTTCGTGCTAATCAGGTTAGCTTGCAAACAAGCTAAATTAAGACGGTTAACATGGCAAACATTACACCTGTTGAACATCTGCAGGTTAGCATTGCTGGCATGCAGTCATTAGCATTGAGCTCAAAGCACCGCTGTGCATAAGTAATATTATAAATGAACAAAAGCTTTGTATAAAACCTGAACATTAGCAAGTTAACAGGCTGTCACTATTTAGCTTATATAGGGAAGTGCTGGATGTATTGACAGTATTTCCGCTGCCTTTTTCTTTCTCAAATCCCGCTTTAGTGTAAATAACCTAACGATATTGTTACAGAGGCTGAAATGCTCATTCTCCCTCTGTGGTTTAGTGGTTGCCATGGAGAGGGTAACCACGGCCAAACTTCGCCCTCCAATGTCTCCAGATGTCACCGCCTTGAACATGCGCCAGTGTACTGATGTAGGAGAGCAAGGCTGTGGGTTAGGAACAGTAATAATCCTGAGTGAAGGAGGAATGGAAATAAAATGAAAAGCAGAAGTTGAGGTTAGTAAATGTTAATCTGAGGTCACGGTGATTGTCAGCTGCAGGTTTCAGGAAACGCATTGTCCTTCTGTAGTTGTGTGTAGTGAGTAAAGAGAACTGAATGTGAAATTGTTAGTCATCTTATTGGCTTAATTAATCACTGTCTTAGAATGAATAAAAAAAAAAAAAAAAGTCAGGTTAATATTTGCAAATGTTGCCTATTGATGTTGAATGCAACTATTTGCTCTGTATTTAATAATCCTTCTTGTTTTCATAGTTCTGTGAGATAACATGGGTGTGCCTCCTGTCAGGCTTGGTTGCCACTAGTGCTCTCATGCAGGCCACAGCTCTCTTGCACTAAATGTCTTGTATACGTATGTGTCACTATCAGCCTCTGTGCAATCTGACCTCTTTATAGGGAAAGAAAAAGCAACCAAAGGATGTATAGTACATTTATTGCAATCGTTTCATTGTGTCAGTGTGATGTTCAAATGCAGTACTTGCTTTTTTTTTTTTTTTTTTTTTTTTTATAAATCCGTTATATCTGCAGCAGGCAGGATCTGTAGCATCAGTGTCCTGTTTCTACCAAAAATCATTTTGTACCATTTTGAGGTATCTCATGAATCCTATTTTTTACAGAACAAAAAAAAAAAAAAAAACCCTGTGCTTCAGAAATAAATCAAAAGCTATTTCATCCATTTTCATAGTGTTGTTGTCTTGTGTTCTTCTGCGCCAATGATTGTCCGGGAAAGTTTTGGGAAGTCCCTCGGAAAACTAAAGTCTAGATGTGGAACATCTGGTTTCACTTGGAAAAAATGATCTTTGCTTCAGAAGGAAACCCCGTCTCATTCTCTGAAACATCAGCCAAAGCCCTGTATTGTTTTCTCAATACAACATGTACTTTATTGCTGTGAATATCGGCTTCCTTTATCTATCTACCCTACTTCAGCTGCAACAAAAGGAGACTAAACCTCCCCTGCCTGGTCACATATTGAATATCATACTGCTCCACCCTCTGGGAAAATGTGGGAAATACAAGGACAGTATTTATGGGAGCATGTCTGCACATGTCCATCCATGCCTCAACGGTTCTGGGAAATGACTCAAACTTTAATTGTCCCTTAATAACAAGTAATCCTATGGTTCTTACTATACAGTTGTCATCAATGCAGTAGCTTAGCAACTTCCCAATAAGAGGAATGCAACAAACAAATGTGTTGTGTAGCAAACATGGAAATGACCGTCAGAATATCCAAGGTCTGAGTCTATGACCTCTCTTAAAATAGAAATTCACAAAGCTTTGATCCTGCATTCAGGGCAATGTAAGGCTTTACATTTAATAATACAATTAAGACTAAATCCTTCTGATGACGAGCAGGCATTCTACAACACAAAGTTCCTATTTAATTAAAGAGTGTTATACGGTAACCAACTGAATAAACTGCTCATTATCCCGCAGCAGCTCAGTATTAAGACCACATAATCAATTTTATTCCATAAAACAATTTTTAATATATACAAATGCATTAAGATACAAAAACTATTTTCAAAAAGCACAACATGTGCTAGTGGACAGTGTCTCATTCAAAATACAGAAACGGTGAGAAACAGTCTTTTACTAAATTCCTGTTTTAAAACATTTTTCCTTTTACATTCAAAAAATCTTCATTTTTCTATGAAACGGAACTCCCAAGCAACAAGGTGCTGAGTGAAAGCTGTGTCGGGCAGCTTGGAGCGGCAGAATTGTTGCTGAAAAGGTAAACCATTGACGCACTAATAAATGTAAAAATCAGTCAGAAAAATCACTTCAGACGCGTCTTTCTGCGCTAGCTGGAGCTCGCTCGCCGGGGCCGGGCCTGTCGTCTCGTGACCATCGGATCAGGTAGCGGCTGGCCAGCTGCAGGTTCCACTGGTATCTGGAGAGGACCCTCAGACAGTCGTCTCTGGAGCAGAGGCTCAGCGAGTACAGCTGGTCCAACTATAAAGACGCAAAATCACAAGAACAGGGAGCAGATGTAGAAAAATCAAAATACACATTTTTAGATGCATTTATGGAGAACGAGACAGACAAAACGAGCTGGTTATTTGCTACGGCAACCTACGGCGTTCCAATGCAAAACACCCACTCATTAAATAAATCATAAATCATTGTTGTGCAACATGCTTCAGACTTTATTGCAGTTTATTACAGAATCAGATACTGCAGTTTTCTTGAAAGTGGTCAAAAATATAGACAGCATTTTCCTTCATCATTATTGATTCAAGCTTCACTGTGAAAATAATATACACATTAGCATACATAAGGTACGTCTATATTAAAAATGTGAGCATCCAGTTCCAACTTCTTTGCACTTTGTAAATTTTTTTGACACTTCTGCTCTATTTATCTAAACGAATTAAAGTTAGAAAAACACAGGTTTCCAATCTGACCTGATCTCTGCTTGGTAAAGACCTTAGATGATACTCATGCTAAATACCTGGTGTGGCTTTATCTTCAAGCGCAAAAGAATACAAAAAATAAAAGCACAGACCGGATTAACCTGTAATATGCCTTTGGGCAACACCACCCCGACGCACGACCCCCACCCACCTGTCATGTATAGCCTTCTGTAGTCACTGCTTTAAATACAGTAAACACAGCAGGCTGTACAGGGCAGCTTCCTTATACGCCCACCCACCTACTCCAGATTATCTCTACCTGGCCTCAGGTATTCTGTGTGTCAATTTAGTTTGTGGTAATTTGAAAATATGCCTAATGTGATCCCAATATAAATTAGAATAAAACTAAAAACTTAACATCTTAAAACTAGATGTTAACACAGGCCCCCTCTGTACAATAGATTAGTGACTAATGTAGGTACCACATTTGTTGATACTTAAATTTAGTGGCGAAAACTCGCAAATAAAATCTGCAAAATGACCAAATCCAATTGACATGCAGTGAAATAGGGTATTATAGGTCCCCCGCGCCCAGTTGGTCATACAGTCTTTCTGTAAAGATGTATTTCTGTATTCTGTATTGTACTATTGTACATTTTTTGGGTGTGATTACTACTATTGATGAGTACTTTTAAATTGAGGCTTAAAACTTTGCCACAGCATTATATCCCTGTATTTTGCCATTGATGTGTCTTTTTATATTACTCTGGCTTCCTTCCAATTCTCTTAATGTCTTTTTATGTCCTTAGCTTCACTTGAATCCATCGCTTCTAAGTGATGCTTCGTAAACCTACAAACTAAATGTATACAGGTAGATAAGGTGTGTGTGTGTGTGTCCCATTATGTTGAGTCATTTTATTGTCTGACCTTGAGTTGTTGTTCAGCTCGCACTGGTTTCCAGTCATTACGTTGAAGTGCGTTACGAACCTCTTCAATGGTCACTCCATGAACTGCCTCCATAACCTGAGACGAGCGGAGCAAAAAATGCTTTTAATTTAATCCATTGAACAAGTTTTCATGCAGACAAAAGCAAAAGGAGAATAAATCAGTGTCTAACCTGCGTGGTGAGACTGTCTCTTGGGTTCTGCACATTAGGCGACTTGTCTCGCTCTCGGCCTCGTTCCCTCTCTCGCTCTCTCTCTCGGTTGTCCGTGTAGTCCTCCAGCTGCGGGGTTGAGCGTGCCATGTGGCTCATTTTAGCCAGGTTGGAGCCTCCGATGCCCTGCTGAGGTGGGTGTTGGGGTTGAGGCTGGGCCTGTGGCTGAGGCTGTGTCTGCGATTGAGGGACACCGGCCACCTGTGGAGGCCATGAGTTGCCCGAGACCGGTTGGACTGTAGGCCTCCTCTGTGGTTTCGTGTTCAAGCGTTTCAGGTTGGGGGGCGGAGGTCGCGGAGGCGGGCCGATACTGGCCTCGCTGAACCGCCGTGGGTCCTGCTGCATCGCAGGGGGCATGAGTCTGCCCTGCTGGTCCACCCTTAGCGCCCCAACAGTGTTAGCGCGGGGCCGCTGTCCGCACAGAACCGACTCCAGGCTCTGAGACATACCTGAAGACACATGAAGAGGCCTTTTTAATGCACAATAAATGATTCATTATAAAGAGGTAACAAGTGCTCCTAGTTCAGAGTATATGGGCACTGCTAGGAGCTCAACAAAGCCACTAGGAGGCAGACTTTCGGGAATGATGAATACATATACTTCCTGGATCGATAAGATGCTTCACGTCTAGTAAGAGCATAACAAACAGCTACAGTTTTCAAACATTTTAAAGTAGAATGTGTATAGCTTTATTCGCTATCTATATATAAAACCTTTTAAAAAAGGGGAACAGCACATAAATTAGGAATTCCAGTATGTCATTTTCATGGCCTAGAAAAGTTCAACAAGTATTTGAGAACATGAGCTACTCTCTTAAATCCAGAAAAGTTTAAACTTGTGATGTCCTCATGTATAGTCTGGAGCGACATAGACTATGAATGGGATTTTGTGGACCCATAGAATGTTTGTTTTCTTTTTTTTTTTTATTTATTTCTTTTACCGAATGAGCTTTATTCCATTGCAGTTTTCTCAGTTCTGAAAGACAGACATTTGAGTGAATTTGATACAGAGTTGTTGATTTTTACTAATATCTTTGGTCTGTCTTGGACTATTAGGAAAAAATGTGGAATTTTGAAAATGGCCGTAGTTCCCCTTGAAGGCCTTAACATTTTTGGGGGCTGCAAAAGACACTGCATGAACCTCCAGACTGCATGAAAAAAAAGCAGTGTCACTATTTTTGACTTCTGATGATTTAATACAATCCAAAATATGCATGATGCATTACATGATTTATGAGAAAGACTAAATCATTGGTGGACTTTAGGAAGACTAGCAACCACTTTGTGGAAGCTACTAAGCATGTAAATAAAAAACAAATAACACATTTAGTTGAGAGGGTTTAAAGATATGTATAGTACAATATTAGAATATTTAAACTCCCACATAATATCTAGTTGTATCAACATTTTAATTATTTCGTACCTGCCATTTTCAGCAGATTTGAGGCCTCCCTTTCCCTGGCAGGGCCCGTCCTCCAGCTGCCAGTGCTGCACAGGTCAGAACAGTACACACATTTAGTCTGACAGCCTCACAAACAGTATAGACTGTTAGCATTCTGCAATAAAACACGGTGACTCAGGGGCCTGAGCTGGACGCTTGTACTTTGTGTCCACCTGATAGAATATTGAAAAAAGTGGAACATGCAATTTGGAAATTCCAACTAACAACTCTTTTTATGTGTTTTGCAGTCTTCTGTAAGGTCAATAAATGAGGAAATACATCTGCAAAGGCTGCAAGGAACTAAAAGACACACCCACCCTAAAACACTACATTATTGTTAAAAACAGCAACTCGTGTTGAACTCTCTGGGCCTGTTTCTCTTGTTTGATAATGTATATTTAACTGCACGTAATTCATGTCACTGCTTCATCACTGTCAGTAAACTATAATTCCTGAATCATTTTATTGCCATGCAAGTTTCAGTTCATCTCATACTTAATTGTATCCCTGCAGACAGGGGAAACCTACAACACAGGGTACTTTCAGTTTAGCTTCAATACAGTTTGACAGCAGGCAACTTTGTGCACTAAAAAGCAACAATGGTAAAAGTCAGGTTTTGTTGTCCTTCAGAATCGAGAGGAAAGAATAACTGGTGCAACTGACTTGTCCAGGTTCTCAGGTGTCCCCCTGCAGAGCTCAGGTTTGATGTCTCCGTGCGCCACATGTTGCAGGCTGCCTTTCAGCGGGTTGGAGATGTAAGCAGTGGAAGAAGCAGGGTTGGGCCCGGAGTTGCCCACAGTGGCAGCGGGAGGGAGCGGCGGCACGGTGAGGCTCGCAGGAAACCAGCCGACTGCCAGCGTCCTCTGATTCTGGCCCCTCCACTCACACAGCTCCAGACTGCACAGAGAGAAGCGTTTAAATAGAAACCAAAAGAAGCTTCCTTCGTTTGAAGTGAACTTTTTCGCAGCAGCAGCATAATGGCAAATGCTAAAACCCAGTAAAACAGTGGCACAAGTAGGGATGAGTCTTAAGTCTGGTCATAACAGACCGAGTGAAGCTGTGGTAGAAAAACCCATGAACGTATTCAATCGGTTTGATTCCTTATGAACTAAACTTTTCATTTGTAAGAGGACAAATGTGTTATTTCTTCTTGAAAGCAACATAGTCTCGCTTTGACTTACAGAAACTGTTTGGTTACTGACAGGATGCAGGTAAGTAGTGAGTAGGGTTACCAGACTTTCTGTATTTCTGTCTGTAAAGAGCAGATAAAAAGGTAAACAAGTTAAAGTCTAAAACACCTGAATTAGCTACATTTGCCGAAGAAGACTGAAAAGCTAGTAAGTGGACCTTTAATTACATCACATACTGAACTTCATACTGAAGAATGAACTTCTTGCTGAAAAAACCTGCAATATATTATGTTGTTTTATTAATAAAGAGCTAAATATAAAAAGGTTGGGATTGAAATCTCTGAGTCACGGATGAGTCTGTACCACACGCTGTGTATTTTACTCTCTAATTTGTTTTCCAATTATGACTAGCACAGTATAATACCAACAGACTCATGGTAAATGACGTATTCTTAAATTGGTTTATTTTGTAAATTAACTTAAAACTTTAAGACTCTAACTTCATTAAGAGGTTTTTAATAGCCTGTGGAAGCTAAATCACAACGAAGCAAGCGTCTGCTTTATGTTGAGTTTTAAGGATTTAGGAGTATTTTATGTTGCTTGAGGTTTTCTGTAAATGCGTCTGAATGAAACAAAAACGAACCCAAACAGGGACACAGCAAATATCCTCTTAACCGTGGATCTATTTTATAAAGAAAACACTAAAGACAGTATCATAGCTGCTGGACTCGTTCAAACAAACAAAGCAAAATGTGGTCGAGGACTCAATGGGACACGGCTGGAATGCACCTTTGAGAGGCCGATTTAAAGCCCTGTTTTATCTTAACAAAGGCCCTTTGTGTTGGTCAAAGTGTTTCTTTTACTCTTTTAGTCCCACCCTCCTTTCTCTCACCCACCCATGGTCTATGACGGTCACAAGGTCGTTGGCCACAAGGGCAAGTTTTCTGGGTTCAGCAAAGTCTTTCGGTGCTTGCGCCTCCAATGGTTTAGCCTGCAAAAGGCAGACGGAAGAAGTGAGGAAAAAAAATACAAAGATTTACTGAAAAACGTGAATTTCTGCAACAATTTACATTTCTTCTGATAAGGTTTGATCAATAGTCCCTCCTCTCATTACATCACCAGGGACAGTAAAAGCTTCACATTAAGTTGCAGACCTCTGCCACCATTGTGGTGAGCTGGGCGAAGTTCGGTCTGTCAGCAGGATTGCAGGCCCAGCATTTCCTCATGACGACGAACAGTTCTTGGGGGCAATCTGGCGGTTTCTCCAGGCGCTCACCCTCCCGCTCCACACGCCACAAAATCTGGATTGAAGAGAGTAAATGTCAGACACACTAAAACTCTGAGTCACGGAGCATATCACAAAAGCAAACAGCATCAGGGCGGGGACACACATTCCAAACATGAGAACGAATACGCTGACTGGCATGGACACGAACAACAAAAGCACAGCGTGAACGTTCACGTGTAACCGACAAGCGCGTACCTGTCTGCCTGACAGACCGAGCCAGGGCTCCTCGCAGTAGGTGAACATCTCCCACAGGGTGACGCCAAACATCCACACGTCTGAAGAATGGGAGAAGGAGCCGACGCGGAGACTCTCTGGAGCGCACCTGCAGGAAAAACAAGGGAAGACATAATTAGTAAAAAATATTATTTCCTCCCCCACCCCATTTTCCGCAAAGGTTCTTACCATGCAAATGGTATCCTTCTGTGTGCTTTCATCACATAGTGGTCCGTCTCTTGGCTCAGGCCTCTCATCAAGCCAAAGTCCCCGATCTTCACAATCTCCCTGGATGCCAGCAGCACGTTTCTAGCAGCCAGGTCCCTGTGGATAAATCTCCTGGTCTCGAGGTAGTCCATACCCGCCGCAATCTGGGTTGCAAAGAGCCAGAGGCGGACCAGAGGGTACTCATACTGACGTGAGCGCAGGGTGTCGTATAGTGAGCCCAAGGGGGCCAGCTCTGTTACCTAGAAGAAGGGGGGAAAAAAAGGTCATTGTGTATTCCAGTCTCTAAAAACATAATAATTTGAATAGATGAATAAATGATCTCCATGTTAAAAACGTCAAACGACAACAAAGCATTTTACCATCTTAAGGGGCTGTGTGAGCACCACACCATAAAGTCGGATGATGTTGGGGTGGTCCAGTGATTGCATGGTGGTCACCTCCTGGAGGAAGTCTGTCAGCGTGTCCGTCTGCCTGGACATGCTGCTCCTTAGTGACTTTACTGCTACAGGCAACTGAGAGGAGTGCAAAGAGAGCAACACAGTCTCAATGCCAATCCTGACTCTAAATCCCCAGCTACACAGGGTGCGCCAACTTAAGAGTCTGGTTTGGGACTGTAAGATAGGGTGTAAGGGGACCACAAAACCCTCTTACAGCAAGTGCTGACTGGTCATTCTTCACTATCCCTTCCCAGAAGTACGAGTGCAGTGCCCAGGAGGTGAACTGTGTTTTAATCTTTGGGTTATCTGGCTTTTCATCTGCTAAATGCTCCACTATGTTCACCAGCTAGTCGCCAACTGTGTCTGTCTGCTGTTAAGTGTTAAGAAGATAGTGTACAATGGGTTTATAAGAGCTTTTTTTTTTTTTTTTTTGGCGAAAATAGCTGCCTGCTGCGGCTGAGAAAGAACGCTGGTGAGCAGTGAGAATGAACCAAAACATAATGGGTGGTAAAACCAAAAAAAAAAAAAAAAAGGAGCTGAAAGACGCTAAAATACAATGTAGAGCTGAGGGGAACTGCAAAGTCGGTTGATAATTATCTGTGGGTTTGTAGTGACCAGTCGACTTTGCAGTTAATGAGATGACGAGGGACCCATCTGATCTGTTGTTAATATGAACAAATTCATTATAGCAGCAAGGTCCGTCTTGCAACTTTATGAACACTATACCGATAAACACTTTTAAAACTGTGGTGGGCTTAAAAAATTTTTTTAAAAAGTGCAGTAAAGTAAAATAAAAGCAGCTAACTCTATCCCTAGATAAATGCATTTGATTTGTAATTATATATGTATGCAAGCAGCAATCGGAAATAGAATGTACCATCTCTTTTATAGTATGTGCTGATTGTTTTGGGGAATTTACAGCGTTTAATTATCTCTACAGGATATTACAGCATCTACCAGAAAAAAATGCCCAAAAAAGAAAGTCTAGAAAACAGTTTCTTACCACTCTCCCATTAGGCGCGTGCCACTCTCCCCTCTTCACCACCCCAAAGGACCCGGAGCCCAGCTTCTCTCCCAGAATCAGCTCGCTGTCCTGGATCAGACTAGGAAGAGCCCGGCTAACCTCCTGAGCTGGGCCGCCGGCACTCCATTGCTCCCCTCCCTCCGGACCGCGACCGCTGATCACCTATATGCATCGATACATGAAAAAAAACAAAAAAAAAAACATATTACTGACTGCCCTGCCTGTTAACATGTAGTTCTCACACAATAGATGTAAATTCTACAACAAAGTTGTGTCGGACCTTGGGCACCCATGGCCGTGCTCGTACTCGTGCATTTGTCTTGTAGCGTTTCAGAGCTTCCCATAATCTTCTTTGTGCTGGTAGAAAAAAAAAAAAAATGTAATTACATGCCATATCTGTCAGATTTCAACAGCCTTTAAATACAATAAATGGTATTGTATTATAAAAACGCATTAAGCAACTATTTCACTTTCTAATTACTCCACTGTATCCTCGGCACAACATTTCTACTGTAATTGTATTGAAAGGGTGTTTGTAAATTAAATTCCTTTCATGGTTTCTGGTATTTCTGCATCAAACTGAATGTTGAAGCAAAGTGCTGACATAAATAGTCAACACAATGATTTGATTTTTGATGATCAATAGAAAAACGAATTTGACATATTTTACACACGAATAATAAGATTTGTAAAAATAATCGACAAATTAATTGATAATGCAAATAATCATTGTTTGCTTTTCTACTTCATGTTAGAGTTGAAAGGTAAGCATGACAGAAATTGAAATATAGAAAGTGAAGTTAGCTGTTGATTACACATTTAATCTACCTCATCTTTTAAATGTGTGTTAGATAAAAATAGAGCTGAAACGATAGGTCGATTCATTGACGCCGAAATGAGGTGAAATGCGAAAATGCATTTTGCGTGGACGTTATGATAAAATAGTTTTTCGTCAAACATTAGTTTTTGGACCATTAATCAAATCAACACTGTAAAACCAAAAGGTAATTTAAAAGACAAAACACTCTGGGTGAACAGAAGACAATGCTCTTGTATCAGAAGACATTTAATCCCTTCCTTTGGCTTGCAATGAACCAAACTGAGCCAAAGGGGAAATCCTCTCTGCCCGAGAACACAGATTTGTATTGATGTGTAGCTGGCGTAGGTAACCAAAGGAGACAATCTGGCTCACCAGGTTTGCTGACTCCTATATGCTCCAGGTCGGACTCCTTCACGTAGTTGAAATGCTCGATGCGGGTGATATTGAGGCCATCTCTGACGCGCAGGTAGAACTTCTCCAACTGGACCTCGGCCAGGAGATGGTACAGCCACTGAGTGTCCTGGTCCATCAGCATCACCTGGCCGACCAGCCTTTACGGTCAAAGGTTATATGACAGTTATAAGACCTTTTTTTGTGTTTTTTGTTTAGTTTTTACTAGTACATCTAAATTCCTTACAATAAATCTTCTCAAATCTTTTGTTTTTGGTCATTAAAACTTCCCGATAAGAACAGAAATTAAGCACAATAGTATTTTACAGTCTGGGGTCCTAAGGCAAAAAAAAACAAGGACACAATAAACCAGTGCTGTATCTGAGTCTTCCTCATCTCATCGTCAAGCCTGTTTAATGGGGACCCACTCAGGCCTGGTTACGTTACCATGGAGACCTAACAAAAAAGCCCTTGTGGCATGGTGCAGAGGGGTTGTTCAGCTTTTAGCTGTGCGACAACTTTTTAACAAGTTGTTTGTTGGTGTCCTATGAGAGGGAATCTCATACTGCCAACTCATTTACTCTCTACAACTACTACATCTTTCAGATTTTTACAATCAGGAGATCATGAAAGTAGTGTCATTTGCAATAGCTTTGCACTTCCAAACAGGCAGTTCACTACCCAAATGAGAGTAAAATCAGATGAAAAGGAAATGGTGAAAGATAACAGAAGAAGCGAAGGAACAGAAAGAGGAACAGGTGGATGAGGAAACAAAGACAGACATAATAGATCGTCTTTTCCTCAGAAGCATGAACCAGCAAGTGCAAGTGTCACTGGGTTGTGACTCATTTTGAACCACAGAGGCAGCGAACACTGCAGGGAACACGTAAAAAAAAACAGACGGATGGGAACATCAGCTTTGTCTGTGTTTTGGGGGCACCAGTCGGACAGGATCCTGTTTACACAAAGCATTTATGTAACCGCTGAAGTTGTGCTGTGTGCCGACAGCAGCACGACAGCTCTTGTAAGGCTGATTGGAGCATCATTTTCACTTTAAACTCCATTCGGATTTGCATTTCTTTATTATCTTTCATTTTGAGGAGTATGCAATTCCAGTGTCTTGAGTCACAGGTTCAATAACAAGCATTAGTTTGCATAACTTCCTTATTGCTAAATAACACTGTTAAAATACAGTGTTGGTTCTCGTGTTGGCTTTTACTCTTAGTGTTACTGGACGGGTTGTACAGCCATAAATCTCCAGCTTATCAGCCCAGCAGGTATGAGTCAGGGGAAGGTTGAAGGCCTTCCCTGTCAGCTACCTTGGGAAAAAAAAACGTATACGCTAAACAACTAGCAAAGCCGCATTGTTAGCAATCAGTCGGTTGATTCTCACAGCCAAATGATGCTTCAACAACCAGGCAAGAGCTGGAGGGTACTAGTCCAGGCTTGCATTTATATCCAGGGACAACTCCCAATTAATTTGCACCCAACTTGCGTGAGCACGAGGCAAATTGTCTGCAGCACAGATTCAAATTTAGAAGGAAAAGATGCACGTTGGAACACAAAGAAACCTATGTGACCGTTCTCTCTATGTACAGAGTGATCAATCTTTAACCTGCCTGGGAGCTACTGAAAAAGCCTCTCAGCCTAAACGTGTGACCAAGCGTCAAACTATTTAGTTAATAGCTTCATGTGGCTGAACAGTCAGTGGTTGAGCTTGCCGGACTTTTATCTCACACGACATTATCCGCAACTTCAAATGGCCAACAGTATTGTTTATCCAGTAGTGCTGGAGTGCACGTCTGTTGGAGAGCATTTGTTTACACTGGTGATGGCTGCTTCCTTCCAAGAACATATGGAGATCAACCCACAGTGACACACTTGACCCCCACAGTCAGCGCTATAATATTACACTAATATTCTGTTCTGTTGAGGTGTGTTTTTTCATACTAATAGACAATATAAGTACAGTCATGAGCAGAAGTATTCAGATATTTTCATTCAATCAAAATAGCTACACTACAAAGTAAAATATTGTAAGTACTCTTTATTCAGCAGAATAGTCTCTCTCAGAGTTATGTTACATTATGGGGTCATTATATCAGTGATGGATTACTGTCTAAGCAGCATTTCCATGTTGTAGCTGCTGCAGGTGATTTATGATGGTAGTTTCATCCATAATGCACCATATTTTACACCTGCCATTAATGTACATTCTTAATCATTCTGCGTATTCTTAAGATATATAATTGAGACACAATTTAAAGACCGTTTTAATCAAGGTTTTTAAGTAGACGTTTGTTCATTCTTCTACTAAGAGCTTTTTGAAACCTGATAGGCCATGTTCATGAAAGATTCCCCCAGAGTCCCGATCAATCCGGTGACAGACGGATCACAACTTCTGAGACTCACCGTTAATCAGAATCACTTCTCCGGTGGTTGACAACTATTTCTTAACCACACGCGACACGAGCTCCATGTCGGCTTCGAAACCTCCAGAGACGTCGACGCAGCTTTCCCACAAATCACAGCTCTTCTCTGAATCCTAAATCCTCTCCAAGTAATGAATCATCTGGTAGATTCGGACAGATTATCTCAAAAGATGTAGCCTATACTTTTTTTATGTTGCATATGTGAGTCAATGCAAGCGCTTTCAGGATCTACCTGTGTGTTTTCAGCTCTTCTCTCCGCCTGTTCCTTTACTGACCACACCTTTTCCTGGCTTTTCTCACCTGAGCTTTCAACAACACAGCACGAACCTCCAGACGATATGAAATTACTGGCACAGTAATGGTAATAACCTTACGATATGACAGTAATCTACGTCACCAATTAGCCAAACCATGCGGCAATGCGGTTTAACCTGACAGTGAAAAACACACAAACACATTGTAGCCTATACATATTTTCACATTTTTTTAGCATAGTCATAGAATCAAGTGAATTATTGTTAATACACTCAGTTGCTAGTTTATTGAATACACCAAATGTAACTAATTACTAGTTTATTGGGTACAGCAAATGTAACTAGTCTATTGGTTACACTAAATATAACTAAATGCTA
>CALSCE010010690.1:223393-283319 GCA_943593645.1 Bovichtus variegatus | reverse complement strand
TGTAACGTATTACTAGTTTAATGGGTACACCAAATAAAATAGAATAAAATGCATTTATTGTCATTGTGAAATGTAGCCTACTAGCTAAAATGAAATATTAGTTTTTTGGGTACACCTGGCTAAAACTATTTTAGTGTAGCCACCTAATAAAGGGTTAGCTTTAGTTTTAATGTTACTAAATACAACAACCTTGCAATAAACCCTCCCATCATAAAGTGTATAATGTCTTTGTTTGGAACTGGTGTTAATTCAACATTATGATCATTGTGCAGGCTGTATTGTATCAAATTAATATTTGTTTTACCCTTTTCAAATAAATGAGAGTAGACTAAAAGCACCTCAGCAAAATAAAATGAAATTCAACATTACCACAAACGTCAGCCTTTAAAATTGCCATAAAGTTGAATCAACTCATCTGTAAAACAGTTTCAACAAAAACTAAACATTAGACCTATAACCTCCATAACAGTAGGATTTATTGCAGGGTTGCTGTATTATGTTGCTTTAGTTGCAAGCCAGGAGTATAATGTGATTATTATCCTCTGACTACAGACTAATTTGTTATTTGTTATATGATGTGTTGTGTTGTTTGCCTTAATTGATTATGGCTGAGGTTCAAATGATTTCTATGACCTAAATAACATGATTAATTCTCCATTTGCCATATTTAATACTTATGTTCAGAGTCAACAGAAACTTGCCATGAGCTATGAGTCAAGTAAAGAAACTCAAATGTTTTTTGTTCCTTTCTTTTTTCTTCTCCATACCTGCTGTTGCCAAGCACGTTTGACAGGATTTTTTTTTAGCTTCCCACGTGTCTGTTGCTTTGAATGCAAACCAGGCAGCACTGTGGAGGACCTGCCTGTACTTTGCGCTTCATGGTACAGTATCTCCCCTCGTCACCCCTCCCTGCCTGCCTTCCTGAATTACTCAATGCCACAAGCACAATAGATTTCAGTGGAGCCATTCAAAAGACCTCAGGAGCTTAACACTTACATGCACTTTCATCTAAATCAGATTAAGACACCAATGGCAGTTTGTTGTTGAAGATTGAGAGAGACATATTGCAGGAATAAATGTGGGTTTTTAATCAGTAGTTTATTGAAAGTTTTTATTGATAGACCTAATGCTACAACCAAGATCTTAACAAACAATACAAATAATGACAAACACAAATGATGACGAAGTTAGTAATTAAAGCATCACAATAATTCAGTCATCCATATCCCAGCATTCAGGTATTAGACAACAACCTGTCATTTCCAGGATTTGATGCGCAGTTGAGTCTTCAGGCCTAACAAGGAGTGTGTGGGACCGATGTTTACTCCCCTTCTGCTCTCTTAAATCTCTGAGGCTGAAGTTCCTTAGTGTCAGTTTTCAGCGTGGGAAGCTCTCAATGTCTTGTGTCATGTGTCTAACAGGCTGAAGACGAGGGGCCCATAAGTGACTGTTGGGAGTATGCAGTATTAGTTGTTTAAATTGAGCAGAGAGAAACATGATAGTGCTAACAGTTTGCTTTCTCATATATTAATGAGAGAGATTCAGTATGAACCAATGGTGTGAAAAGGAATGGGTAGTCACTCACTGTGACTATCTAGGCTACAGTCTGACCATCTGTCTGAAATCCTAACCGTGTACACTGTGAAATGAATGAAAAAGAAATTAGATACATGACATATGACAGAGAAATAAAAAAAAGGGAGCGATTATTATGCAATTTGATTCTTTTGATTTGTATTTTCCAAAAAAGGTCAAGAGTCAGTAGTCACAGAATTTGAAAGGAGAGAATGTGAAAAGAGCTGTGCAGCCAAAGATCGTTCAAACACATAAAACTTTATTTTAAATTCTAGAGGAGATTCCAAAGTTTCAAAAACACCAAATATGGTGGACATCTGTATGATATAATGCAAATATGTGCATTTTTATGGGTTGATGAACCTATTAAAAACAAACAAACACAAATATATTTTCCTCTGTGTAAACATTATTTAAGATGATAAAGATGCTGTTATTCTCAAAAATGTTAGGCCTATGTCATGGGCAAGCACATTTATTGAAATAAGATAAGATAAAACTTTATTGATGCCCTGAAGGGAAATTTGGAAGAGGTAAGTAGAAACAGGATACAGAAAAGTAGAAAAAAAAAAATCAAATAACAAATATAGCTAAATTAGAAAGCTATACACAACACACTGCCTGTAGACAAATGTGATTAATGTAATGTATCTGAAAAACCAATTGTGCAGTTTTCCAGTACATACGTTTATAGATTATACTATTTATGCATTAAAGATATTAATCATGAAGGATGTTAAAATAAAGTGACATAAAGTTAATTATGTAAAGGTGGTGTTCTTCAGCCTGAGTTTACATGTTCCCTAATTATTGATAATTGATGTCAATAATGTTTGTTAAGAGTAACCGCCACCACCGCATCAGTGATGGTGCATCCTAAGAAAGTAATACTTATGATCACAATAGTTGTAATGTTGTTGGGAATGTGTTTGCTTATTTGTTTATGGGTTGAAATAAAAATAACAGTAAAGTATAGTTCTAAAAAAATCTGTCCTTTTCTCATAAAGGATCAATATGATGAAATATTGTCTGTATTGATTAAATGGAGACAAAGAGCAACAGCGCCCTCTACTGCATAAGTGTAATAACAGACATGTGTTGTCTTTGGTAACGTCATCATTGAGCGACAACATTTTCCTTTTCACAGGCTAATGTTGATAATAAAGCTCAACATTTGCTTTGTCTTTTATGTCAGGATGTGATTCAGCAAATTATGCGAACTCATTTTTACCAGCAACTTAATCTACTTTTCTTTATCTACAAAATAGACCCGGAGGTCCACCAGTCTGCGTTTGTAAACACATGGCTTGAAGTCGTGTCTTGATGCTCAATGATGCCGAAACTCTTTGATATAAAGTTTCCAGGAGGATGTAAGACTCTCCCCGAAGGCTTTTGGTCAGCTGTAGACGTGTGGATAAAGAAACCTCACGTTGTTAACAAGCGTCTCTGCGGGGTGAAGGAGACGGAGAGTAAAGCTGTGGACAGAGAGGCTGTGCTGCTCCTGCTGAAGGATCCTGAGCTGGCTCATGATGTGTTGTCCTTCATCACCAACAGCACACTTTCACTGGCACAGACGCACGAAAAGGAAAACCCCTGGGCTTCTAGCACGAGAACATTTATTCCTAAAGTAAACCCTTATGGTACAAACCTGCATAAAGAGTTCATACTCAAAGGTAAGAGTGGACTTGAATGACAGGCTCTACCAAATGATGTGCTCTTTTACTAGGTTTTTAAAAAAAAAAAAAAAAATTCCTTGTCTATTTAAGACTTTGGCAGACAACAGGTGACCTTTCTTCCATTTGAAGAGGATTCAGGAGGACGGGTGTCTCTCAAGAGGGGCAACATGTATCAGTTCCAGCTCCTCCATCAGGACTGTGAGGAATGGTGAGTGGCTGAATAAGCACAAAAAGACTTAAGTGAAAGTATTACATTGTTATTATACAGTATTACATTCCTTGAGGTAAACATGACTCCACCTGTGCACGAAGGACTCAGACATAAAAATGTTCTTTTTGTGCCCCTGTTTGTTTGATGATAACAGCTTTGAGACATATTTACACAGAACGTGTTTACACAGGATCTCTTTTTTTTATCGGTGCAAAAAAAAAAAAAAACCCAGCAGTGACTTAACAGCAACAATGATGGGAACGGGCGAAAAATACCTTAGGACAGAAAACGTATAGAACACAACAAACATATATGTTGAGATGTCATGTTTGGGGACAGTTGTGTGTGTGTGTGGTTGTGTATGACAGTAGGAGAACTGTCTCATTATATTACAATGTAACACTGTGTTACGTTATTATATATCAAGTTAGTAAGACCAGAAGGCTCCTGGAGTTCATGCGAAAATAAGATAACGTGACAGACAATACCTTTTCTTACTGATCTTAGAATGTAATCTATGAATTAAAATGATATTTCACATGATTAAATAAACAATATAGATTATTTTTATCTGCAGGGCCCTGGAGCTGCATGTTTTGGCTTCAGACGCGTGGTACTCCGATGGCGTGGCGTACCCAAAGCTGCCCTGGCTGTCCACTGACCTGCTGCCTAAACTGGTGCGCTGGGCCACCGAGTGCAAGAGCTGCGAGTTCAAGAGCACCTTGTCTCTGCTGCCGGTGGAGAAGTACAGCGTCATGTATCAGCAGCTGAAGGAGAAGTACAAGGCCATGGTCAAGGTCAGGTCTGCTCATTGTAAGGCTGTTAATATTTTTTGATTGATGATTATTACTGGTAACTTATATCGGTAATATTTCTTTTTCCCCGATGCTTTTTAGGTGTGGCCTGAGGTTACAGATCCGGAGAAATTTGTCTATGAGGATGTTGCCATTGCTACATATCTCCTTGTGAGTTTCAACCTGATTGCTGATGTCGTCTTTATGTCGAAATCAATGATTGATTAATCAGTGATACTGGAATTGGGTCTTGAAGATCGAATTGAGGAATTGCTTTTTTTTTTTTTGCGACCCTCATGCCTCATATGTCTTTTTGTACTGACTTTCAATGTGTGTGACCACTGCCAAGTATAGAAACATGTCCATACTGTACATGTATGTGTAGTTGAAACTCATTTTTGTCTGCCACATGTTGTCAGGTCATGCAACAAAGACTGGGTCAATCAATTTGAGTGTGAAAAATGGCTTTGACCCAGTAAATTGATTTATATGTCACGCCAGAGGCAGGAAAAGGTGTCGGCAGCAGCTGCAGGTGATGGAAAGCTCTCATCAACATAAGTCATAAGTGGTGTTAAGTCTCTGTCATTGTACTGCAGGTGCTGTGGGCTGAAGAGCGAGCAGAGAAAGGTTTGGCCGCCAGACAGTCCTTTGTGGACCTGGGCTGTGGGAACGGCCTCCTGGTTCACATACTGGCCAATGAAGGGGTGAGTCACGTGCTGTCTGTGATATACAGTATGTTACTTCCTGGTTAAAAGCTAACTGAAAGCCCATAAAAGCCACATAAAGCAATCATGATATGATAACTCTAAATTAGATTGACCTAATAATAACCTTATAAACAGTGGTTATATGGGCCTCGTGCAACACTTTCAACCCGCAACAGACTGAACTTAATCAGAATCTAAAACTGAACTGAGGACAGTCAGAATCTGCGCCTTAATGTCAGATTATGAACGACAAAATCATTTTTTAACTAAAAGGGACGTCAGAGAGTGCAGACCTCCACCAGGGCCAAATGCCCTATCCCTCAATCTAACCTAAAGTGAAGAATAATTCATGTATCCGCCTTGTGATTCGGATACCCTGTGGAAATGTAATGTGCTCTTCCTTGGACCATGCTACACCCTTCCAACAACTTTCATGGAAATCGGGTCCAGTAGTTTTTCCGTATTCCTGCTGACAGACAAACAAAATGTAAACATAACCTCCTCGGCGGAAGTAATAATGCACTTTTAAAAGGGGATGCAATCGTTTAACTAAATAAACTGCATCCTGAATCATTTAAATGCCAAATAATTATGCTAAAACCCAAAAAATCTGTTTAATTTATTCTCATATATGAGAAGAGAACATTTGAGAAGCTGAAATCAGCACAAATTTGGCTTTTTTTGGCTTGAAAAATGACCGAACCAATGAAACAATTATCCAAATCGTTGCTGATACGTTCTTATTAATTCAATTAATTGAATGACTAATTATTGGCACTCTTGTCCGGACCATCTGCCTGACTGACTGACCGACACTTCCATCCCAGATCCATGCTACTAAAAGCACTCTAATAAGATGCAATCATAAGAAAGTTTTTATTTAAAAATGTTTTAAATAGGAAGGAATAACAGATTTGAACCACTATAAAAAAATCCAGATAAACTGCCACTGATCTTTCAAATATTTACCAGCTGCTTAATCAATGCCCTGGGGCTGGTGAGGCAAGGTGAGGGGATTCATGTCTCTGAATATATCACATCTAATGTGCCGTGTCGCTGTAGCGGCCAATCACAAAGTAGAACAGGTGTAATTGAAATTCCACACGGCGGTTGGTCGTCGGGAGTGTGAGCGATCGATTAGCGTCTGACCGTCACGCCGTCTTGTGTTGCAGCATCCTGGAAAGGGCATCGACGTCCGTAAGAGGAAGATCTGGGACATGTACGGCCCCCAGACTCTGTTGGAGGTGAGCAAGCTGAGCGTGAAGGAGGCGGACTCATTGTAGCCATGTTCGGGTTTTTAATTAGCGTCATTATCTTTTCACATGATACCGGGAATCCATATCACACGCTGTAGGTGTCCCTTCAGCTGGCATCGCCCCCTCGCTGCTGCTTTGTGCTTTGAGTTCAACTGTTGATTATTCTGTTAGTTAGACACATTTCAGGAACATGAGAAAATATTTAGTATCAAAAGCAAAAAAATGTAAAGTTGAGTTTCAAAGTCCAGTCGTGACCTTGGAAACGGTACAATGTAAGTCCATGATAACTGAGAACACGCCATGTGCTGATGAAGACCATGTGACCCGATGGAAAGCTCCAGAACAGCTACTGATGAACCTGGAGGTGAGATTGTTTCGTGAACTACTGTATCCAAGGCCAAGAATGAACTTTGAAAGCTGAATAAACAAACAATTGTTCTATTTAATCGATTAGTTGAGTGACAGAAAATCCATCGGCAACTATTTTGATGATCAATTAACCGTTTTTATAGGCAAAAATGTGAAGATCTCCTGCTTTTGGTCGTCTTACATGATAATAAACAAGATATTTGGGTGAAGAGCTGTTGTTCAGACATTTTGAAGACATCACCATTGCATTTTTTCTTTATGCTTTGACACTTATAGACACAAACAATGAACTGATTAATGGACCAAGAATTCGACAGATTAATCAAAGCATGACGCAGAATTCGGAAATAAAACTGGTCTTTTTCTGTTTTTTAACAGTAATAAACAGGGACGTTTTCACACTAACAGTGCATGGTTCAGGCCGTGCTACACTAGACTCTAAAAAAAGAAAAACACTCCTGCTGCACAGGGGACTAACACTGAATCCAGACAAATCTATGAAAACATACACGCATTTGCAGGGACACCTCGCGTCTGCCTCCTGGACTCATTTATTTGACATCAAGCTGCTGACTGCTTCCATTTTAGCTCATCTATTATTGACCTTTTTTTTTTGGGAGTTGATGTGGCAGACCAATCTTCTGGCCCCCCAGGGTGTGCTGTACTCAGTCCAGACCTTCATTTGGAGGTTCTCTCTGAACCACACAGGCCTCAGTGCTCGTAACCTACATAATTTGTGATGTTGGCGATGGACCTGCCTGTTGAAAGGAGCCGAATATAAAATGCTTTGTCTAAATTCATAGCTGGATTTGCTAGAATTGTGTTATTTTGCTCATCTGAAAGTCATTGTTTTGGCAAAAAAAAAAAAAAAAGTAGTTTAATCCCATCGACCAACCACCTTAAAGATTAAATTAGCTTTATACATTTCACAGGTGTTGTGTATATTAAAAGTTTGCGAAAAGATAAAAAGTTTTCCTTTTTAGACAGTTTCCATAAAGTGGTTCAGAATCAAATCACACCAGCTTGAATCTTCCCCTCTCTAAAGAGCTCTTGTGTTTTTTTTTTTGTTTTTTTTTTGGGTCTTTGCTATTTTAGGAAAAGGCAATTACTCCCAGCGAGAGCTTCCTATTCCCGGGTACGGACTGGCTGATTGGGAACCACTCTGACGAACTCACACCCTGGATCCCCGTTATAGCTGCCAGGCGAGTCATCAGCAGACACAATCTCACTCAGCAGCTCAAGTGCCAGCTGATCTCTCCAATTTGGAATAACATTATGGGCAGAGGGAGGATGTGTGAATGTGGTGTGTGTGTGCACATGCATGTCAGTTCACAAGTTTGTATTTTGTAAGACAGCCACCTGATGGCGATGTTGAGCCTCTTTGCTGTGACTACAGATGATACTCCTTAGTAATGGGTTGTTGTTTCCTGTCTGTTGAACAGATTCAGTAAAAAAAACAAAAAAAAAAACTCAGTACATTAACCACTGAAGATTTACAATCATTATTTTCTGTGGCACTAGGTAAGATTTTTTCTTTTTGCACCCACTTGCAGGTCATCTTACTCCTGCCGGTACTTCGTCCTCCCCTGCTGTTTCTTCGACTTCTGTGCAAAATACCAGAGACGCCAGTGTAAGAAGTCTCAGTATAAGGAATACATCGACTTCATCACGGAGGTCAGCCAAGTCAGTGGCTTCAACACTGAAGAGGACTGCCTGAGAATACCATCCACTAAACGGGTAGGTAACTGTACTTCAAAGCTTATGTTGTTGACTTCCTATATTTTACATTTGTCATATTGTGTGATTGACATCTATTGCAATATTTTAACATTTTTATCGATGCACCAAAACAAGTTACTAAGAACTATTTAACTTAAAAAAAGAACGGTCGAAATTCAACTTATCCAACTTATTTCTACCTTTCGTCCCTAGTATGGGTCACGCAGCCAAAACTCTAGATCCTACACTTCCCATAATGCAATTTGATAGTGTCTTTAGACTCTTCTGTCTTTCAAACTCCACACCCCGAGCTTATAACACAGGCTTTGGTAAGCTCCCTCCAGAGCCACAGCAGACATTATACAACTGTATTCACAGGATGCAGAATTACTTTACATGACTGATGAAGGGAACTTCATGTGTACGATTGGTGGACACTTGTGGTGGTCTGCCTTAAATGACAAAACAAAGGTTTGACTGTTGGATCTCTAGTCGTTAGATCTTTGAAAAGAATGTGGATGTAGAAAACAACACGACATTAAGGTTTCAGTTGTACACTCTACCCTGCATTGTGCCTGGCAGGCTTCCTTTTTGAAAACGACCACAATAACAGAAGAGATGAGTCTACTCTATTTATATAATAAAATACGTATACTACACGTTCACGGTCTCGGCAGTGTGTAAAAAGACTACATAGTAAATCAGTGGGTGGTATAAAGTTAAGGCAGTACGCTGGTTTCTTGATTAGCTAATGCACATGTACCTCATATACCGTAGTCGTAGATTAGACTCATCTCTTTTTCCTCTCTGATTTTGATTCTCTGATTCCCGTCTTTCTTCGCTGTGACTTTCCAATAAAGCAGAGAACATTACCATATTTCTTTCTGATAAAAGAGGTTATTATTATTTAAAATCATCATAAAATGTATTACTTTTCTTCAAACGGGCACAGCTGTGCGTCCCTGGCTTTTTTCCACCTGAGCCTCAATTAGTACAGACAGACAGAAATAAATCAACTCTTTATCCTCCCCTAAGGGACGTTTCTTTCACAGCTGGCCATTAAAGGTTCAATGTGTAAGATATGCAAGAATTTAAACTTAAAACATTGAACTAACATTATCAACAGAATGTGAAGAGGTAACAGTGTTGACGTCATGTCAAAGACGTCTCTGTGTTGCGGAGATATCTACTGAAATTAGCATCTAACTGACTAGTTCCGCTCCGTCCAGTCTTGTAATACCACGTGTTCCTCTGGAGGTGATAGTGAGTCACTGTAGCGCCAGTCTGCCTCAGTACAGAGGGAGAAGAAGCACAGCTGCCTGACTCGCTTGTAAATATTACAGCCGTGTCTGTTTTATAGTTTGTTTATTAGATTACATTCAAAGTGGCAGAAAGGACAAAACCACCCGCACCACCTCGCTTCGTCCTCACAGCTGCCTGGAGGCTGTAGCTTCAGTTAGCTCGCGTTCAGCCACAACACTGGGGAACTGCAGATTCCCTGTTGCTGCCGTTACACAGGTCCACCGCTGTGACTGCCGGCGCTGGGGCTTGTTCTGGCTGAGCTCGGGTCTCTTCGGCCGCTGACTGAGGCTCTGGCAGAGGCGGCTGCAGAGTGCTGCCTCTGTCTGCCGATTTTTCTTCTCCCCCGGCGGGCTGCTCTCCTGACTGCGACGCCCCTGGGAAGACAAGCCAATATGCAGGTCTTTTTCAAGTTTCTGCCACTTTGGATTTAGTCCAATAAACAAACTAACGTAACTTTACACAGAGTACAGCCTCCGGTTAACATCAGTGCCCAGTAAACACCAACGGATAAGCTTCTTATGAAGTTTATAAGACAGCAGTGTTTTTTTGACCGGCTCTCAGAGTTTCAGCATTTTGGTCAAATTTAGCGTATTCTTGCCCACTGACTGACTGACAGGCGTTACACAAGACTAAATGCAATACACAATATAAAGAATAAAATAGAATACAATAAATATGCCAAACTACTACAACTAAAATATGAACATTAGAGATTGTATGGACCCAGTTTAGAGGTGAAATACTGCCCCCTATTTTTTTTGGATTAGGTGGCTCGGAATTGTACTTTCTGTTTTACACTTTTGAGCCTCAGCACCCATGGGAGTCGTCCTGACATTCAGCTCCTTTTTCTGCAGGTGTGTCTGGTGGGAAAGTCAAGAAACTACCAGCTGTCTGACGAGGCTGGGGCTGAACAGCAAAGGGCTCATTACATCCAGAGCCGCCAGAAGGCCTCTGGGGCCACAGTTCAAAGGTCAGACATCAGAAATGACGCGGACTCTTGCCATGGTAACGAAGATACTGACAGGACCCCCAACAGCAACTGGGGAGCGGGGTTCCAGCCCAGAGACAGGGTGGAAACGGTTCGAAACTGTGCTTCTCTCCCGCGGGACTTTGTCGACGGTTTTGTCCTGCAGGTTGCTAATGTTCTTCTGGGAATGACTGAAGGTGACAGCGGAGGGTCCTCCAGTGACTGGAATCGAGGAGGTAAACCGCAACACCCACTAAACACCCGAGATAAAACTCAGTCTCCCTGGACATGAGCTACTAACTACTACTAAAGTAAAATCCAGAGTAAGACACATTATCTGTGAAGCTCACTGATACAGTCTTGTTATTTGCACTTTGGGAGTTTCTGAATTCATTACTTCGTAATATCTGTTCCCGGGAAGCTATATATATCTCATACAAAAGAAAGGATTAGTATCTACAGAGGGAAGGAAGTTGAGGAAATAAGTGGCAAAGTTTTTAAATTTGGCAAACGTAATGGATACAAAGGTTGTAATGTGACTTTTTATGCTGATTATTTTACCTTTTTGAAAAATGATTGCCTCAGAACCAACATGATGCTTAAAGAAATGCACATACTACACTTTGTTTTGGGAGAAATGTAGCAGCAGATGACACAATGTTTTAATTTAGCTTTTTTGTACATTTTAACCGGTGTTATTTCTTTATTTACAGCCTATAGCTTACAATTGAATGCGTCTCTGTTTTGCTTTGTGTCCATTTTTTGCAATTTACAATTGAATACATTCTGTGTGATTTTAAAGGAAGCTGACATGGCATGAATTCCACCAAAGTCAAAAGCTGAGATGGTGGCTACTGATATCTGCTAAGCTAGTAACGTTAGCTCTAGCAGGAATTTAACCACGTTTCTTTTTTTCATTCGATTCAGCTGCTATCTCATTTAGTTATGTGGAATTACTATTATTACACTATTACCAAGAGGTCAGTATATCAAAATGGTTACATTTTATAAACAGGTAGGCAAAAATCAATTAGTAAATTTAGTTTTAGCATTCGCTAAGGCTAGCTGTGGCTATCGCAACATAGCATCTCAGTTTTGTAGTAACTGCAAATTAAAAAAGCTGTACATTTTAGTTTTTTTGTGGTATAATAACTTTATATGGCAACACAGATGTCAAAAAGTGAGATTACGGTCTTAAATGTGTAGTTTAACACAGGCTTATTTGCTTACTGGCGGGAGAGGTGGCTGAGAAGATCGATACCAATCTATCTGTCTGGTTAGCTTAGCGCAAGGATTAGAAACAGGGAAACAGCAAAAGCGAAATAAGCGTGTTCCTCAAAATGTCTAACTATATCTTTATTTATACTATTTCCATTTCGACTGAATCTGTAGAGAGTTTGCCTTCTTAGGGCAGCTATAGATGTAACCTGAACACTTCCAAAACAACACAGATGAATCATTGCTGGCACCTCGTCAACACCTTGTTCCCCTCTCGGCATCAGTTGGCAGTGCTTTCGTGACACACAGCGAAGCCACTTTGAACTCTGTAGCTCACTCTCTGCCAGCTGCCACTTCCTGCACCGCGTGGTACAGAGAGTGCCACATACACACGCCGCATTACACACATACACGCACGCATCACCCTTTTTCAACGCCTCTGCACCACGGCTGCCACTCAGACACACACCATGTGAATGAGATAAGGAGATAAGTACTACTATGATTAAAACTGAAAATTCTCTGTCATGATGTCAGTGCTGAAATTGGAGGTAGAAAATATGCGGGACAGTGAATAAATGGAGTCTGTAACCCTGTATAGAGATGACTGGATGAATAATGCACCGCCATCTATCATTTATGCATGAGAATGCATTTGTATTGAGGTATTCCTACCAGTTATCTGCTGTGTAAGAACAAAGGGTAAATTCATGGTGAGCCAGCCTCTATTGAAAAGATCCACAAGGGCCTCAGAGTCATCCGAAGAGCTTTGAGATTCAGTTTCTCTCCATTTTAAATTCATCTTCAAAGAGTGTGAGATAAGAGATATTATTGATGTTTTGATCTATTAATTCCTGATATTTAAATTGATACTTAAGTAGAATTTTAGTTAAATAGTTTCCTGGCTTTCGTGTAAATTAAATTTTTTTCAAATATATTTATCAGCTGCTCCCGAGCGTCTAGTCTCTAATAGATCATAATCTAATGGGTGTAAAAAAAAAAGAACTTGTCCGCCATGAGCCTGCAGATTTGCCCTATTTGCCCAAACACATATTTGTTGTTGGATGTCTACATTAATCTGCTTGTGGTAGTGACAAATTGAAGCTTCAACACAACACAAGCAGTGATGTCACTGTGTGAACCTGGCTACTGTAGCTTTGAGTCAAGTTACTAATTCATGCATGCTTTACTGCTGACTGAGCTCAGCTGGTTATGTAAGTAATCATGCTGAGAGCGAAAGTGTAGCTGCACATCTAACATCATATCAAGTCATATGTTCACATAGGGTCTTATGATAATGTCCTTCGTATTGTTTCTTTGTGCATCTATTATGTATGTGCTGAACTAAAATAGTTTGCTTGTTACAGTATTACAACGGGTAGGTGCCTCCCATCTTTTTCGCCAATTTATTCCAACAATCCGACAGAAGACCAAGCAGTAAGTTGTTCTTCCCAGAATCATCAGCATCTTCTTCTTCCATCAATGATTATCTCCGCAAGGTGTGTGTCTGTCTGTCTGTCTGTCTGTCTGTCTGTCTGTCTGTCTGTCTGTCTGTAATCTTGCATACTACTGGACCAATCGGCCTAATATTTTGTGCTCTTTCATGGCTGTATGCTAAAGGACCTCTTGTGGTTGCGGTTGCACACATTTCAACTGTTATACGGTCATTGACTGCTGACTCCTCACTCTTCTTAGTGATCAACAACGGCTTCAATAGCAAATAGCATTTCCGGCAATCGTCAAAGCTAAAAACGAGCCTTGCCTAGTCTGTTGCAAGCCTCATTTTGGCCTTTTTGGCGTGGCTCAAAAACTGACATCCAGAGAACGGTTTGTGCTCATTTGCACTGCAGCGTAAAGTGGGTAAATTGACCACTTCTCTCTAGTCTTATGACCGCCTTCTGTTTTGCTAATGTGTGTTTCTTGGGTCGAATTTTTGATATATACTCCAGTTATAACACATATTTTCCCTCAAAACAAAGGATAAGAAAGATCTGTGCTCCTCACCATTGGTCGCCTAGTTAAGTTTTAAAATGGGGTTGCATAGTTGGAAAGATACGGGAGCACGAGGAGACGGCGAGAGCCTTTCAAATCAAGATAAGAAATTCAGATGAAGTTCTGTGACAAGTTGATAAGGGAAAAGACTCCACAGTAACTGTAGAAAGCTTTTCCCTTCTGTACATTTCATGTGAATGAGAAGAGGGGTGACTACCTGGATGGCATTAGAATAAGACTTTAAAACGTGCTTTGGTGGATTTGCCGATTTACAGAAGATGTTTGGACGGATTCAGAAAAAGATGGTGAATGTGGGTAATTAGAGCAGCATTGTTATCTCTTGTTTTGCTGATACAGACAGCAGCTCAGAGCCTGATTTGAGAGGCTTGGATTAATTTGAGCAGCATGCGTGGGAATAAATGACAGCATGTAATAGATTTGTTCATATTTCTCGCTTTCCCCGCTCCGGACACCTACGGTAACACTACGGCTAAACAAATCACGTGTAAACCTGTATTACAACTGTTGCTCTTGGTATTGATCCTTTTCAAAGGTTTTATTTACCACTCAGGAATATCTTGGAGCAAATTGTTATCCACTCAGCCTGATTCTGAATTGGCCTTAAGCAGCAAAAACAATCTTCCACAACAAGCAATCAATCACTGGCCATCTTAGCGTTTTGCACAGCCTTAAAAAAAAAAGAATCCCAACTGTACGTCAAGCCGAACCATTAATAATCGTCTGCGTTGGTCTTGGTCAAGCAGAGTCTGCTTTGTCAATACTGCCCTTCTCCCATTAATCCCCATTAACATTGTAGGTAGTAAAGGGCAGCTCTAAACGCTGTATTGATATTAAATTAAGGCCTGGAGCTCCCTGGCGTCGGGGCTACAGGACGGCAGTCTGCCCAGTTTCACACTCCGCACTTGGCTGTTGCGAGCGTCTGTGAATGTGGGAGTGGGTTGCATATTTTAGGACAATATGTTCTTAGAAAACTGAAAACCACCATAGGTCTTAATTCAGTTGTAGAGTTAGTGTAACAATATAAATAAAACTATCTATATCTTAGCTCTAAAATAGTACATTTATTTCTTTGACCAACTGAACTTGGATCAAGGCAAAGACGGTATATTTTACTGTGAAATTCTCTCATTGTCAATAATCTCTAAGACAACAGGGGTTGCCTGAAGTGCCACCAGTGAGCTTGTGTAAAAGTATGGTGAAGATCGCATTAGGATGTCTGCAGATTTAGGTCAAATATTGTTATGAAACAGCAAAAATGAGCATTTGAAATCCCGCAGTGTGTCCCTCTCCAATATGTCAGAGAAAAGAGGAGGCAGACTGTCAATTGTACAAACCAAAGGTCAACCCTGATTAAATTCTCTTCTGGGGGTAAAAGGGCAATGCCAGATATACAAAAAAGAATGAAACGAGGCCCAAGAGCAGCTGTTCTGTGTACGTCATTTATCTGCTTACCGCCACTAAACTCGTACCATAGGACTTTATGCATTCCGATTTCAACGTTTATACTTTTTTTTTTTTTTTGCTCTTTGCGATCTAAAATTAATGTCCCAGTGGGGGAGTGACAACAGTGAGCAACGCACTCAAACGGCCGGTGGGGAATGCAACGGTAACATGCGTGCTGGTTGCTCTGACGGCTCGCACATTTCACAGCCTTGACTCACTGAAAGACAGTGACTGAGGTGTGTGTGTGTGTGTGTGTGTGTCCCTCTCCTCGTGTAAAATGTTATGTACATAGCATCAATCACCCTTTCACTCCTGGAGAATTTTCACCGAGACGATGAACTGGTGACATTGACTCAAGCCAATCGGACGCTTGTTTCTTCTCTGGAGTTGTGAATAAAAAGTATTTCTGTCCATGTCAGAAGCAGCGTGTTATTATATTGATGAATGGAAAATTGTAACGCTTTCCCCCCCGCGCTTTTTTGCCTCTCTGTTCTCTGGTCTTATCTTTCATCCTTTTCTTCCCTTCTTCCCTCATCCTCAGGCAGCCTCTCGGTGAGCGAGGTCGCTGGGCTGTTGGAGCAGCAAACCCTGCAGCTCCTGAAGAAGGAGTGTGGAGGCCTTCAGACGCTGCTTAAGAACAACCACCAAGTCTTTAGAGGTAGTTGGACTACACACTTTATGTACGTTTCCATAGCTAGTCTACAAAAAAAATTGAGGGAAAGGTGTGTTTTCCAAAATGTGGTTAAATTGAACTTTTCACTGAAAGGGCAAACTATTAGCAAAACTAGTTTCGCAATGAAATGTTAACTCAGAGTTCACTTATTGGCTTTTGCAAACTTTCAGCCACAGCTCACGCGCTTCATCGGCAGATGGAGTTCGCTCAGTTGTCATGGAGATGACTACAATTACAAGTGCAAAAATGAATTTTCACACTCATTAGAAAAACTAGTGTATTTATTATTTATTTCCTCTTTTGTTATTAAATCAGTGCCAATGAGAGTGGACTAGATACAAGAGTAAATGAGAAACAAAGACTTTAACAACTACAATGGTTGGACATGAAAGTGGGCTGAATATCATCAAGAAGATAATCTTAATAATTACAGAACTTTATTCTGAAGAGGCCTTACATCTTGTCATTCCTTTTTTTTTTTTTTTTTCAGTGGAAGGAGGGAGGGTGCACATAAGAGACTGGCGGGACAGGAAGTCCTCCAGGGTGGATACCAAGAGGAAGCCCATTGCCCCTGGTGCCCTGAAAACTCGCCCGTGCTGGTTCTACGACCACCACCCTCAGCGCTGCCCCTTGGAGGCTGAACACTGTGCCTTCGCCCACGGACCCGATGAGCTCCGACCCTCGACCAGACCTCTGAAGAAGATGAAAAACGATGCCTTTTTGATTTTCTAAGTCCTCCTGATCACTTTTATTTGATTTTTAAATAGAGTAACTACTTTTCTAATGAACAGTATTATTCATCTCTGCCCATTGAACCTCCTGGAAAAGTCCCCACATCCAGCTCTGCAGCCGCAAAGAGGAAGAAGTTCAGGTCCAAGCAGTGTGAGTTTTATTGATGCACCATTACATCATTTCTGGGAATTGAGGTCCTGAAATTTCACAGTGTCCTCTTTCTTCTGATCCTGGTGCAGCTTAAGCTTTCACTGCTGCAGCTCGCGGACACCTCCTGGGATTTCTTGTCTGCTGACATTTAATTTAAAAGGATTCTTTTGTCTTTTTTTTTAATTTACTTTTTAGAAGTTGATTTTCTTAAAGCTCAGACAGTTGTACACTTACTGTATATTAAAGTGTATTTCAAGCGACATCGTTTTATTTAAAGATCATCAAGTCTCATGGGTTTTTCTTTTGTCGAGTATTTTTTTTAAAATGCAGCAAGACTTTTAAAAGCTTATACTGTACATACTTCTATAACACTTAATTCACTTCAAACGGGTACTTTGAGGTTTACAGGCAGGGTGGTGGATAAGGACCGGACAGCGTTTGAACAAAGTAAATGTTAGCGGCATGAATTATTTGTTGGCGGGAGTTTAGGGGTGAGCTGCATGTCGTCCCCTCTGGATGGGTGCTAACTGCTGTGTCTCTTTAGCACAGTTTGCCATCACCCTGTGGCTCAAATGTCAAAAACAGTAAGGCCCACCCAGGGACTGCAGCAGAGTGATGGGAAGCATAGCCATGGGGCGTGTTTGTTTATGTGAGTGACAACTATCACACCATTGATGCAATGAAACACAAGGACAGACTATTTAAATCAATCACATGCAGATGAGAAATGCGAAGTGACAAATAAGAGTGGGTTTAATGTTAGCATCTTTTTTTAATTTTATTTTTTTATCACGTACCTGTCTCACCGGTAGTTTAACAATGAGCTACGTGCAGTTTTCTGACATTAAATGATCTTCGTTATCTCGTTTTGACATTTGGAGCATAATGTGCAAATTGACCACTAAGACTTAAAGGGTCAGTTCACCCACATTTATGAGAAACATTTTTGTGTGGTTTCTTATGTAAGACAATTTCTGCCAGGAAAAGAAAACCTAGGCAAAATGTTACCAACAACAAAAATAACAACACTCATGAAGCAAAAAGAATGAGATTTGACAAGATTTTGACATTTTCTCATCATTTTGACTTAAAAATACTATGTTTCGATTTATTCCTATGACTTTGGATCTCATCATTTTTTTATAAAAAGTCATAATTTTGACTCAGTATTGCATAATATTGAGTCATTTAGTTGTAATTTTGGCTATTAAAGACAATTATCTCATAATTGTATTTCAAGTCTATATTTTGGTCTTATCTAATAATTATGACTTAAAGGGGACATATGCTAATTTTCAGGTTAATACTTGTCTGTTGGGTTTACACTGGAATGTGTTTAATTGCTTTAATATTCCAAAAACAAATGATTTACTGTCTGTCTGAATATACCTGTGTTCACCCTCTGTCTGAAACGCTCTGTTTTAGCGCCTGTCTCTTTAAGCCCTCTTCTGAAAAAGCCCAGTCTGCTCTGATTGGCTTGCGAAAAAGTTATGGCACACCTTTGCAGACGTAGTTCTCAAGCTGTGGGTGGTGATACTCAGATGCGGGGCAGTATATTCTAATGAGTCCGCATGTGACATAGGAAATGGTGCCAAATCCGAGTACCTTGTTGCGTCCCATGTTTTCTCACCTAGGCCCACAAAAATTGACTGGGTTGTCATTTGTTGGATGATAGGCACTCCAGATACCTAAATGTATGTGCACAAGCACTGAAAAAGTGAGTTTTTCACAATATTCCATCTTTAAATGATCTTAATGAGTGATGAAGTCATTCGTTTGACCTACAATCCCATAGTTTTGACTTTCATTTAGAAAGTAAAAGTATCTTCCCTTCCCTGGTTTTCCTGTTTAGAGGATGAAATCCATACATTGGTTGAAAGAGACATCCTAAGGTTAGTAGCATATTAGTAGACTGGATTATCCCCTGCAGCTCAATGGCTGTTTCATTGAATATTGATGAAGACGTACATGCATTTACTCAATCTGACCACAGGTTCAACACATGTAGAGAAAGCCTGCACCAAAGAGAGCCTTAATGGCTTTCTGGACAATATGCTTGCCGTTGATAAAAGGCCATTAAAACGTAAAGTATGCTTCAGTTGTGAAAGACATAAACTGTGTGTGGTTGTGTTTTTGACAGGCAGTACTCAGTCATAATGTGCACATGTGTGGGTTTTAATGACCTGCTCAAATCGTCCCCCCCCTGTATCATGCTTTGAGGAAGAAATCAATCCATGAAAATACTCCTGTAGCTCAGGGTCTGCAAATATCGTTGATGCAATCGACCTACTGCCCTACATTTAACTACAGAGGAGTATGACGTGGCCGGGGAGCGGAGGCATTCACTTGCCGATCCCCAGCTCACCACACATTTGCAGCCACTGTTGCCATGACCTTTTGACCCAAGCCCCCTTGAACCCAGTTCAATAAGCCCTCGTCATGACTCTGTTTATATCCGCCTCGCACCGCTGCCTGGAGACCAGAGGGATCTGCCCTCACATAAACTCCGCACAGGAGTTCTGCTGCTCACCCAACCGAGGAATGCGTCATCGTGCCAAAAACAACAACTGATACAAACAGGAAAAAACGGTTTTCTCTGCACAATACATGGATATAGCTGCTGCTAAGGGATGCAGGAAGTCTAGTTTTGGTAATTTACTGATCTAAAGATGTCTAGACGTCTCAAATAAAACTGGGTTTCATTTAGTTGAAAAGTTAAAGTTTGTTGGATGTCAAGGTTGCATACAGCCATTCTTCTAATGACTATTTTAACATGTAAGGAATGGACGGACGTTAGCTAACCAGTTACACATTGAAGTAAAGACATTAAAATGCTGTTAAAACAATGCTATATATGTAACCATGACGCCCAAAAACCACAATTGTCCGGACATCTAATCAAATTTTGACCAGTCAAGTTACTAACATACGCACTTAGAGTAGCTGAATCGTTAGAGTAAATGTAATAGATACATTGCATATACTGTTATACGTCAATCAAAATTCTAAAAATTATTTGGCAAAACATTCTCAACTCAAGGTCCAACTACTAGCTTTTTGTGGGGCTTACAACCACTTTAGATGGGTCTTCATCATACAGATATAACTGATGATTATGAGATTTAAAAAAAACACTAGAGGTAGAATATTCTGAGGTGTCACAGGGGGATTAAGAAAACAGAAAAAACATAGGAAAACAAAGTTCTGTAATACAAATGTGTATTTGTTCCTGACTTTTTCCAAATCTTCGCTTTTTCTTGTCAGAGAGGGGAATGTCTTTGGGAACTCTGTGGTTAAACTGCTCACAGCCAACACAAATGCATTCTGTGATGATGGATCGTGAGCATGGCTTTCATCACAACATGAATTCCTGTGTGCAGTTGAATTGGTTTCCAGATATCAGGATCCTGTTGCCTTTCCAGTGGAAAGCTATGTGAACTATGTAAACAATCCGTTTCCTTGAAAAGTGGATCCGTCTTACACAATGTCTGATGCTACGCAGACAGTTCATTTTGCAAATGGTACTTCACAGGGATTCCTTCAAAAATAGCTAATGCGGAATATGTTATTTTCTTGGTTTCTTTACCGTCACATTGGTCTGTTCCCACACAGTGTTTGCAGCTCTTAAAAGCAATGAATAAGAGATGGTGAAAGCAAAAGAAAGGACAGGGGAAGGGAAGGAGAACAAATATCAGACAGACAAAATGACTCCCCATGCCTGAAATGTAGGTCAGAGGGAAGTGGATGCATCTCTTTGCCTAAACCAACAACTCTTCCTGTGTTTCCCTCATGCTTTATTCATTGTGGCACTATAGGCCACGTACAGATGTCTCTCTCAGCAAAGCGAACTGTGTAGGACTGCAACGCTGACAGCTGTCACTGCAGTGTATTGTTTGGTTTGACTGTTGCTTCCTTACAAGATCTTCTTTTCCTTCTCAGTTTTATTTTGTTTGTGAGTTTTCTGAAAAGGGGTTGTTTCGGTAGCTTATTTTGTGTCAATATATGTATTTCTTTACATATGAATCTATGGAACCGCCATATTTATTTGTCCTTCAATTGCTGACTAAGCATGTTCTCTCAGGTTTACCGGTTGAAATTCTACGTCATTTCTTTTAACAGTCCTTCATTTCAGACACAGTTTGTTAGCTGTAGACAGCCAATTAAGCTAACTTTAGCTTCATAAGTTGGTTAAAAACAATGTGTCCTGCCGACTTGTGTTTTCAAACTGTACATATGTTTTACTTTTTCGACGTTACAAGAGGAAAGGCTTCTGCGATGAAGACTAATCAATGTGTTACACAAAGTAACACTGTCTTCGATAGCAAGTTTAGCTAAGTTTGTTAGCGTGCAACCTCTTCCAAAGCTAATGGAGCAGGAGAGCGGCTAACGTTAATTAATAATAATAATAATAATAATAAAGTAATGCTGGGTCGATGTAGGTAGTAGACTGGTTAGCTAACGTCCGTCCATTCCTTACGCGTTACTGTGGGAAGGTACACTCGAGGCTTTAAGCTAATGTATCTCTCTGCTACCATTTTGTAAAAATAAGAAGTAGGCTAACCTTTGTTTGTATAAAAAAGATGGTTCAAATGGTCGAACTTTGTTCATGCAATGAGTAATGATGAAGTATGTCCTACTACTCCTGATACGACATTAAAATATATGTTTTTATCTATGTACTTCTCTTTATTTTATACCTTTTTTTTTTTTTTACTTCTTTTTTTCTCATACTCTGATGGAGCTACACATTGGGTGGAGCACCTTTCCCTTGCTAAAAAATATTCTGTAATTATGCGGTAATTATATCGGCTCACTGCGAGTGGGACCCAGACACACCTCAAATAATAAAAAATAAGTCTTTATGTAGCACTTAAATTGGTTGGCTTATTTGAAGCCAATGTTTGAACTTTTATTCTATTGTTTCTATATGTTGCACTTACATTGGTTTGGCTTATTTGAAGCACTTAAATGATTCCACCTATTTGAAGCTAATGCACTTGTAAGATTCTTGCTTTTTGGAGTTGTAAATTAACAGATAAATTATCAGATAAATTAACTGTAATGTAATGCAACACATTTTGGCTTGATGATGTCGAAAGTATTACTAGAAAGTGTATTAAATACTCACATGAACTTTGTTCTTTATTCTTTAACTTACTTGAGAAGAAGGAGCTCCTAGCACGATTTTCCAACCACAGAAAAGTCAGCAAAACACTTAAATCCTCTCCCACTTGATAAAGCGAGGATGATATTCTCATCCAGGTACAATCAATATCTCAAAGCTGCTTTGAACTTTGAAAAAATACAATAATATATTCAAACTAAAAATAAGTGTATAAAAAGTTTTTTTCAGGTTAAATATTAAATACATTTATTTTAATTTTTCACTTTCATATAATGTTTTTATATTTCAGTTCTTGTTTTTTAATTTGCAGATTTTATGTCTTAGTATTTTTTCGGCTTCAGATCTTTTTTCACCTTCAGATCGTATTTTTTTCAGTTTTTCAGTTCACTACTTACGGTTCCTGAAGGCAACATGGCTGAGGAAGGTCCTCAGCCTTCTTTGTTTTGCTGTCACTCACATTTCAACGCCCCTCTCAGGGCCAAAAGATCTGAAAGTGAAAAAAAGATCTGAAACAGAAAAATAAGATTTAAAACTGTAAAAAATAAGATCTGAATCTAAAAACAGAAACTCGAATATCGGAATATATATGAAATTGAACATTTTTAATTTTAATAATTTATTTAAAAGAAATTCGAACTGAATCAAAATAATATTTAACCAACAAGATCAAAAACAATTTTTTTTTTTTTTTTTTTAAATGATCAAAACTTTTGGCCCGGATTTAGCTCCATGGGTTTGGAAATGCTTCCATTTGACATTTCAACACATACTTCAAAAAGTTGGCAGTGGAGAGCTGCCGAGCGTGGATGGTGCTTCTTCTCTGCAATACACACATGGGCTGTGGCATCTACCCAATTCACTCAGATTTACATGGAGTTAAAATTAGAAAGTATAAAGCTGTCTAAGCCATTGTTCCGCATATTAACTGATTTTTCTCATTTATTAAACCTGAACTGCGAGATATATTTTGCAACAGAATCCCGATGAACACAAAACCAGAACTTTTACTCCCAGATTAATCCACAGCCTCAAAAAACTTTTTGCTTGTTGAAATTGCCACTTGGGAGCTAATTCCACTCAATTAATATTTGATGAGATGCTAATTTAATACTGTGTTCTGCACAAAATGCTAAGCCTCACAGAGTGTGAATCCCCACTCTCCCAGTCCTTTCCTTTCCCACATCGTTAATCAGAGGAAATATAGATTTTCTTTTCTTATGCACTATTCAAGTTACAGTCTGTTGAAATCTCAGCAACTGTAGTGTCTGCGAAACATGAATACGCGCAGTGAAGGCTTACATGTTTACATGGCAAAGTTTCATATGTTAAAAGGTTCAAACTTCACAAACATAAGTCATCTCTTTTTTCCTTTTAGGTGTTTACATGTCATATTTCTTGTTCAGATTGAGCTTTTATGTGTGAACACATACCAAAGAAGGAAAAATATGAAACTATGATTTCTCTTTTTGTCTTCACAGATAAACATTTCCAACTAAAAACCAAACAAAAATTACAAATTTACAGATTTCAGTGGTGACGGGATATGCTTAGGGCAAACAATGCTGGTGATACATGTAAAAAGTTCATAATAGCTGTTCTATTGTGGCCAAACATTTATGGCATCATTACAGTAGAAAAAACAAACGCCTTAATAAATCACACACATATTATATAGACATGAATATTTTCCAAACAAGCCAAAAAAAAGAGATCAATCCTGAGGAGCGGAATGAAACACACAGCATTACTGTAATACACATCCTCAGAGAGCAGGTAAGACAGAGAAAAAAAAACAACTAGGGAGCAAAAAGGAAAAATTAATCCTCGAAATCAAGAAGACAGAGAAAAACAAGATGAAACCAACTAACCCAAAAAATCAGTAGTAAAGTGATGATCAAGATAAACATGACATTTGTAAAAAAAATTAAAAACAAATCATAAAAGGTAAACATTTTCATAAGCTCTTGTACTTTCCCCAACATTGTATGGAATTTAAGTTGCTTTTGTTTGAATGGAAAACTATTTCTTATCACATGGAACCAACACACAATGACAAAATGTATTAGTGGTAGATACACTTTTAACAAAAATGGGCCTGGTTGTGAGAATTAGACGACATGAACGAATGACTGTTATCCACGTGCATGCTCCAAGTAGTTTTTTAAAGTCACACTTTATAAAAAAGCTAAAGAAACTTAGGTGAACATTTATCAGCGTCTTGTTGTACAATCACCTTCTTTACTCATTTGCATCAGCAGCTTACAGGATTGAACCGCATTGTGTCATTCTCGTGGGACACAAGCATATTCAATGTTGCTTCATGATGCAACATTACATAATCCGTCTTTGCTTTTAGTGTGACATCACACATTTAGCTGATCATCATGTGAAGAATGTGCTAAGTTGCTGTGAGGATCCAGCTCCCATGAGGTAAACGACTCGCCTTCACTAACTTGTGAAAAAAGTGAACAAAGATAATGCATCTCGCCAACATACACTAAGAGCAGCTCGGCAGCTCTGATGTGAAAATGGGGGTTATCATAGAGGCAGAAACTGGGAGGGGTGTCGTTACCATGGGCGACGGGCCGAGGTGACCCAGATGGCACGGGAAGCAGCTGAGCCTATTGGACCACTGCGCTTTGACAGCTACACTTAGTAGAACAATCCATTTACACTGCATTACCCAGAAGTCTCTTGTCAAATCATGGTCACACCCCTGATTGATCACATACGGTATTGTTGCATGATGGATGGACATAATCCTGCATTTAAATTGCGCACAAAAAAAAAATGTGAACGCTTCTGTGTTTACCTTTCATCAAGCACAGCCTCTCCAAATACACTGTTGTATTAGCTCTGTGTGTGTGTGTGTGTGTTTGCTTGGAGCCAATTAGGACAAGTTAAACAGTTCAACAGATACATGTGGCCGCACAGGGGAGGGCAAACAGTGTCAAAACACAGACATGACTGCTGCTGTGCCGTTTGTTGAGTTAAAGCTTGCCCACTGGAGCACACATTTGATATACATTTGATTCCCTTAAAGGTCCCGTTTGTGCTGCAACAGAGTCAGTAGAGCCAGGAGACGCTCCGCTTCGTTTGGCATAGCATAAAGACTAGAAGCAGGGAAGCTAGAAACAGCTAGCTTGGCTCTGTCCAATGCTAAAAACATAAGCCTCGCAGCAAAGCTCACTCATTTAATCTAAGGGTGTTAAACATAAAGAATAAAAGGAGTGTAAGATTGTAAGGTTTTACAAGAAAAATAGACCTATTCCAAATTTCTTCACAGAGGTCAATGGGAAGCCGGCGTGCTTGGTGTGTTCACAGCACCTTTAAGTGCTTAAGGAATATAATATTCAGCGCCACTATCAGACTCATCATGGCAAAAAGTTCAAGCACAACTGAAAACAGAGACAATAAACGAATTGTTGGCGTGAGGAAACAGCAGCGTGTTTTTAGTCGTAGCTGAGAGATCATCCAGATCATCTGTTTTGTAAATCAAAAACTGTTCATCAATTGTGAACGTTTTCAGAATGGACTTTCACTTCTTTACACTAAAAGAAAGGGAACGATTGGGAGGTGTTGTTACTTTTTGTGGATAAAGCCAGGTTAGCTGTTTCCCCCTGCTCCTAGCCTCATGCTAAGCTAAACTAACGGTTTCCTGGCTCACTCTTACTCTTGACAAGTAAGTGAATAAGCATTTCACAAAATCAGTCAAACTATTATTTTATTTTTCAGCCTATGATGATGCTTGAGTTTTGGCTTGCATGATGCATTCATGAGCCTTGTAGCCTCATACTGTATACATTTCATATAACTGATGCAAACTAGTGCAGATTTTCCAGCGATTATTATCATAGGATTTTGTTCATGCTACTGTACATTTAAATCAGACAGACTCATGCAATGCAAGGCACTTTCACTGTAGTGAAAGATATGGGCCTACAATATTTAGTGCTGCAGTCTTTGAGAGTATTTGATGTGTCATGTTACTGCGAGAGACATTGCCATGCAATGATATTAAACATGGATGCACAATGTAATCTTGGTGGCATGCACCACCAAAAATAATCAAGTGTCAAAACACATGATTAACGGATGTGAGGGACTTCCTGAGATTGAATAACCCACTGATTCATATCTAATGAGATTCTCTAAATCTTTAATATGGTGCAAAACACCAAAAGCCACATATAGCAGACACTTTTATTATTTAAACTAGCCTGCATGTCTACAATCGAAAAAGGGCATCCACTTTAAAATGGCTTTCCTCAATCTAATCGTGCTTCGACAGAAAAGTTTGATAGCCTCGTCTTTGCTTTTAAAGTACCCTCTGCCTCCCCAGAGAGGGTAAGAGTGGGCGACGGTGGCTGAAAATAGCACTCGTCGAGAAAGGATGAATCAACGCTGTACCTTATGCTTAATTAAAGATTAACCAGAAATTGCTCGCCGGTGTGGAGGTTTCTCAACGCCTCACTTTACTTCTCTGATTAGGGTTATGTAACACTTGTTAATACTGCATGGACTACGCTAAAAAAGTAATGACATCTACCAGTGTGGCAGAATCAATCCTGCCATGACAGGCCGCAAAATTTGAAGCTGGTGTGTTGCCATTGCATTAATTAATTGGCTGCTCACAGCTGCTGCAGTGTAGAATGTATCTGAATTAATGATGAACCCCCCATGAAAAGGTCCAAGCAGTGGAGTGTACCTCAATTTCTCTGTTTGAAGCACTGACAGATGGTTTTCGTGACTGATACAGAGTGCTAATGCAATGCTGCACTGAATGGCCCCAGGAGCTCACTCGTCTACGCATCTTAAATAAGAAAAAGAAAAATACCATACTGTATATATTTTCACTCAGTTTCCATATTTATAGAAAAGCAACATAATGACATATTTTCTTTATGGTCAGCCTTTTATTTCATACAGTGGCAGGACACACTGAGAAGCCTTTTACTATTTCACAACACAAAGCCAAACTTTTTCAAATCAATTAGTGCTTCATTTTGTCTTAACAAATACTAGCTACTAATAGCTACATAAGAACTTCCCCTGAATAAAATACAGTCAAAAATAAGCAAAACTATTATTAAATCATAATAAATTAGCGAGACAAAAACTCAAGTATTCTATGCTAATGATATCTGTTGTTACCAATACATTTCTCCCCCAAATTTTACACCAAAGCATGATGTTTGAGAACAGCTCGATGTGATTATATCTCGCTGTTAGTGCAAAACAAATGTGCACAGGTGTAGAATCAGAATCCAGGCAAATATTACAAATGGCACAAGTTTTATCAGAACAGTGCGAACTGAGGCAAAGACGTGTCCACACAAGTTGAAAATGTTTCAACTTGAACGAAAATGTGTTTTTATCCCGAAGCTGTATGACTCCAAATCTTGAACGCACAGAGACAACAGGAAAATGAGAAGAGTGAAGGGTAATAACACAATAAAAAATAAAGTTCAATATAGATCAGTTAGTAAACCCAACCACAGACACACTGCCCCCACACAAGGGGGGTGCGAACGTTGCTAGCAAGCTACAGCTAGCGTCTGTACAGTTGGTACGTGAGATGTTTCGGGTGAATAATCAGTCCATATATCTATATATATATCTATATATATATCTTTCATGATCCTGGCTTTTAGTTTTTCTGTTTTACTTTGTAAAGAACACTCACCTTGTGCCATGTCTCATTTTACTTCCTGTCTTTGTGTGTTTTCCCGCCTTTTGTGATTTGTTGCCCTGCCCTGATTTGGTCCGCCTGTGTCTAATACCGTGTCTTTGCCTGCCTCCTCCAGCTGTGTCCTGTTCTTGTGATTAGTTGTATGTGTATATACCTGTGTGTCCCTTTGTTCCTTGTCAGCACGTCGTCTATGTTTCCTGCTGTGGTCCGTCATTCTGTGTTTTTCCCTGCGTTGATCCTGGTGTTCCTTCTTGCCATTCTGGTTTGTCCTGTTTCTTATTATCTTAGCCTGCTCCCTCAGTTTTGTTTTATACCTGTGTTTTGTATTCAGCTTTGTTATTATTTGTTATTACCAAAAGGTAAAAGGTACCTTACATGGTTTGCAATAAAGCAATGACCGCCTTATTGCAAACCATGTAGGGTTAAACTTTGCAATAAGGCTTCTCAGCTTCTTTTCTTATTTGCCTTTGGTGATGTAGATAGATAGGGAAAGCCCTAAATGATTCTGAAATATTAACTAAATTCAACTGACTTAAGTAAGAAATAATATTATCTCTTAACCAAGAATGGACAGCACCTTCAGGTAGACTAAAAACACACTGTTTATGGACACAGCTAGTGGGAATAGTTGTATAACAAGGAAAGATTACCCCCCCACCCCCACACACACACACTTGGGAACTGCCTGATACAAATACAGTCTTGTACTTCTGGCAACTGAGCCGTGAAGCTCGCTCACCGGTGCCTTAAGCTATTTTTTGGAAGGGCCGCACACTTCCTTTGTGCAATTCAAGCCAGCGGCTTCTGCAGTCTTCATGTTACCACTGTCCAGTCCTGTTGTACACCTCACATACCAAACCAAGCTACCACTATGCAGCCTTTAAATCCTTATAAATATCCAATGACTGTGTGCCTCTGCTGAGTCACCACACACTGCATGTCCCCACCTTTTAGGCCATTCAAGCCTAGAAAATGCCCTGAAGATGTTTTTGGATACAGCCTGTTTTGGGGGAGTCTTGTCCTTAAGGCAGATAGGTTGCAGTAAAGGTTAGACAAGGATAAATAAGAGCCGAGGTACTGTGAGATGCACAGGCGGGACAAACTGCTACCACTGGGGATTCAGCTTTGGATCTGTATGTGTGTGTGTGGAGGAAGAGGGAAGAAAATAGGCAGTGCTATAAAGGAGGCTGTGTGTTTATCATGGCTATTAAAGGGCTTGAGCACAGGGAGACAGCTGGTGAAATTATATATTTCACAATATATTCACTGGCGGTAGAGAAAGTGTAAAAACGCAGCCGTCTGCGTTAATTTCCACAAAGTGTAAAACCCACAAAGAGATAAAGCTTACTCTTGGATAATTGGGAAATCATACTTGCACAAATATTCTTATGCTTTATTTGACAGTTATGGCTGTCTCGTTGTAGTTGTTTTGGGTCACTTAAATCCTAACGCATTACTTTAGAGTGAATCAAACAAACACAAACAATTCTGCAGAAAAAAATGAAGGGACCTGAACTCCCTCATGGCTGTTTGCTTTAACCTACTCATGTGTTTGGATGTGAACTCTTAACATAATGCTAACACCAACAACCCGGGGTGATGCAACGTTACAACAGCAATGGTAAATTATAGCAACATGAACACATGTAAAATAATATAGTGTAATGTGTAAACATTGCATGCACATGCAGTGGCAGATACATTTTTAGAAAAACTGCTGTGATTTCTGTCCATCATTTTCTAAAGGACTGGGCATTTCATTACACCTTCCCTGTAAAAAGCCTTGTTCTAATGTTTTCTTCATCAGTGTGCATGCACGTTTTATGAGACTCTTTTCATTGTTTGCTGCAGAAGCTATAATGCTCCATCATGTGCTTGCTAGCCTGCTCTGTCTGCCCACTGGAGCCCTGGCTGGCTTCAAAGCGCTCCTGTTGCCTAATGATAATGAATGCAGTGTGTTTGCTCAATGTGCTTAGTGGCTCACTGTCAATCTGTTCCACTCACACTCAGGTTACAGTCTGCTGTTGCACTGCTCTCTCCCCACGACAAGCTGCTGCCAAGAATGACAGTTTTCCTGGTTCCTTTGCCCGCTGGAAGGTCTCAGTGTGTGGTCATGAACCCTCTGTAATAACAATGCGTTTGTGACCCTGTGGTCCGATTTAAAGGAATGTTCTTTAAATCCAATGCAAACACTCGAGTCAGCAGTTTGATACAATGCCAAACTCCTGCACTATCCCGCTACATATCATCCAGGAAGCCTGTGTAATATATTTCAAAGCTGCATAAAGAAAGTCTTTGACTGTATAAAAGGACTGATGAAGAAATCAATAAATAGGCAGAACATATCCTACTGGGTCATTAATAAAACACTAAAGGAGTCCTTTCAAATGTGGCTTTATGTGGTCTGTCCTCATTGGGTCAAAGCAATCTATTTATGCTTCTCCCTCACCCCTGCTATCTCCCCCCTTCACTCCCTTCGGTCTCCAGATAAAAGAGGGCTCATTGTGAACAAAGCAAAGGGTTTGACAGAGCTTTGGACACCTGCAGCGGATCAAACCATTCTGTTTGCTCAGGTTCGATAAAACGGGTTATCTGGGGTTGGGAGAGACCATTTGGTTATGGGAGAAATTCATGATGGTGCACACATGTCATGAACGACATTTAAGCCTTTGAATGCTATCAAAAATACTCCTCCAGTTCCACATATATCATAAAAAGAATATGATTTCTCGTGCTTCTTTTGGTGCGTAGTTTTCAAAAAGCAGCAGGCGTAACAATCTCATTGGATGGACGTAACAACCCCCATGTAAATTATATTTACATCCATATGGAGAGCATGTGCTGCCAGACATGGTGCGATAACTTCCCAGACTTGGGTGTTGCTATGGGAACATGACTCATCACAAGGCCCTTCCTGCTTTACCTGTAGCAGCTGCACAGTACTCATAAAAGCTATTTCATGCTCCTTTTGTTTGCCAACCAGCAGCAACCTCAATTTTCAATAACATATCATATGAGATGTCTGGGAAAACACAGTGACACACAGGTGCTAAAAAAGGTTGTATCTTTTTAAATTCACAAGAGGTACTGTATATTTATGGACACGTTTTATGAAGTTTGGGCCTTAACGGAGTTAAACTGTGATCGCATCAAATTCTATCCGTCACATGGGACTCCCTAAGAACGTGCTTGTGCATGCTTCGGCGCGCTCCTTGACTGTCTCAGCCCGTGCTCTGTTTAGATTACTTTATATGATAACCTGCATGCACCTTTTGTTAGAATGCAGAACAAAATCCTCATTTACTTTGGTTTGATGAACATGAGAAGTTGGACTGAGTAAGAGCATGTATGGGCTCACTGGCTTTATAATACACGCATAAAAACTTTTGTTTATTTGGTGCATATCAAGTGTGAAGGTATACAGAATATGCTTTTCATGTTTTCATATAATGAATAGTTATTCACATATAGTGAAATACAAATATTTTAGGGAGTCCGCATTCACATTAGACCCTGATTATGTGAGAAACAACATGCATGTGATTGCTTACAGTCTGTCTCTGTATGTATCAATGAATGCATTTCGATGACTTTAAATTCACATGAGAACCTGTTGACCTTAATTTGTTCACTTAGTTATAAATGCAATTGGAGTTAGTGGAGGTTTTAATGCATTATGATATACAACTCATGAACTATATGTCCTCATAATAAGCTAAAATACAGTCTATCCATGTGCACTAGTGAGTATTTTAAATGCAGTTTGCACTGTATAACGGTGTTATGGCCTAGAAGTTGTAAATACAATGGGACTGAATGGACCTCCATAGACTTTAATGCATTATCTACCTCAAAATAACTCATAACCTATACATGTCATCATAATGAGCTTAAGTACAGTTGTTCGATGTGTAATAGAGAGCATGTTGAAGAATTAATGGAGTTTACACAGCACACAGTTGTTGAGATATAAATATAAAGAAGTCTATGTCGATATGTGTGATTAATTATCTGGAGAGTATAACATTTATCAATAACAAGTCACCCATCTCCACAGAAATTGTGCAATATTTCCCATGTGATGTAATATGCAAATGTATTCAAATGATAGTAATAAAAAAATAAAAATAAAAAGAGGAGTCATGCAAGACAATATGAGATAAGATCAGGAGGTTTTAATGTTATTATATTTGTCGTCTTTTCTACTTGTGCAACACACACACACACACACACACACACACACAGAAGTGTGGAGGAGGCCCATCTGTCACACCACTACTAACCCTGTAAACAGAATCCTGAACTGTCATTCACAACAGGCCCACTTCTTTTTATTCTCACTGGTTACTTCTCTGCAGGCGGGGAAAATACATCTGCAATAAAAGACAAAATGCAGCTCAGGCAGCATGCAGGAAATGTCTGTTTTGGGAATATGTCCTTCATAATGATGTGTATGTTGGGAGCTGTGCAATGGTACTTCAGGTGGGCTTGTTTATAAGATGGATTGGTTACTGCTGGAGACTGTTAGTGATACTTTTCAAAGTATAACTAACCTTAAGATCAAATATTGTCTGTACATGATGGATTGCAGTATGAGTACGAGTGTGGCACGTTTTAAAGGTTAATGACTTCTCAGCTTGTTTCTAGCCCATATCGTGTCTCCATCCTTATACTGACCTCAATATGAGCTGACGTATGGTCAACATGAACAGAGTCTCAAATAATTGAGTCCACAAAAGTAGATATCAGATTATATGTATGTGAGAATCCACCGTCATATTAGTGTCCTTAAAAGTAAAGGAGTCCTAAGTAAAATCTATTTTACGTTGAACCTCTGTGCTAGAATTATATTCACTGTGAATATGAATAAAGGGTACACGTGTTTGCAAACCTGCAGACTGACTAAGCTATTTATATGCACACTTGAAGGCAACTGAGCCGGGAGACAAGCTGATGAAGTGTGTGCTGAATTAGGACAATACTGGTGGTTTTGCATGTTTTAGGTAGTTTTCCAAAGCATTACGAATATACTGTATTTTAAATTGACATTGTACCTTGGAGGCAGCTAGTGGTTTGTTAATTTCAATATGATGTGAAAATCAACTTGCAGAGAATTGAGACTTTCTTAAAAGAAATAATCCATCACTTTTAGCTACCTTTATTATTGTAGTGAAGTTATATTATCAACAACATTGTAACGTAGGCTAGATTCCAGCAGGAACTGGGATATCACTTGTTGGTGGTGCGTTTAAGTACTTGTGGGAAACTGCAACAACAAAGACTTAAAGTATGAAGCTGGTGTTATTTCATTTATTTCTTATTGCCCACAAATCCCATAAAAAGACCAAAACCAATGCGTTTTTGTCCTTTTGTCAACACATCACGACCCGTGGCATCCAGCACCAAGTCCGTCTGTTCCGTAAGTCTTAAAAAACATATCACAAATATAGTTTCATTTTTCTCTTGCTTTGTGCATTTTTGTTGTATTATCACCCAATACTACCATAACTTATAAATACAGAAACAGCAGAGTGACTAAAGGCTCGCTGTGATGGATATCTAAGTAACTTTAAGAGGGGAAATCAATCTGAAATACATTGGCGTGTTTTGAAAAAAATGGTTCACAGTAACACAAAATGACACAATAAGTAGTAAATGAGCTAAAATATGCTAAATGACTTGTGTAATTTATGAACATTTAGTGGTTGAATAGGACACGATAAAGAGAAGTAAGGATCTCTGCTTCAGGGTCTTTATTACATAAAGCTGTCCAAAGGCATCATGTTACCCACTACTGTATCTTGTGCTGTGACTCTAAGACAAGACAGGTACAAGCTCCAAGTGACATTCCTGGTACCTGGGGGGCCACGGGGGGATTTCATTACTGCGCTGAGATCACACTTTTTTCTGAACATCTGAGGCGCTTGTCTCGCTGCCTGAAGGTGGTCGGGATGTTGGGTTGCATGAAGGTCAGGCTCGTTTCGTAAGATCCTTGGATGGAATGGAAGGATGAAAGCTTTCAAAAACAATCTTTGTTATAAGACTGAGGTTGTGAGGCGGCCACAAAGATCCCTTTTGCTCACAGTGTGCTCTGTTCCAGTCTCGCTCTCCCTGCAAAACACTCATTTTGTGCACTGCACTCTCCTCATGATTCAATTGAATCCAACAATCTGAGCCTGGACTGCAACTAGGACTGTGGCTAACGACTATTTTCATTATCGATTAATCGGTTGATGACTTTCGCTATTAATTAATGACTTGTTTATTAGTCTGCAAAAAATCTCCATCATGTCTTCAACAAGAGACCATCTTGCAATGAGGTCACGCCGACTGCAACGACAAATTGGGCCAGGGTCACTTCCTATCCCCCCTACTTCTGGCGCCCTTACTCGGACCTCGCTCATCTTCGAACTCCACCCTGATGTTGATCTCAACTACACATCTTTAAAGCTTCGTGACCGCATGTTGCATGGTTGTGACACTAGTGCGAAGCCAAAAATCTGTCCACACACATTTCTGTGTTGTTTCGCAAATCGAGGGATAACATCTAGACACAACCTTAACTTTAGCACGTTAGCATTGTCATTGTGACCATGTAGATGTTAGCCTTTAGCTCAAAGTAGCACTGTGCCCTAGTGCGGCCTCACAGGCGGTAGACTCTCGGTCTTGTTTACTTATCATTTCAGCACTATTGGCGAGTTAGACACAACTTAGACTGACGTAGGCCCACAGGCTGAAAGCTGTTATCAGTTATGTGTATTAGGCTTAATCAGCTACATTTTCATCAAGCACAAATGCTCAACATTTGCCGGTTCCATCCTATGAAATATGTGTACCTGCATTGCAAATTGAAAATCCTTGTGTTGTGGACTGTTGGTCTGACATTTTAATTCGACTCTTGGCTCTGGGAAATTATGATGGGCTATTTTCCAGTAGTTTCTGACATGTTATGAAGTAAACAATTAACAGACAAATGAATCGTTAGTTGCAGCCCTAATGTGAATTGGCGGGCCATCTTATGGTCACATTTAGGGCATTTATTTCTTATTGCAACTGTACTGCACATGTCCAGTTCATCTTATCTCTAAAGGATCTTCTTCTTTACTTTCCCTATGTGCTTGAGACTGACTCTGACTCATAATCGATTGCGATTTGGTGTATTTCTCACAAACTCAGAGCTGAAGATCAGTGTCTTTCACGCTTTATTGTTACCCTATAAACTAGCTTTAGTACATTGCTTGATGTAGAGACACAAATGTGGAGTTTGCCAGTCTGTCGGGCTCTGTGAGCAGCAGCGGATATCTTATTTTATTTTTTTATTTTTTTATTCACTTGCAACTGCTACAGGTCCTTGAGGCATTTTAGAGGAAACCTAAAACTGCAGCGGCTGATTACTCAACACACATAAAAGCATCCTCTAAAAGCAATCTCATTTGTGGTTCTGTAGCTGCGTTGAGTGCTTCACTCTGATACCTCGGTTAGGTAATACACCGGGGCTGAGAGTTATATTGGAGGTGACACCCCATCAGGCCTATAAATAGCTTTGCACTTTCCCCCCAGGAACCCAGCTGTAGCTTTCTCCCAGGCATTTGATCACTTGTTTGTATGGGACTGACATCACCCTCTGCTGCTTTATTTCTCTGACTTTCTGACTCCAAAACACACTAACACACACGGGCACATGCACGCCCTAAGTAGCTTCACACACACTAGAAAGACTTTCATCAGCTGCTGTGATTATGATGATTTTAAGAGGCAGTCACTTCACAGGTAAGCGGGCTTCCCTAAACTATATTTATCGGTGACTCACCTAATCACTTTAAATACTCAACTATCATTGCCACAAAGCAAGGCAGGCCCCGAGTAAAGTTACTTCTCTGATATTGTATCACTCTTACATAAATAAAACAGTGCACTTAATTGGAGGGGATGGCGATTCAGGCACAAGCCCATAAGCCTCATAACAAGTGGGAGTATGAAGCGAATGAAAACGAGAAAAGATATACAAAACCCCTGCAGGCTGTGTCTGACCTCAGTGAGTCACTGTCTACACAGGCTTCTCCAGAATTGGGCATGACTCAGAAACAAGCACAAACATTTCTAAAGTGCACTTCTGTTGCTGGATACAGCATGTTACTCCAAATTGGAATTTAATGCTCAGTGTTTTATGCCATGAAGTAAAACAAACGGTTGTGCTTTTCAATTCTTAGTGATAATTTTCTAGTGCAATCCATTTTTCTTTGAGACTTTTGTTTTTTTTATACCACAATGATACCTCAAGGAAGTACTATATGGACATAGTTGCACGTAAAAAAGGGGCTGATTTTGAGGGGCAGTGGGGAACTGTCAATACAGTTACCTTGTCGGAGAAGAGGTAAATTATAATATCTGTGTGGTTCCACCGATAAATTTTAAATAAAAACGTTTTTTTCCAAATTATTTTCTACTCTTTTGAATACTCATACATGAGGGCTGGTTTGTCTGGTGCCAAGAAATTACGTAAACGTCTATTGTTCTATTGTTGTTCCTGCATGTCCGAAAGTATCAGGTGCAACGTTAAAAGCAGCTCCTTCTATCACTCTGGTGCATGGGAAGATGGAAGAATAGCTGTGGATTTACTCACATTTTCTCTTTTTTTCCCTGTGCAATGCAGGTGTAGAGGGGATTGAGTGTTGTAAGGTGACTTTTTTTTGTTTTGTTAATTGATGGCTTGCTTAAATTATTATTATTATTTTTTTTTTTGGTTGAATTCCCAGTGTAGAAATTGATGAAAAAAAATCAAACATATTTCTGCCGTGTGTAATTCACCTACATTTCAGGCTTAATAACTACAACACCACACTGGCCAAAGATTTTAAAAAACAAACTGTGATTATAGGTCATAGTTTACCCACAGCAGCATTCTCTTGTAAATGTCAGTCCTGTTGTATATTTTTGCATACCAGACACAATTATGATGGCGCACAGTGAATCTACAGTAGCCACGGGACTATAAATAATTCATTTCAGGAAAAGGATCTATTTGCGCCCGCGTCTCTCCAGCGCGCGTGTGCACCTGGTGTCTTTCGGTCACGGCAGAAGCGTCTCCAAACATCCAGGAGGAGCACATCTGGATTTCTCTGCGCCCTTTGCCTCCAGCAACACATCGATTTTGAGCGTGATCAATGCGGACGACTCAAGAAACTCGCACGTGAATAATTTATGTGGGATGATTGATTTGCGCAAAGAAATCCAAAGGGAGGAAACATACCAACATAGAAATCCTCCAATATGACGGAAAGAAGGTGTGACTTTGGGTGTTTTTAAGGACAAGTTGTTGCCATGTCTCTGGCTGCCATTACCGTTTCTTCACGTGATATGTAAAAGCGATTATTCATTTCAATAGGCATGCTGGTCCTCCTCAGTCTCGTACCGGCTCTGTCTGATGAGTGCCGCCTTCACGCCACACGCGCCCTGCTTCACTTAAATCTACCTGCACCTGTCGGGTGTTAATTGGAAATAATCGAAGTTTCAGCAAAGAGATGGTGGCGGCGTCTCGGTTCAGCACGTCGGACAGCGCTCGTGGAAGTTGGAGAGGACGGTGGCGCGCGGACACACGAGGATTTTAATTGAACAATAATTTCGGGGGGTGGGTGGGGGGGGAGAGCTGCTGCAGGTGACCATGGTTGATTTTAAGTGCTTATTATCAACAACAACAGGCGCAGGTAAGCCGGGAGCGGACTTTCTGGAGTGAGACATGGACTTTGCTGAAATTATTTTCGCTTTGTACATCGTCGTGGTCGCGGTCGTCTCGTTGTTGTCCAACTTGTTGGTGCTGCTATGTTTCGTCCACAGCACCGAGATACGCCGACAGGTGCCCGGCGTCTTCACCATGAACTTGTCCTTCTGCAACATACTCATCACTGTTCTGAACATGCCGGCCACTTTGGTGGGGATTATCAGGGACCAGCAGCCTTTTGGGGATTGCATTTGCCACACGGTGAGCTTTCTGGAGACTTTCCTGACCGCGAACACCATGTTGAGCATGGCAGCTCTCAGCATAGACCGGTGGATAGCGGTGGTGTTCCCGCTCAGCTACTCCACTAAAATGCGCTACAAGGACGCGCTGATCATGGTGTGCTACTCCTGGCTCCACTCCTTCACCTTCTCCCTCACCGCGCTGCTCTTCTCCTGGGTCGACTACAACGCGGTTTACGCGTCGTGCACCTTGCAGCCGAGCGAGGAAGGCGGCGACAGGATTAAGTTTACAATCTTCACTGTCGTTTTCCACGCCACCAGCTTCATGCTCTCCCTGCTCATATTGTGTTTCACCTACTTGAAGGTGTTGAAAGTCGCCAGGTTTCATTGCAAGAGGATTGACATTATCACCATGCAGACTCTTTTCCTACTGGTCGACATTCACCCAAGGTAGTTCACCTAATGCATTCCTCATTTATTTACACATAAGCATGTTTTTTTTCTCCCCTTCTTTTTCTCACAGGCCTTTCGATTTATATTTCATAGTCTTAAAAGTATTTTTTTGCTGTTTTCAGCGTGAAACAAAGATGTTTAGCAGAGCAAAAGAGGAGAAAGCAGAGAGCCACGAAGAAGATCAGCATCTTCATCGGCTCATTCATCATCTGCTTTGCTCCTTATGTAATTACAAGGTAAGTTGAATTGTAAGTAACATATACATCTTTTCATTTACTGCAGCACAACAACTATTAAAATATAAACAACTCCACTTATAACAATACATATATAAACCTCATGTCTTATTCCAGACTGTTTTCGAGAAGATACAGACCTGCCACACTATTAGATCAGATTAGAAGCAATTCAATAATAATAATAATACATTTTATTTGTAAGGCGCCTTTTATGGCTAAAAGCAATCCCAAGGTGCTACAGAGCAGAAGTCAACAACAACAACAAAAAACAGGGTCACAGAAGACACAAAAATAGAAACACAAGGTTTGAGAAAAGGCTTTTTTTTTAAAAGAAAGATTTTTAGGCCCTTCTTCAACACTTGTGCACATTCACAATACAGTTTTTATGAAGCATAACACGGCTCATTAGTCACCTGCATCACCCTAAACAGTTCCATGATGCTTCCACTGAAACACACACAATGCAACACAGGACAATACATACAGTACAGACAACAGATAGTTGCTCCCAGAGAAGATGGGAAATGCTTCAGGGGCCGACTGTCAGCCAGATGTTGTGTCGATGATCCATCAGTTTGACATTTGTGGCGCATGCACATACGCGTGGGAAGAAGGAGGACACATTAGCAAGTCTGAGAAATTGGAGTAACCCCCTGACCCTACCCACTGGAAGTAGCCTGCTCCCACAACATCTAATTATGATTATTCCTACTCATGTGTCTGTTCTGCTTTTAAAAGAGTTTATACATGTTTACTGAAAAGGTAAAAGGGGGATTTTTTTCTTCGCTCTCTGTGGTAGCCTTATGTTTCTTAACATTATCTTAATGAGCAGAACATAAGGTACTGTATGTAAATTATTGGAGTGTGATCCTTATAATTAAATTCTTTAAAAGCCAAAACCCTCCCCAGTGTATTAAAAATGTCAATGAATATATATATATATATATATATACTGTACATACTGTATATTCATTCCATATATACACAGTGTGAAACAGTGTTGAATTGGTAAAACCGTACTATAATACTTTAATACTGTGGATGGTTTAAAATGCCTACATAAAATGAATCAAACAAAGAAATAAAGTCAAATACAATACACATTGTTATATGTATTTATTTGTGCTCTATAGAAGATTTGAAATGCCATCTTATAAAAAGAAAAAGCTCCCGTGCACCTCCTCATGAAAACTAATGATAGTGCTTTGCATTTAATATTGGCATGGTTGAGCTGCCGGACACTGAAATGCAGTGCAACTCTTCACTTCTTCTGTTTTGCGATTAGATTCGATTGTGACGTGGAATATTCATGTCACAATGAAAAACAATTCATTCAATTACAGACCAAAGCAAAATAATTGTCTTTTTATGTTTTTCATTGAATTATAACATAGCAAATGTAAACTTAAAAATAATTTACCTCTTCCAATATCCATTGAATTTCACTTTATCTCTTTGTTTCAAGATTTATAATCTTCCATACAATTTGTTTATTGATAAAAACTCAAGGTGCATTCAGAATTTAAAATAGTTTACTATCCGTTTAAAACTCAATATGTTAGTGGAGCAAAATTTTTTCGCGACATCCACACAATTGCACAAAAGAAATGATGGTTGACATAAAATAGTGAGTCCTGTTCACCAAATATTCTACCGGCGACAGCTTTGTGCAGCTCAAAGGACGACAGAGAGACATGTTATTACCTTCTCCTGCACAACAATTTCAGACTGCCCCCCTTTCAGAAAACATAACCCCTGCCCCCCATTTTTGAACTCCCCTAATAACTTTCAAACAGTCCCTAAAGTGTTAAAGGCTCTATCGGTCCAGTCTTACCTAATCAACTGTGGACATTTGAAAAACTGATGAAAAAAGAAAGCTCTGACTAAACTGTACTTTGTTGAGTTATGTTTGTTTCTGCTGCCGCCCCTTCAGGTTGGCCGAGCTTCTACCTTTCGTGGACATCAACCGCCACTGGGGAATCATCAGTAAGTGCCTGACATACAGCAAGGCTGCGTCTGACCCCTTTGCCTACTCCCTCCTACGTCAGCAGTACAAGAAAGTCCTGGTTACTGTCGTCAACAGGCTGCTCCGCCGTGACCTGTACCCCTCGTCTGGCCATAACAGCTCTTTAGACACAGAGAACGACTACTGTCTCCAGAGGATCAGCTAATGGCAAACACGCGGACATGGCAAATACACACCACGGTCCAAAAATAAAGGTTGCCTCTTGGAAGAAGGTGGGCGGAGGGAAAGAATGAGGAGAGACAGGATATTGTTAGGAAAGGAAAAGAGAGCAGATAGAGGGGACATATTGTGGGTGGGGAGGGGGGGGGGGCAAAGAGAGAGCATAAGTATGGAAGATAGTAGGTGGATCAGAATGAGAAGACAGTAATGAGGGGGAGGATGAAGGGGGCGAAGGAGAAGACAGAAAGGGAGCGACGGGGACGATGTGGAAACGTTGGCCGCAGACAGTATTGGTAAACAATAGATCTGTGATTCATCGGCACACACAACCACACTGATGCACACACAGATCAGACAAATCAATTTCCGCGAGGAGTCATGGCTTCAGATTAACCTCAAACTGAAGGCCCACACAGCGGGACACCGGCCCCTTTTTTCTCTTTGAGCGACATGTATAAAGTGGCCTTTTGTACTGAACCAACCACTTTATAAGGATTTTGGCAAATCCATATGTAGTGACCTTTCTTCTGCCACAAAGCGCGGGGACAGAGCTAGAAGCTGATAGTCGATAGATGCTGGAGCGAAGATGCGAAGAGAAGTAAAGACTATGTCGGTCGTGCTTCTGGATAATGTACTCTTAGGTGTGGATAATCAACTGCTGCACATCATTGCCATGTTCTGTGTTGACCATGTTAGACTACTTTGCAGTGTCATGTCATTTACTCAATATCGATGCACTTTGTTTAATTCTCTCAGAGCTACTATAGTTACAGGAGCCAAAGGCAAATTACATTAACAACATTTTTAATGGTATGGCTGGTGATACTGTATCATTTTCTTATTGTTAACAAGTGCCATGAGAAGACCAACATCAACAATGTCTTACTCCAGCTCTCAATATTTTCGGACCCTTTTTTTTTTTTTTATTGCATTTTTTGTCTTCAGACAAAATCTAACTGTCAATGAAACCGTGCGCTTATACACTATGGTATGCATCTAAATGACTATGCCACAAAGACCTCAGAGATGTACGATGATCTTAAAAAAAACGGGTCATGGATATAAACTTTCCTTTTTAAACAGGTTTCATCATTTTCTTAAAACAGCTGGGCACTGTAGTTTTTAAGCAAACATTACTCAAACAGTAGAAAATTGTGCATTGTTTTGGGACTATTTTCAGACGTGGATTGATACACATCTGGTGCACTGGTGAGTGTTTATGGGAGCAGTATGGGTATGTTCGTTTGAAAGAAAAATAAACTACAGTGCCCTGGTTCATGGTAATGCAGAAACATGTTTTTTTTAAATAGTATTCAGACAATTGAAAAAACAAGGAACACCCCATGTGATACATTATCGGCCATTTTACCATGCTCCAAGTTCCTACGTCACTTAGTCTGCGAAGCATTTTAGTTTTGACGTGTTTTAGTTCATTAAATCCAACTCTCTTGTGAATTAAACCAGAGTACTCACAAGTCCAGGAGGCAGGGACAATGTGGTTGAGAGTATTTGAAGATTAAGATCACTGGCTACACACTGGTTAGTAGGATCAATTCATTTTTGGTTTTGGTCTCTTCATGAGATTTGTTGATAATAACAAAAACATAGAATATCACCCAATTTATCCTTTTAAGTGTATCCTTTCTGAGTTTGAAACTGAATGTACTAGCGATAGCCCACTTTTGACTGAAACGCGTTTGTACAACTGTGCTTTGTTTTGCGAGTTGAATGGAGAAAATGTTTCTATGGATATTTACATGACGTTATTATATATTTTGCACTGTACAGGAACAACTTTTTGTCTAGATAAAAGGGTGATGTAGCATAGGGATGCTAGAAGTGCTTTAAACACACCGTTTTGTGTTTGTGCCAGATTTAAACATGTGACTGTTCTATACTAACCATATAGCTGCTTTATTATTAAAAATCAGTTTCTTTGGATGTACTTTATGCACATGTATTGTTCCTCCTGTAAGCCACTTGCTGTTCTTTGGCAGTGTGATTAGATATTAGTGGAATATGTGCAATAAAAGCTGTCAATTATAAAGCTATAAAAAATATTAATGTTTTCACAGTAATGTCATTGAATCTAGATAATGCCCTTTGATTTCATTTGTAAGTTTGTAAATTAAATTCAAGCAGTACAGTCAAAAGTCTTAGACACTAAATGACAAATAGTAGGAGATTTATTGAAACGATTGATCAAGATTATGGAAAAATATATACAATGTATCCATCAATTTGAAATTGATGGATACAGGTATAATAGGAAACATCATTTGTTATTCTCAAATAAAACTGTTTTGGTCCCTTGTTCACCACCAGCTAGTCACCTGTTTCTGCATCGCATTGTTTTGTTTCCATCTGCTTTGTGGTCCAAACGATATTATAGATGATATACGGTGTAAATGTCTCTGTTGCAGCAGCATTATTACCAAATATAATTAAAGAGATGGGTCAAAGATCATTTCTGCCAATTAGTGATTCTAATTTATTCTGACTCACACTTAATTTGATGCATGGAAACAGACCAACGGTAATTATTTGTAACATAAAGTGAAGGAATCTCCATTATTTTGTGGCTAACTCAACCACCAGCACCTCTGAATTCAAGCAGTTCACACAATAAAAGCAGCTCAAGGTCGTAATGAAGCCAGGGTTTGGCTGTATATTAACGCATCGTCTAATTAACCCCTTTAGCTTCTAAAGGAAAAACTGGTTATTAAAACTGGTCACATGGAAAATCTATGCATAGAAAAAATTAAAACACCGATAACTTATCTGATAGCTAATATATTTTGTTAATGGGGAATTGGATGTATTCAAAAAAAACAACAAAATTGAAAATCAGTGTGAAAAAGAAGTAGAAAACTTAATATTTAATACTGGCAGTGGAGTATAAGAGGTCTGTTGTGTTCTTCATGGAATCTCAACCCCTTTTTTATATTAATTTCACTGGGCCGTGCAATAATCTGCATAATAAATGACCATGTTAACGATCCAATTCCTATTTCTGATTGAGGATGAAGCAGTATTTCTATTTTACTCTCGAGCTTGCTCCAAGATACTAGCCAGGCTTGAACCCAGTGGTCCTGCACCCATAATGAATAATCATGCTTCCAATTATGCTAATTCAGATCAGCACAGCTTGAAGGAGAGAAGACCTTATAATTAGTTAGAATTAGTAAAACAAGCTCCATGTAATGAAGCTCAATGTAGGTGGCATGACACAAATGTATGTGTGTGATAGTCTCCCGGCACATCACTTTAGGATGTTAAGCTGCTCACTTGACAATGAAGGATAGAAATCAGGTCAGGTGGCAATCACCCGGCTGTCTTGAAGCAAATTAAGCATTCTTTTGAGACAATCAAAGGTTTTACTGTGTCTCATGACTATCTTGGTAGTAATGTTGAGAATCATTTCTATGAAGAAGAATTATAACGCTTAAATAACTTGTTTGCTCGATTTCTAGGTAGCCTACTACGGCTAATGGGGATGTCTGCAGCTAAAATATGATAAATGTGCTTAAATGTTGATTATCTTCCTCTAAGATAGAGTTTAATGTTAAAGCTTGACCCAATTGAATCCAGACTTAATAACCAAAAGTGTATTTTCTGAAACCAGTGGGTGATGTGACAACTGTGGTCCTTAGGGTTAGCATGAAACTCTGCACTGGGATGTATCTTTCGGCTAAGAAGGACAAACCAATACAACAGTTATAGATAGTGTAGCCCCATTTGTACATAGGCCTAGTCCTAAACAGACAAATATTTTCCAGTAGCCAATGTTTGCAGGCAGATAGAACACGTCGGTGGGGTTATGAAAATACAACCCGAAGCTGTATAACAGGGAAAAAAAAAAAAAAAGGTTTTGACTTCTCTCCAAAGGTTTGCATAAGGAACGCTGTTTGACAGAGTAACATAAGGACTGCAGGATAGGGATATCGCCCTGTCAGATTATTTAGTTTGGAACCAAAATATTAAGGTAATTTGATAAAGAAAAAAGGATGTCGTATAGCCTAGATGTGGAGCAGTTTAAGGTTAAACCTCAATGAATGTATTAGCTTCAAAAACAGTTACATTCTATGACTATGTCTGGTTTCATAACCTGCTAATATAAGCCTATTTTGATTCTATGATAGGCCTACGTTAAACTTTTGGAATTAAGTTATCAGCAGATATCATTTCATGCAAGACAGCCAATTTGTAAAAAGACAGTTAAAAATGATCTTAGCTGCTAGCTTAAGCGTCATTGTTCCTTAAAGTTAGACCAGATTTGATTTTGACAATAATATACATATATATATATATATATACCTTTTTGAAAATGAAGACAAGAAAAGACAGTTAAAATGGACGAAACTAAATTTCTAATATTAACTGAATAATTGTATGCTTATGTAGTGACCACAGGCATCTTAAATGAATACTATGAATTCTACCGCCAATTAAGGACCAGGTGGGCGTTATTGGCCCAAAAAAAGGTCACGCGACTAAAGAAGGCGCCTGAAGGATGACAAAAAAAATAAAAAAAATAAAAAAATAAACAACTAAACACAAAAAAAAAAGGAAATACGCTGCCGTTTTCATTTACCTTACATCCCCGTAAATGTGCGCCACATTTTGCGAACTCTAAGTTCTCACATTTTCATGCACATGTCCCTGCTTCACCTCAGAGCCACTTCCTCTGTAACTTGATAGTTGACCGTAATACGTGTAATACAGTGAGGGGAAAATTCAGGGGGAATGTCTGCAGACTTTTGGAAATTGACGCACAGACACTCTGGCTGCGTGTGTGAGGTGCCACATCGAAAAGGAATATAAACCCCGGAAAATGAGCATCATGCTGCTGATCCTGCTGCAGTTGTCGGTCCTTGTGTCGTGTGCTCCTCGACAGTGTGACCCAGGATTTCGAGGTAACGTGTTTGAGCTTTATGTGAGGGCATACTTTTATTATCATACATCTGGAACCTGCTGCATGAATTGTACATATTTCCATTTGCACCCTGGAGTCCTCGAGAAGCAGAAGCATGCAGTTAAACTTATGACAAATGCTTCGAAGTAACTTTTTAAAGTCACTAAATGATAATGAATAGGATTAGATGTTGGCCTATCTTCTCACATGGTATCAATATTCCAGATGAAAGCATGCTTTTCAAGCCTTAATGATTAAGATTTATAATCCTGTAAAAAAAAAAAAAAGAAAAAAAAAAAAAAAAAAAGTGGAATTACCTGATGATACTTTGTAGACAGACGGGCATTTTAGAAAGCTGCTGAAACACAACCAGAGGTGGATCAAGCAGAGTATTGTGTAGGCCACATGTAAGCATTTGCAGAGACCATTCTGCCATCTAGTGTCTGCCACAGTGTCAGCTAATGACATGCTGATGATGATGTGTCTTGCAGGACTGTGCAGGCCAACAGTGGAAGAAAAACGTAAGTACCCTTGGGCCTGGAGGAAAAGCGATGTTCTCCATGAACTGTTTGTCATCCAGCTTGCCTCGTGTTGTAGCTCATGACTGTTTTTAATGCATTTTTTTAAAGTTTTTTTTTAACGCTTGAGCCTAAAACAACTGCACTTTTCACACCGGACAAAACCATCAGGCTCTAAATCTCCCTGACTGGTCAGGAGTTTGTACAGTTCCATCCCTGTGAGTCAGTGTTTTTAAAAAACAAAACGGATGAGATCATAAGTCACACTGGGTGTAGTCTTAATGGACTCTGGCCCGAAAGCCATAAGACCATCATGTGTATTTTTAGATGATCAATGGTAGTATGAAATATTCAAATTCTAATTTCCAGAGATAATAGAAATATTTGGAGTGAGATGATTATGATGATGATTAAGACAGCACAGCGAGGCTCATGATTAAGTGTGTGGCAGATGGAAATGCATGTCCTGAGCCCTCGAAATAAGCTTGTTAAAGTTAGATTGGCTGTTGGTGTGGATAACTGTTCCCTGCTGTTTTCTGCATTTTTATTTATTTATTTTCATGCTTTTAAGCAATCATTCACACAAAATGTCCCTGACCTATCTGAATTCCTTATCTCAGCCAAATGCACAGATGTGTTACTGTCCTACTGCGAGGACATGTCCTACACTCAGACCATGTTCCCAAACATCCTTGGCCACAAGAGTCGCGAAGAGGCCGAGGCTGGCGCCGAGTACCTCCTCATGAGCGTCGTTGAATCTCTGTTGGGGGGAGAGTGCAACCCTGAAATCCGCATGCTGGGCTGCTCTGTGTTGGCCCCGCGCTGCGAGAAGGCGAAGATACTGAAGCCCTGTCGCACCACCTGCGAGACGGTGCATAAAAGATGCAGCCACGCTTTCGAGGCGATAGAGATGGCTTGGCCCTACTTTCTGGACTGCGACCGCTTCTTTGTCAGTGACCAAGAGGGATGTTATGACCCGCTGGAGGGCCTCAGAGGTGAGAACTAAGTACAGTATCATTGGTATGGTGCAGTGGTGTGGACTCGAGTCACATGACTTGGACTCGAGTCACATATTTGATAATTTTGTGTGCCACAAATCAACGTTATATCCGACATTATCCAATCAAGTCGCAGGAGAGAACCATGAAGTACTAACATTACGTTCATGAGCGGCAGTTGGAAAAAAGTCAAGATCATTTGTTGGTAGTTGGTCAACAAAAAACTAAAATGTAATATGTAAAATTTGCAGGTCAAAAATGGCATTACATTTGCAGAAGAGCGCATTGTGACTTGTTTAGGACTCGAAACTCAAAGTTTAGGACTTGGGTGCAAAGACTGGTTTTCTAAAGGTGGCCTGACCTTAGTTTTGGCTATGACTGTCCCTTTTTAATATTTTGGTTTTCACCTTATTTAGTTTTAATGTGCAAGAGAAACACAAGTTTAGTCTTTTTTTTAAGTTTCAATAGAGCAGGCATCTGGATCACAAACATGCTCAATGTGGCTCACCTCAAAATAAAGTCCAAGTGGAACGCCTTATTTCCCCACATAAACCCTCAGTGACACTGGGTCCTGTGGCTATTGTCATGTGTTTTTTATGAGCAGCCAATCCATATAAACGGCGCCTTAATGCCCCTCAGAAAGGCAAACATTGTCTGACAGTATTTTCTAAATTCTTGAAGTCAAAAACTGATTTGTAAAGATAGAAAAAAAACAAAAGACACTCTGCTGCCTCTCACTGCAGAAATCATGTGCGAGCCATATGAGAGTATGAACTTACACAGGACAGAAGGAACTGATTTGAGCATTTAGTCATTTTTGCACAGTAAAGAATTACAAGGTTATAAGAGTCTTTTAAAGTCAACAATGAAATTAACTACACTGTTTTTAACCTGTGCTACTATATGAAAGTGTCTCACTTTTTATTGTACCGCAAAGCATTTTCAGGCATGCAGAATTTATTTCAGATGCCTGGCAGCAGGTTGGACCTGTGTAATTATTCCCATATTCACATTAGTCTCAAACTGATGTCCTTGTTCCTGTTTTTGATATCATGTGACTTGGGGTACTTCACAATACACGTGTATCAAAAGGCATGTTGGTGAAAAGTGGGTGCAGTATTTTGCATTGTATTTTTCTTTTTTTTTTTTTTAACACGTAATCCTTTTTATATTCGATGTGTCTGTAAATCAAAAAAAGAGATGAAGATCAATGCGTCTGTAAATCAAAAAAAGAGATAAAGATCAATGTGTCTATAAATCAAAAAAAGAGATGAAGAGGGGTATGGCCGCTGTCTTATACTAGGGCATACATATGGACTCTAATAAAATGGTGAAAGGGTCAGTTAATACGCGCATGCTCTTGTTAAAGTAGAAGATTAAATGTCAATTTAAAAGCCTATAATGACAGTTTGAGACTGTACAAATCCTGCATCTTAACCAGGAGTGACAGTTTTGTCTTCTAGGTCATTTGAACCTGGCATCACAAAGGTTTAATGTGTTCCATGTGGTTTTGTGACCGTTACTGGTTTCTGCTGGTGTCAAAATAAGTGCGAATCCAAAAATAAGGGCAGACATCAGCCGGTTTGCCAGTTTAACGTGTCACTTGAAATGAGCACATTTGGCCCATCAGGCATTTGGTGTTATATCGACTTTCCACACTCTTCTTTTTAGTTTCTGCTGTACATACCAGACTTTTCAAACACTCTATTAATAGCCTGGCAGCCTTACAGGAATGTCGACTGCATATTTGTTTGATAGATCTAAAATATGGCCAGCCACTGTTATATCTAGATCTAAAGTAACACTTTAGCCCTGCACTTACTATTGTTATGTTTTTCTTTACAGCAGAGCAGGATGTAGAGGATGTCGACAGCATGGAAATTCCTCCTCCTGAGGTGCCGGCCACCACGATACAGTTCATCTATCACACCAACGCTCACATGACCAGCATCTTGAAGAAAACTGAGGAACAATGCTCAGATATAGCGAGAACCTACAGCATCGGCCGCAGCATGGAGGGCCGGGAGCTGCTCGTGATCGAGTTCTCCAACAACCCCGGTGAACATGAACTGCGTGAGTACAGCTTGTGAAACTCTGTGCAGATAGCAAATGAAATATAATTCAGACTATCAGGCCAGTTACTGTAAATGTGTCCCTTCTGTAGTCGAGCCAGAGATAAAGTACATCGGCAACATGCATGGAAATGAGGTCCTGGGCCGCCAGCTGCTGATCTACTTGGCTCAGTACCTGTGCTCAGAGTATTTGCTTGGGAACGAGCGCATCCAGACCCTCATCAACACCACCCGCATCCATATCCTGCCCTCCATGAACCCTGACGGATACGAGCTGGCTGTTTCTGGACTTCAGGACAATAGCTACAGTGATGATGACGAGGAGGCGGTCAGTACATACATTTATCACTGTGCAGTTTGAGCCATTCGTTTTGTGATACATTTGGAAAACCAACCAAACGCCCTTACTATCCATATATCCTTGTTAAATGTTACAGTTAAACTGCAGGTTAAACATACCTGAGCTCATAAATTGTGTCTAAATAAGTTGTAAGTATTTTCAAAACGGGAAGCATGCATTTACACACACTGCAGAACACTATGATTTTTGTTTTAGCATGTTTGTAGTGCTGAAAGGATTAGTCGATAAATCAAACATTTTTAGAATCGGTTTTAATACAGTTTTTAGAATCAAAGCAAAAAGTTCAAACATTTTCCGTTTCCCCCTTCTTAAATATGAGGTAAACATTTACACATTAACATTTTTGGGTTTAGGACTGTTTTGTGGAGAAGAAATGAGTAACTTTGACGTCTTGGCTCTCACGATGAACACTTATATTTTCTAATAGTTATTGGACTTAACAATCCATTAAATAAAATAAATGATTGACATATTAAACAATATTAAAAATAACAACTACTTGCAGCCTAAGTAAGTAAGTAAAAAAAACTAATGCAAATTCAATATTCACCTTAAATTGAGATCTTGCAAATAGAGAATAATATATAACACAACGTCCATAAAACAATCCCAAACTATCCAAAAGTTGAACAATAAAACACAAAAATAAAACACAAAAAAACATCAGGTCAAGAAGGAGAAAGGACGACTATCTATGCAAACTATACAAAGAATGAGAAGATTAAAGTATATATTTGCTTAATAACACAATCATACAAAAAACATTTTTGTTTGTGTAATACACAAATTGTGTGTGTGACTGACTGTGTGACTGACTGTGTGTGTGTGTGACTGTGTGCAAATAAAAATTTCCTTCAATCACTTTATGCTTCATACTGTTGAAATAAAAAAAATCCAGATTTCCACTGAGATCATTAATACTTAAATGAATAATATTTATTGTCAAATGTTTTGAAACACAAATTTGGGAATTCCACAGGGTCCCAGATATGATTCTTGGAACATCGGTCGGAACAATGCTCAGAACTTCGACCTGAACAGAAACTTCCCAGATTTGACGTCCGTCGTTTACAGCCGACGCAGACAGAAGCGCTACCGCACCGACCACATCCCAATCCCAGACTATTACTGGTTTGGTAAGGTACAGTATGAATCCTTATCCGACTGCACCTCGGTCAATAAAAAAATACTCAACATTCAAAATAAAATGTTGCTCTTTGTACTTTGCACTTAAATTGGTTGTCTTATTCAAGCTAATGGTTGCATTTTTATTCTATTGTTTCTCTGTGTTGCATTCACTTTGGTTTGGCTTATTTGAAAGTATTGTTCTGCACTTGTCTGTATGACGACACCTATTTGAAGCACTTATTGTAAGTCGCTTTGGACAAAAGCGTCTGCTAAATGAACTGTAATGTAATGTAATCTATGTCATGCCAGTGAATGATACTTTATAGCCTAATGGGTGACATCGCTGTTTCATTTCTTGGTCCAAATAAGTCTTAATGCTGCAATCCAGGTTGCACCAGAGACTTACGCTGTCATGAAATGGATCCGCTCCATCCCGTTCGTGCTGTCTGCTAACTTCCATGGTGGGGACCTGGTGGTGTCCTACCCCTACGATCTGTCCAAACACCCGCTGGAACGCAACATGCTCTCCCCAACACCCGACGCCAAGGTGAACTGGTTACTTCAAACGCATCACCAGTCAAAAGTGCATTGAATCCACAAAATGAAAGAAGGAAAAAACATGACATAACTTTACCCTGATAATCTTTAATGGGAAAAATAGCTGCTAAAAATACTATTAAAGTGAATGTGGCTCTTTGACATGCATCCAAATAGTAAATATCCATTTACCCTGCGTCCTCAATTTTGAACATATTTCAAAACTTAATGTTAATTCATGTGTACCGTCTCATCTGTAAATGGACTTAAAGAATAGAAAAATAACCCCTCAGCTTTTTATTCTGTAGGTGTTCAAGTTTCTCGCAAGAACTTATGCAAATGCCCATGAGACGATGTCCAATGAAAATGCCCAGTGTGGATCGTCTCGTGGCATCAGTGAAAAAGGAGCCATAAATGGAGCACAGTGGTCCAGCTTTGCAGGTGGTACGTTGAAAAAGTGAACATTATTCCTCAGTAAAGGTGATGGTGTTCATTTCTGACTCTGAAATAAAAACGAAATGCTAGATGGAGCCACTAGATGTCGCTGTAAGACCAGCTATGACAGAAAATCAGGGAGGAAGAACCTCTGAGAGGTGTAGGGGAAAGGTCAGCACGGTTTCTCATGGATTTCTGGGTAAAGCAGTTTTTGTCTTTGTCTCTCGTCAGGCATGCAAGACTTCAACTATCTTCACACCAACTGTTTTGAGGTGACTGTGGAGCTGGGCTGTGATAAATTCCCAGCTGAAGAGGATCTGTTTATCAGCTGGCATGAAAACCACGAGGCTTTAATCACATTTATGGAAACAGTAAGGACATGATGGAGGTTCCGTTTTTCCGTTTTCTTATTTCAGTTGGTATCATGGGGTTTGGTTTAGGGGTGCACCGATCCAATACAAGGTCTTTTTTTTTTTGTTGAGCAACTCATGGAGGCTTGTAAACATATAAAGTGAGACATGATTGGTTTATGTACTAAAGTGTGTATGTTCTTGAGATGTACGGCTGGAATTTCTGTAGCTGAATGGAATGTTGTTGTTTTTTTAATTTTTTTTTTTTATCTCAGGCTTATGTCTGCAGATGTGCTTTTTATTGTTATATCTGGTCTTGTTGCAGCAATTTCCCTTTCTCCCAAGACAATTTTCACCCATGGGAGACAATAAAAGTAACCTTAACCCTTAAGAAATGAATCAGTTCTCAACTATAGTGTAAGTGGAGGCTATGAGTTACTATTTATGTAGTGACTTTGGCTCCCGACAATGGAATTGGAACAATTTTGCTGCGAGAATGCTGTTTGAATGACAGAATAACTGCTGGAAAATATTCCTAAACGGCAGAATTGTCCTCAAAAGATTCAGCGTTTATAAGTACAAAACCAATCCACAGTATCAGACCGGCGCGTCCCTAAATTTGGCTGCATGGAGGTGACGATGACTGATCCTCAAACCAAACCTTAACCTTAACATTTGAAATGATTTCTCTTGTGTTGTTCCTCAGGCCCATCGAGGTATCAAAGGCGTTGTGAAAGACGAGGAGGGCAATGCAGTCAAAGGCGCACGGATATCAGTCGTAGGAATACGGCATGACGTTACCACAGGTAATAAATCTCAGCTGCTAACAAGACGCAGCATTTTTCCACAGATGAATTGGCCAACGCTGTGACATTAGATGTTTTTTTTCCTTGTCCATTTTCCTAGTGGTTGTGGCCAACATGACACATTTTGTTCTGTTAAAGGGGCACTCCAGCCATTTAGTATCATAGTTCCAAAACAAAAGTAAGGGGTAAAATATGGAGTTCAATAGAATGGTCAAAATCAAAGCAGCAAATGTATATGGGATGTAATTACCACTTTCTGACTAAATAGCATTCATGTCAACATCAAAGTCAAAATCAAAATTCTGCACCTTACTCTGTTGCACAGGCTTTCTCCTTGATGAGTGGAGTGCCCCCTTTTTTTTTTTTTTTTAAACCCAGTCCTGCTTAGATATAAGCATGTAAATTCTACGTCCAAACACTCTGCCTGCTTCTCCCTGCCCAGCTGAAAACGGAGACTACTGGCGCCTCCTCACCCCTGGCGTCCACATCGTGGTCGCCTCGGCACCGGGCTACTCCAGAGCTATGAAGAAAGTCCACCTGCCTATTCACATGCACACAGCAGGCCGAGTGGACTTTCTGTTGCAGAAAGCTGCGGTAGAGCAGGACATGCAAGAGGAGGATGACACCATCCTGTCTATGGGCAACTATGACCTCTTTGACCCTTATAATCAGTACGAGCGCTACACGCTGATGGCTGACGTGCGCCACAACCACGAGGAGAGAGCAGAGAAGCCCTGGTGGTGGAGCTACTTTTCCTTGCCGGGAGGCCCTGCACCAACCTGGCTGCTCAAACACAATTAGAGCTTTCATGGGAGAAGTGGAAGAATAGTATCTCTTCCTACAGTAAACACGCAAATCTAGCTATCGTGTAATGGATGTGTTGCTTTTTTATTGATGTTACACTGCAGAGTAGTGTAAAAGCTAGATGGCTGGCCTTCATGTTAGCTTTCACACTTATGCCTACATGTGCTCTGTTTGGTCCCAAGGCAATAAGATAACTTCAGTTATTGACCATGATGAAATATGATATTTTATAACAATTTTCTAAGAACCTAAGAACTTTTGTTTCATTAAAGTTATTGTATTCAGTCACAATGCGAATCCTTACAGCTGCACTTAACCACATTTTTCTTCTAAATCTCTTGGGAAGGCAAGGTTATTTGTACAGCTCCACACAAGAACAACATTTAAAAAAACATAATTAAAAGGGAAATAAATATGTTGAAAAAGACTACTTGGATATTGTTTTTTCCGAATGACCCACTCACAATCTTGGTTCAAGTATTAGATTTTTAATAGGTAGTGAAACCAGCTGACCACTAGAGGGATTACTATGTCAACTTCTGGCCTAAATTGCTGCAAACCATTGGGTCTAGTTATCCATACACACACTGTAAAATTAGTAGAAAAGGCTTTCCTGATTTTCTTTTGCGTTTCTTTCTGTTCAGATGTTGCCATGCAGCTATATTTAATGCAGATAAACAACAGTGGTTTACTATAAAGTTTGTTGATTCCAATTATTATAATCTGAAATGTTCATGTAAAATGTAGGTTACACGTCTTCATTCTCAGTTGAATGTACTACAATAAATAAAACTGTACAAAAGTTATACCTATTTCCCTAAATTATTTTAAAGAAAATATTTTTAGAAAGTATTTAAAAAAAAATCTTAAAATGAAGCGGTCTACTTGGAGTCCTTATTGCTTATAATCTGTCAATAAACTGTGAGCAGTTGCACCAAAGAGTGATCATCTCATTTTTATTTTTAATTATTTTTATAGATTTGAAGAGCATGCAGTTCCTCAAAAGTCAAGCGAAGAAAGAAAAAATAAGATTTTATTTAACATAAGACTTCCCTCAGCTTTATCTTGTGACCACTGATCTAAACGACATACTTTTAAAACCTCTTTAAAGCAGGTATAACCTGCTCTGTACATTAATCCGGATTAATCCAGGACAGTGAATGAAACTGTCAGTATATAATTGCACATCCACCTCCCACACACCTGAGCAGAAAGGATGTTTTGTAAATGTTAAACTCATTATTATCATCATTATTATGTTTTTGTGTACTTCCAACTGCCAACTGGAGCTAATCTACGCCTAAAATACTTCCTGCTGTAGAAAGCTCATGTAGCATTTTTTGACTTGTAAACATTCCTCTGATATTTCGACAGAACCATGAAATCTATAAAAGAATGTCAGACAAGGAAGCAACTAAATAAACACTGGAATATCATTTATAAATGCCAAAAGTACAATATTGTGTGTATTTAAAAAAAGGAAGGTAGTAAACTAAGTACCAAGTCAAGGCATTGGCATGAAAAAAAGAGAAACAGCAATGGAGAACGGACCAAGAGGGTGTGAGTGCATTGTGCTGCGACCAAACTGGAAGATCTGCCTGATAGAACGGAGAATATAAGGAAGAACAGAGAAAAGGTTAAAGAGCTAAGCCAAATGTGTCGCATGCACCTAAAAAAAAAAAAAAAGAAAGCGAGCACCACAACAACACAAGTTCACGAAAAGTAGTACAACATGAAATAAAGTGTACAAGAGCGTTGCCAGCCCCGGGGTCCAGCGAAGTCCCAAATCTTATAAACAAAAGAACTTTTTCTGTAAGGTCATGAAAGAAGCGTGGGAAAAGCAAATTACCCCCGCATAAAGGTCGAGGAATACTATGACAGAATCATAGAGAATAGTCTGCTCGGTGACCTAGTTGACCCATGACAAGTCAGTGAAAAAAAATACCAGGCTTCTCAGGGGATTTACAAAATACAAACACATGATTTGGCATCAAACCCGCTCAGCCAAACAGAGGAGAGCGCTCAATTTACAGGAGAGCTGGAAAATACTGTACATTGTCCCAGTAACACAGCTTCTGTGGAGAGACTGTCAGATGGCATCAACTATGTCTTTTTTCATGACGTATACTACTGTACAGGCATGTGCCTGGAAATTGGTATTGTCATGGCTGGGAGGACGATCTCCCTAATAGTATTCATTGTATAGTAATGGATATTATCCATATATGAATATTATAAAGGTACAACAGAGTCCTTTCAGCCGTCATGTGACCAAAGTATGGCATTTCATTCATGTGAAAACAGGTGGTTGTAAACAGGGGGAGAATGACTTCTGCAACTCCATTCGCAGAAGAAGAACACAAGATGTCACTGAAAGCCCCAGAAACAACAAGTAAGTGGGCCTTGTGGTGAGAGTATTTTGTGTTTGTTTTTTTGTTTTTTTTACAGCAGGGGAGGGCTGATGAGGTGTAGTTTTAAGTTTGGGCAGTTTGAAGAGGCCAGATTGGGGAATACAAGTTGACACAGTAGCAGGCTTTGCATTAACAGTGTAGTATACAGTACTGTACTGTATGTATGTATGTGGGCATCCTATTGTATCAGCAGGGTTAGGATGGATGTTTTTCTTTCTGTTTCTATGTCCGTTGCGTTGCATTTTCTTTCTCAGTAGTGTCTGTACGAAGAGGATTTATACAGGTCATTATGTATTTAATTTAAATGTAGGGCGACTTTTGAGATTCTCCTTGATTTGATGTCTTGATTGGTTTTATTTGCACACAGTAAAGTTATGGATTCATTTTGGAGGTGACTTTACAATGTTCCTTTTTTGTCGCTGGACATCAATCAAAAGTCAATTTTTTTTTGTGCACATTGATTCCATGATTCCAGATTACATTTAGCTACATTACACGAGAGGAACAAAAAGGGTTTGATCTCAATTTAAAAGCTATAACCATTTTCCCAGTGTAAAAAATGCACTTAAGAATCAAATAAATATATGATGAGCTGTGTAAAATGCTGTGAGCCTACATCTGGCACGAAGCGATCCATAAGATCTTCAAGCTGTACATGAAGTGCGTGTCTAAAGATATCTGACATTTAATGTGCGCGCTGTAAGAACCTCACCGGTAGATCTCTCATTCCCAGATTGGACAGCCAGGTACAGTAAGTGTAGCTGTCAGTTAGCTCAGAAGAAAAATTGCTCCACAAATTAGCCTCTTTGAGGAATGTTGAAAGTTGACGTTAATGCCACCACAATCCCTCCCACAGAACGTACAGAATGATGGGACTGAAGTCTAAACCAAACCAAACACTGTGTCAAACAGGCCTGTGCCTCTCTCTCTATGAATGACTGCTTTTACTTGTCACATGCTCTTTAGTGAACATACGACAATCCCATGCAGGATTGACCCTGTTGGCTTTTCTGGGACCATTTCCTCGAGCCGCCCTTGTCAGGTGGGGTGCTGGGTCACCAATTACTTGGTGAGGCTGAGAAAGTAGCATAGAGCCGCCCCGGGCTGCCATGTTGTATTAGCGTCACGCTGCTGGCAAGTAGGTAAGTAACGCCTCATTTCTGTTCAGTGAAGCAGTTCTCAAAGGAGCTTTAATACGCTTATGTACCTACTCAAGATCAGTTTGTAACTATGACTATTTATGAACGCTAGGTCCACCATGTGAATATAGTGCCACTAGGTGCCAGTATCACAGCCAAGGGGGTTACTTTAATTTCAACATTTTTTCAAACTTTCATTTTGGTGATTTTAGAATACGACCGCCAAGTGTGCCGGCAGGTGTTAAATGTATGAAACTGTCAGGCTTTGCTATTTTTAATTGTTAAATATATATGTAAACACAATTGGATGATTTACCATACATGTCATTTGGATCAAACAAACTTTATTTATACAGCACTCAGCACTTGGAATGACCAAAAGTTGCAAAGTGCTGTAAAGGAGGAAGAAAAGAGGGACATAAAAGAGACAGCGAGGACAAGATACTGTATAAAAGATAAGAAAAAGTTGTAAAATCTAAAAAAAACAAAAACAAATCAAGAATGACTTTCCATCAGCAAATCTTGTGCATCACAAATTCGCAAGCAGCTTTGCAGAAGATGGACATGATTGTTTTCGTTTTGTGGCTTAGGTGTTAAAACACTTCCTTCGTGAATTCAAAATGATCTAAAATGGTAATTACGAAGCTTAGAAATAAACAAATGGGTACGTACGCAATGGGAGTCGCAAGATAAACTAACTTGAGGGACATGGAGATGAAGTGTACAGTGTATAGTCAGTCACTCCATTCAAACAGTAAAGTACAAATGTCTTTTCTCTCATCCCAACACAATCACTTTAAACAAAGTTGTACTGTAATTTGAACACCTTTTGTACGGGGTGTTAGAGTTTATATTACTATTCAGCTCTCAGACTCTCTGGTTCAGTTTGTTTGTACAAATGCAAGCAGTAGAAAATGAATTGGCAGTAGAAGCTGACGGCACAATGAGCCGTATTTAAGATAGAGCGCATGATTTTTTTAAAACAAATTGTATTCCTTGTTAACAGCTACATGCTTTCTAACAGTATAAAATATAGATTGCATTCGTCTTTCAGCTCATTCTGCTTTGGAGTTCCACAAAATCGCTTTCCATGTTGTGAAGTGCAAAGTGGATCACTGCAGAAAATGTCATTTATATTTAATAGGCATTTTGTCTTACCTGCTAACAAAGTGAGCATGCAAAGGTTTTGATATGTGACTATTTATTTGCTGTTTGATGACATGACACTTGGTTGCTCAGTCGACATCTCCATGTAGAACTAGTTCTGATATGTTCTGCTGTTCCTTGTTTGTTCCTTTGCGACAGCCATGACAACCGATTCCCTGCAACAGGTGTATACTTGAAAAAATAAATAAAAGTCAGCATTGATGTTTGAACAGCAGCAGACCATTCAATGTTCTCGAGCCAGTATCAAACAAAGTAGCAAGAATATACCTGGCTTCAATGACAGTGGCACCTCTTCCAGAAACAAAACACCTCTTGATCTTCTTTCATTCATAAATGAAACCCCAGGTTTTATTGAGCATCAAGTGAAAACCTTGAAGTATACTTAAACATCGCACAGTACTTCTGCATCTTTATGGATGTAACGGAATTCTCTTCGTATGATCCTTACGAGGGGAGATCCACTGGGCTCAGCCAAACTCCCATAATTGCAAAAACAGCATTTCATTTCCTAATAATGGCTCAATGTCAAGTCCAATTCAGTCTGCTTGTTAAGCGGCAGCAATTACCGAATCGTACATGTGCAGACAACTCCTCTGGTGGGTGATAATAAGCCACTTTCTTTGTTACAGACCCTGAACAAACTCGGGGGGAACACGTGAAGCAAAGATAATGCGACCAGTCGAGCGTGACTGTATAGAAAACCCCACCAACCCCTCAGCTATGACAAAAGCTGGTCCAACTGGGTTAAGGTGATTCCACTTTAATAGTGTCGGGATCCCTAACCACAACAGAATATAACAATAGAAAATACATCTGCTCGTTTGTGAAAGTCACTTCCTCTTGAAAATAAGAGGCTGCGTCCGGGTTGATTGACTACTTATGTTTATGAACTTGGGAGGTACGTGTGAGGATTGGAGAGTTCCTTTGTTGCATTGTTCTGTTGGTATATTTGGGGTTTCTCCTTCAGCGTGACGGTCAGAGGTCACCGTAGAACAAGGCCACACAGGCTTTAATTCGACCTGCAAGCTCAGATGAAGAATCATGTTTGTTGACATCTTCCTCCTGAGTTTGATTGTGTTCATTTGTTTTGGTTTATTTCCTGCAACGCTCGGATACTCTCCTATACTGAGGGATCACAGGGAAGACCTGTGTGGAGGTGGCATCTGCTTGTTCAGTGCCCGTCAATGTAATAATTGTGTTAGCTGTAGTCTGGAATGTTAGAGAAGAAATGGTTACTTGAGTCGAAAACTTCTCTCATTTATTTGTGCACGAGATGCCTGGGAAAGAACAGGCTGTACTTAAAGGCACAGTGGGGATTTGAGCTAAATGCTAACATGCTAACAATGCTAACATGCTGTTGTTTAGCAGGTATTACTAACCAGATTCTCTGACTTGGTCTGGCCTGTTAGCATGCCGACACTTGCCAATAAGCACAGCTGACTTTCATTTGAACGTCATTAGCTTTGGTAAAATTAAAAGATTTTGATCGGATGGTGGCGCTAAATGAAAAGTCAGGGGATCACCAAAGTTATTGGAAATAACCCTGAGGTGGGATATAAATGTGTGTACCAAATGTCATGGTGATCCATCCATTAGTTGTTTAGATGTCTCAGTCTGGACCAAAATGGTTTTCCACAAATACAACATATGAGCATAACTTTACCCAGACCCTGTGTGTGTTACTGTATCTACAGTACTAGTAACAGTTGTACACTGTCTCTAGATGAACTGTGTACAAATAATTTGTATTCATACTAGACACAATTATTTATTAGTTGCAATTTAATATGAGCCCATTGAATGATTTATTGCAAGGTCTGAATTCAACA